>OY754335.1:65144723-65693893 GCA_963573305.1 Pyrrhosoma nymphula | reverse complement strand
TACAAGTACGAAAAAGCAATTTAATTTTTTAAATCAATTGTGACAACAATTAATCTGTCTTTTCTAATCATGTAACGACTTTGCTTTTGATGTGTTACATGTCTATTTAAAAGACGAAAAGCTGCATTTTATTGAGAATTTTGAAATTATGACACACGCCAAGGATTTTGGTACGATTTTGTTAAACGACTTGGTACCATTGATTATTTCACACCTCTTACCAAGCCTATCCCTGCTGCCAAAAAAATGCTCTGTCAAGTAGATCTTCAGCCCGATATTTCATCCTCTGTGTTCCTTACCTTAGTCATCCTAACCTTAGTCATTCTAACCGATAATTAATATCTAAACCTTTTTCCCCTCTTTTCCGGAATATGATATAAATACGAACTCGTCAGGGGAAAGAATTGTTATGTCCTCTTGATAATGACTCAAAAGTGTTAAAACCGGTCGGGGATTTCTACCAAGAAACCAGTGCGAAAGTTACAAAGTTTATTTAATTTTTCAATGGACTGTGCCTGATAATCCACTGTCGCGGAACACAGTGGCCGACAAAGTACTGTCGTGGAGGACAGTGGCTTTTCAGGCACGGCAACGTCCCTTCCAAGCTACAATATGGACTGCAGGCATGGTAGGTACATCTTGTTTGTATAAACACCCTCAACTGAAATTCACTTCAAACTAAGATGGATTGGTGGTGTAACTGACTAGTACACCTGCTCGGACGTTTGGTGAATATCTTTGCATCAGTGCGCGTCGCTGCGTGCCATGTCATTTATGTATTCTGTTTGATGAATTCTGGGATAAATTTGTGGTATAGGCATCGCGACATTAGGCGGCCTTCGCTTGTGAAGAGCATGACGCTAAGGAGAGGAAGATATAAAAGAGAGGTGAGATATAGTGGTCGAACTTTCTTCCAGAGGTCCTTCTGGGAGTCCTTCCTTACATTTGCCCGCTCATTAATGCTGGATTCACCGTCAGTAACCTCTTATTCTTCACTGATGAGTGCCGCCAAGTTTTGCTAGACCTATACTCCATTATTAGACGAAGGAAGCTTTGCATAGTCCACAATATTACTTTTTTATTCCACTAGTCGACTAACTTTTCGACTCATGATTCCATATAGTAAGTATTTAAAGCCTTGAATATGACTTCGTAAGTCGATAACTTGGTCGGAAAGTGAAATGAAAAAGGTTTATTGCGGAATATGGAATGTTTCCTTAAGATAGTATGCATTTTTCAGTGAACTGGTAATTCTCCAAGATAATCTTCAAACCCCTTGAATGCGAGTACCCTATTCACCCGTCCAGCCCCATCCCCTCACAATTACTTGCTACAATATCTCATCAGACCGCCCCTAAACGCGATGGTCCCTTCTTTCTCCTCCCCCACACTAAAGCTGGCGGAACAGCACGCGCAAAGTTAATACAAATAAAAATCAATATTAATAATGCTGGTGATGAAAAACTATTTTCGTCTAATTATCATTCATTCTGGCATTTTAGAGCACACAACGGTCCTACCCTAGTAACAAGCAAGCCATTTGCTTTGAAGTTAGCAGAGTTTGACATATTTTACAAAAACTTGGGCAGTTTTCGTATTGAAAACATATTGTTTTCAGTTAACTCTGAAAAATTAATTTGACTTTATTGCTCTACAATTGCAAGTCAATAAGGTAAAAAATGACATAATAATAGGCGCCTAAACATGGAAAATCAATTTTTACGCGCCATATACCGTGACTTATTGCAAACAAAATTTCGCAAAAGTGCAGCTTTGGCGGCAAATTGTTTTTTACATGCATCAAAAAAACGTAGAAATAAACAAACTTTAAGGTAAATGTCTCTGCCTTAAAGTCCCTTACTATGTTTAGAAAGTGGAGCGACTCAAACTCGGATACCTCGACATTTTTATTTTTACAGACAGTAATTATAATTGGAGAATCATTAAGCATGCCACCTCACACACCTACCTCTAATATATGCTCTGGAATGCTATTTTTATTTTCTAGCGTGGAGATTTCAGTGGCGCAATGAAATCATCGGTGTGGGGCCACACCCATACCACGTGCATCGGTAGGATATGCCCTCCGATTTCATCCCCATAGCGGGGTAACTAACCAATTGTTATTTTAGTTTTCCTGAATTAAACGAAACCGGATACCGATAGTTAAACGAATCCGGAGCGTCTCCCCCGGAAAACCACCGGAGTCATCTCAATATTCCTCCGGTCCGCCGCTCTCCGAGGCAGGCATCACAATGGAGGCGACACAAATATTTATCCTGGCTCCCATGGATCGGTCGACATAACGGGTTCCTTCCCTAAAATGACGTATGCAGCAGTCCTTTCCCTTGTTGACCAACAGGGGGGGTGGAGGGGGGGGGAAGGGTTTTGGAGGACGGAAAGGGTAAGAGTGGGTTTGCGAAAGGGGAGCATATTCCTAGGTTATATGTGCCTTTATAGGAGAGAGAACGTTCTCTTTCCCCTTATTTCGTCTCCCCCCTATTCTCCCTTTCCCTCCGAAAACCCTCAGAGCTTCCTGGCGGTGTATGAAAGACCGCACGGGCAACAACGCTCTTGAATTTTGCACCACATTACGCTCTCGCCGTGACGTAAGCCCACAAACATGGCTGTTTGATTTGGGCGAAATCGCTTGTTATCCGACGACGTCGCAGATGAATGCTATCTTTGGGCGGAAACAGAGAAATATGACGACAGAAACGTGAAATAATAGAATGTTGGATGCGTGGAGTGTATGATGCGTTACCATGGTTACTCGGGCGTTACCATGAGAACTTGGCATGTTCAAAATAATGAAAAATAAATACTCCGTGCAGTTTCATGCTTATTTATTTGATTGACCAGTCGATATCAATGTCTTTAGCGTCAGTATGATGAAATTCTATTGGAAAATAGTCAAATACCTTACCGGAATTCGACCCCAGATCTGCCAATTGCCAGTAAGGTGTGTTAAGTAGTTACACTACCAAGCCACAAAAGGTATCTTGGCATCCATGTTTTATTAGGTTTAGAGAAATTCGTGCCTTTGTGGCCTCTGTCGTTTGGTTAATGTAGGGTTCATTTGAATCTCTTCCCAAGTGCCTAATTGCATATGAAATGTAACACAATTTCTTTGTGAGAAATACTTTACCGCAATAGAAAAATGCTGAAATGAAATAAAATATATATCAATAATCACTCACTTGCTAGTTGATAATAATAAGCGAAACCATTTCATCACAGAATTTCGCACCCTCATGGGCGCGTGCACTCCTGGCTAAGAACCACTGCCCTATAGCGTTAATCTAAAGATCCAATGCTAAGGACATGTTAGGCTTGTTTGGAAGAAGCAGCACTTGTTAATTTTCTACTCTATGTTTTACTGCACTGACCGGTTCCACTGTTCAGCACCTCATAATCGGAGTTAAATATAATATATATGCGTGTGAATGGTGCTTAAACCTTGATGATTATGTTACTCCACCGACCATCACGTTGAGGTAGTTCGAGCGAGATATCATTTCACATAAATTTCAATGAATTTGGCCTCATCGTAAAGAAAAATATCTCATCTTTTCAGTAATATCAAAATATATGCTACTTACCGTTATACTTTTTCAGTTAATTGACAAAACAATACCAGCTATTTTCCCCGGAAAATGGTTACGGGTATACACTCCAGAGATACTTTATTTAACAAAAAGAATGAATTTTTAACGCATGGTTTTCGTAAAAAATTGAACAGTGTGTAGTTTTTATTAATTCTCTACTAATAAAAAAAATCAATCAAACTCCTCGCAATAATTTGTACAGAATACCAAAAATTCATCGATTGTGAAGGCGTTTTCACCAAATGGGGTGTAAAAATGAGTCAAGTCGAAGATGTAAATTCCATTAGATATAATTAATTACAGAGAAATTTAGCAATATAAAACAATGTTTTTGCCCCGTTAATATTACAATATTTGCTTCATGCTTCTTACAGCTGCTGAAATTTATAAAATTAAACTAGAATATGGTCTCTATTATGACTAGGGAAAAATCTCGTTCAAACCAGCATAAGACGCTTTAGGCGTTGAAAGAGATTTGTCAATGATATACGTATGGGTGAAATCGCCCAAGTGCTTTTGCTACATCATTTCGAGGTCCGAATATACTTCTGACATGGGTATGTTTGCGTTCACGCACGTGGACGTCCATTGGGTTCGATGACTTTGTCGGCGGTTGTTTGGGTAATTTCCGCCGCAGGCGGAAGCGAAGGTCATGCCGGGTGAATTTATTCCTCTCCCTGTACTCGGAGCGACTGCGGCCCAAGTTGTCGTGACGCGCGCGTGCATGTTGATGTAAGTGTAAGATCTCTGTTTCCCCCTGGGAGCAAATGTTTGGCCGTCTCATTTCCGTCGACGGGTTTACTCTGCAAAGAGATGTAGTATACGCCAGAAAGTTTGGGAGCGGTTGATCGAAATGATGATCTATTTCAACATATTGATCTGCGTCAGCAAATAATCCAAGGCGAAGCTGGTGTGCAGAACGTGAAGGTTGAATGTGATTCTAAGCAAGGATGGAGTCAGGGTAGTGCGTAGGAAGTGATTTTTTTCAGCGAAAATAGTATAAAATATGTCGGGAGTTTTTTATGGCTCAAGTTTACACCTGCTTTTTTTAGCCCGGTAAAGTTTGTCAATACCCGAGTTGGAATTTGTGAACCTGAGGAATTGTTGCGTATTATCACCTTTCAAAAAATCATTTATTGTAGGAATTTTGTCATCGTCCTTGTCTTCTTAAAGAATCTAATAAATGAAAGATACTTGGTTTTTTCGTTATTGTCGGTTACTTTATGGAAGAAGCTTGAGTTGAGCATTCAAAATATATAGAAAACTAGTGGAAGGTACCCGTTGAAATTCAACGGGTGTGAAAAATATTGAACTTATCTTATAAGAAAGCCACAAAGCCAGAAGAATACTGTCTTCTTGGTCATTTGAGGAGATGGCAACCTATTTTGTATGTTGTGTTAGTTGTAGTCATTGTAGTAGACACGTTGAACGTTTTCCAGGTGCTCGGAGAGATGAGTGACTGATGGTCCTTTTTCATACACGGGAAACAAAAAAAAAATGGGCCACGCAGACTCATTACTACTTAAATAGCACCCAGGTTGATAGATGGTCACCTCGGCCCTCCCGTTCTCTTGAGCCGTCTTCAGAGTGATTAACAGCGTGATCGCTTCCTTTGTGTACATACATATATTTGCATTCAATGACTTAATTGATTTGCGCAATTCAACGTTCATATGTGCGTTGAGTATTTTAATCAAGATTGGAGAGTATAATAGGAGAGATACAATCCAGCGGTTGACAACGACAAAAGGAGCATTTGCAGCAGCAGCAGCCATGTTTATTTGACCTATGAATCCTCCATCACCCGAACTGCGCCTTCGGCATAAAGGGTAGACATAGTCATTTGTTTTGCTTGTTAAATAAAAATATATGGTGATTCTTGCCGATTTTTATGCACGGATGCCGTTCATTGCACAGAATTTCCGTTCTTCTTTCGGGTAAGAAGCATGTTGTGACGTAATTAGAATTTCCGCCATCTAAAAACAGATTGCAGTTTCGAAACAGATGGGTCTATATTTAAACCAGATTTATAGCTGGTAACCCGTCCGTAGGTAGGGTTGGGATGACATTTGTGCGGTTCTTAGCGTAACCCGAGAAACACTCCGGGGAGATGCTCATGAGATTGCTGGTGGGAATTTCTTCGAGCATCCAAGTCTAACTTAAGTCGTTTTTCCTTGAGAGGGCTTATTTTCTCGAAAAGAAGATATTCCTCTTGCTTAAGAAGATTTTTTCGAAAGGTTGTCCTTTTTTCTATTAATCGATGGATATTTTTTTAAGTCCAAGAAGGGGAAACAGCGCCGAGTGAGAGTCTTGAATAGGCAACTCGATGAATGAGTGATGTAAGCTAATTGCAACCTTAACACTTGTAAACATATATGCATAAATAACTTGTAACATTTATGATGTGGGAATTGATCTAAAAACAGTTCGCAATCGTAATGAGACGCAGACGGTTTCACTACGTGTATTATATTTGAGTATTAAACGATAATAAACAACTCCGTGTTTATTGGAGCAACAGATGCATTATTACCTTTACTGTTCACTGCACGTAAATACTCTTGCACATTTAATTGCGTGTGTAGTCTATTTAATTCCTTTGGGTGTATCGTTTACTATGTAAGTGTTCTCTCATATACTTGCAGTGCCCATATGAGAACTACTTTGAGAATAGACATTGAAGAGTATACTTGTCGTAAATATGCATTGAATTTATCAATTGACCCCCGATGCAATCTATCATGGGGCCCTTGGGACACTGGCCCAGTGTCCCAAGGGCCCCATGTCGTGAATATCCATTGAAAATCAAATATCTGGTTGTCAAGGAAATATGATGTTGTTGAGTTTAGAGAAAAATGTAATATATTTCAACAAAAAACATAATTTTCCGACAATTACGAAAAAAATCACAGCCCTCCATCTTCAGTTAAAGTGCCTACCTACTTTTAAAAATAAAAAAAAGGAAACCACTGCACCAAACTCAATGCTTAGCATGGACCAACAGGGACCACCAGGGTGGGCCTTTGGAGGCCCTGAGGGCTTTTTAACATAGCCTATGTTACAACCAAAAATATTTTATATCTACATGCCAAATTTCAGGTCAATCGGTCCAGAAGTTTTTGCGTGATGGAGCAACAGACAGACAGGCACCATTACATTTTTATATATTAGTAAGGATAAACCACTGCATAAAACCCAATTCTTAGCTTTCATAATCAGCTCAACTAAGCAAAATGAATTTAAAATGCGTTAAAGACCAAAATCTGGTTGTCAAGGAAATATGCTATTGTTGATTTATCATAAAAATGCGTGTTCTTGCAGCTAAAAGCGCAATATTAAGACGAATACGAATTAAAAAAGAAAATTGGTTGAAAGAATTATAAACTTAATTCTTTTACCCATGTGATACAAAAATCCCAACCCTCTATCTTGAACGGAAGTAATTTTGAAAAGCAAAAAATGAAACTACTGCACAAAACCCAGTACCTAGCGTAAACCACCAAAGGGCCCCTTTTTGGGATCTTTTGGGGCCCTGAGATATTTTTAGATAGCATAAAAACCTTCTTGAAAAAATACATATATGTGCCAACTTTGATGGTGATCGGTGAAACGGTGTCGAAGTCTATTAATATCGGACAGACAGACAGATATACAAACATCCATTTTTATAGATATAGATTCACTGTATCCTTGATAGAGTTTCTATTTTAAGTCGTAATACCTTGAATGAGTAACGTTGAAATGCAGTCTACCGTGACAAAACGAATCAACCTAGAATATTCCAATGCATTAAAGTTTTGAATTTGATCGTAAGCGATCATATTTTTGGGTTCCTTTTCGTATCCCCGGCGTGAAATGTTCCAGCTTTCTCTTTCAGCATACTTCCTGCAAGTTCTTCATGATATTGCTTCATAATAAATATTTTCAACCTCATGTTTTAAATATGCCATAAATTAAACACGCATCAACTCCTAATTTGAAAATTAAAACTTTTCGATTTGCAGCCTAAGTGCCCTTTTGCATTCAAGTTAAACCTACTTCTTCATTTAGTGTATTTTGTGATCATATGTGTAATGGTAATCTTACGGTGATCAATCATTCTTCTTATATTGTTTTTTCTCCTATCATTGCGATTGCACAAATGATGTGGTACGCAGTCACGCGCACATGTGCAAAGATATCTTCTCATATTCGTCTAACCAGCTGTACTTTCTTTTAACTCTTTCTTATATATATGTCATTTACTTCTTGTACATCTTGTTTTATTTAAAAGAAAAGGAAACGGGATGAGAAGCTCTCTAAGTGCAATACAAAAGTGAATGGTTCTTAACTTGTGTTTACTATTGATTTACAAGAAATCATAATTTTTAAATCTCCTAAAATTAGGTATAATATTTTGTCAAGTTGCTCATTACCTTATTTAAATAATAAAATTGTGCCCAGCAATGAGGTGCCGTCTTACATATGGCACATGCAATAGTGTCCAATTATATATGGATTTGGACCTGGCATCATATGTAATTAACCTATAAGGCCATGGTGCTTCCAAATTCCATAGCCTTAAGTCTAATTCTGCGCCGGATTACTATTCGTTTAGACTATAGGTTAGAAATTTTAGAGCGCTGCAGTAAGCAAAGAAATTTTACGTTTTTTTATGCACAATCTTCACTTGAAGATTACGTTGAATATCGAAACCCGGGTCGTTCCAAATAAAGATATGTGAAATCACAAAGTTACCAGTTATGATTATTTAAGTATTGGGTCGTCACCATTGTGTTGTATAAACTTCAACACACTGAATGGAAAGCTCTCATAGTCAAGATATCGTTTGCTCTACTCCAAAATCGGACACGTTGGTTCTGGGAAGTGAAAGAGTATATTTTTCGGGGGATTCCGAGCTCAGGATGTCGGGAGGAGCGCTTCCTTGTGCACATTTCCTCTTTGTGCGCTAATTTTGAAGAGGGGGTGGGGTGAAGAATATCGTACTTGGCAACCGAACAATACAATTTTGGGTTTGGGGATTGGGGGCTCATTCGGGAACGTTGTGGACGTTCGGGAAATAAAGTAAACTACGTCCCCGATTCGGTGAAAGAAGGGGGCCACCTCCAGAGACTAACCCACTACTAACACACCCACAAAACACGAGATCGGATGTTTGGCAGCTCCTTCATCCCGTGCAACCCAAACCGTGTCTAATGCTTCTCCTCTCGCGTAATGTGCTTGCTCAGGCCCCCCTTTGGGTGAATTTGGGGGGTTTGGGGCGGGCGGTAAAGAAGGCTACGTTACCTTAAAGCCACGACACGGCTGCGGTGGTGATTCCTCGTTCACACAAAACCAACGTCCGACATCTGTAAGCGTTGTAATAAGCGGAAAAGCACGCTGTGAACGTTGGCTTGAACTGACGTAAATTTTAGTTCAAAATATTGCCAATTTATTATGCGAAGCGTTAGAGTCGAGGAGAAAGATGGAAAACGGGGAGCTTCGTAAATATATAGTGTAAACAGAATGTATAACGGGAAACGTTAAGAGTATGTGGAAAAGAGTGCCATTTTTATTCTCAAATATGCTCAAGAATGCAGAATACAGTAGGAATGCCAGATTTTTCATTAATCATCAGAAGTCATTATTCCTGGGATTGGCTTGCTGCATCTCTTCACTCAACTCTCAAATAATTATAATATGTACAATGAAGGTGTGGTAAACATCTCAGGGATGCTAGATATTTTTATCATCGCCAGCAGCCATCTATTCTAGGATGGGCTTGCAGCATCACTCAACTCTCATTTCTGTTGCCAAACTCTCATGCCAAACTGTTGCATCGATTTCGTTTGAAACCAGAAGCTTACTTTTCACTTATCGTTGAAAACCTGGATTATGTTATTGTTATCCATCGTGATGTTTTCGTGAAAAATGATTCCCCTAAGGTGGCTATCTCGCGGAATCAGTCCAGTCCGGGTCGTCGCTTGTCGCTTTATATTCTGGACATATGATATGATTCTTGATATGTATTTGTCGTTCTGTTTCTTTTAAAAGACAGTTTCTTCTAATGAGATTACCCACGTCTGGTTTTTAATTTACCTAAATTTCTTCCCCTCTTCTAGAGTCCTCCTTGGGGTTAATCCGGAGGTCTCCGGCAAAGGTGAAGAAACGTAGTTATTTTAAAATCAAGATGCGGGTAATCCCAAAAGAAGAAACTGTACTTTACGAATATAAGCCGCGAACGTTTTTCACCGAAGAGGGTAAAATTCGCTACGAAAAAAGTATTTGAATTTACTGGGATTCAAACCCAGATATCGCTCTATTGTCGCGCCGGTCAGGTATGTTAGCCAATAACCTGATCGGAAATTCGGTGATCCGGGTTCGAATCTCGATCAAGTCAAATTATTTTTTGCATGTCGAACGTCACCATCTTTGTCGTGTATCATTGAGCCTCTGTGCGCGACTGCGTACCACATCATTTGCGCAACCGCATTGACGCAAAAGTTTTAATAACCTCTTTTTTTTAAAAAAACATTTGTACGATGACAGTATGAACGGGGCATAAGCGTGGCGCCATCTCCGACCACGTGACTCACCCCCCATCGCCGAAGGTCGCAAGAAGATGTCACTCCTGCGTGCCAATCCCCGTACGCAAACCCCCAACCCCGCAAAAAAACACCCACCACCCTTTAAACCCTGCGCCCCTTCACCCCCCCCGACCACCACAACCTCCTCGCCTTCTTTAGGGCACTTTTATGGATTTCCGGGGGCGTCTTTGTGGCCGAGGGCACTTAAGGGGAAGAGACCTAACTCCGAGAGCGCGCCTCCTCGTCTTGCTTTCGCCCTATAACCCCTCTCCCCAACCCGCGCTCCGTCGTCGACGTCGTCAAAGGAGGCACTTTTGGTAATGAATCTCGGACGGGTTGGTCTTCGGACGGGCGGGCGGGAGAACGCATGTGGTTTGAGGGGGAGTGAGGTGGTGTCTCGGCCGTCTGGGAGTGCCGGGAGATGGGGATGTCGGGGGAGGGGGGGTGTAGTTGGGGGGGGGGGGGGGGTGAAAGTTATGTCGCAAGGGTGTGAGACAGGCGACGGATTGATCGAAGGGCGGGTATGCGTGCGTGTGTATTTGAGAAAGTCAGTGTGGTGTAGGGTGCCGACGCACAAAAGATATATTTACGTGGTGCTTCCGTCTCAGTATTTATACTCTAGTTGAAGTACCCGGCTTCGTGCGGAAGCATCGCATAATTCGTGCCTGTTTACAAGGAAAAGAACTTGCCTATAATTAAATATTTTTATGAACTTAACTGTTTCAGACTTCACGTCGTAGAAGTACTCAGTATTCACAATTAAAATAAAAACGCTCTCTTTTGTGCGAATTTTTTTTTCTAAATTTATTATTTTTGGTTCTTTTAAAATTCAGAATATTTTATGGTTCAATAAAACTATCCAGTTTTCAACGAAAAAAATAAGGTAAACTTTAATCAATACTTAGTTTTTAGGCTATTACACCATCCTCATCAGCTGGTGATGGTGTTGTAATATTGGAACCTAGTTTTTTTAAAAGTTTTATTTATTTCTGAAAATTTCCAATCTTCATTCAATGTCAATGTGACTTTTCACGCATTATCGTTGGAATAGTTGATTTTGTGAACACGTCTACATTTTCATAGCTAGTTAAAAAACTTGAAGGCCTGTGTTATCAGCCATGCTGATGGAATCATAGTTTTTCACGTTCGTAACTATGTTTGATTCTAGTTTGGGAATGCGCCCAAAAGCCGATTTCTCTAGACCTTTATATCTGAGCTATTTGCTTTCCATGCGCCTTCAAAGTTTCAATGCAAAAAACACGGTGTGCGAAATAATAGTTCATCTACAATATAAAACCACCTAATGGTCAAATTTGAAGCCCTTGGGACTTTAGGCCCTTTCATATTGATCTTATGTCATTTTCAGTGTCATCATCTAGTTTGCCTGGCAAGAGGTAACAAAGAAAAAACAGAGGATCAAATTTACTAGTAGGATTTATTCCAATGATTTCCGCTGTATAAAAAGTAATACATTTATTATTTCACTTTATGTAATTTGAGTCCTCTTCACCTCATTTGTAAGGAATGTTTGCGTAAGACTTCCGGAGAATTGAATAATTGATGCCTGAAAGTGTCCCTCACTTGTGTCACAGCTACGAGCGTGCTTTTACAACAGGATTTACCATACATACGGGAGGAAAAATATATGTATATATATATATATATATATATATATATATATATATATATATATATATATACCTATTTATTTCCGTCATTGATATTTCATCCTCTTGTTTGATTACTCAGGAGGGAAATAGAGGATCTCCTTTCCTGAGATGGAACTTTTATTTTCCTCTCCCCTTCGCCTCTCACGGCGTCTCTTGCTTGGAGTGATAGAGTCGTAAAAGAGTTCTTGTTTGAAATGGATATTAAAAAGAATACCTTCCGCTCAATGATCTGGATGCGGATTACTTGCCATTAAACGCGCACCCGGGCGGCTACTCCCTCTTGATGATTTTGCTCGAGGATAAACCGCGATGCGTTTTTAGGAAGGCGTGTATCCGACTCGGTGGAGAAGGTCCCACCTGTGGCTAAGTTTAGAATGAGGAGATAAACACTAAGGTAATTTGAGCGGGATATCATTTCGCATGACATTCAATGAATTTGGCATAGTTTTAAAGAAAGACATCACATCTATGTAATGATACCAAAATATCTTCTTATCCTTTTACCACACTGCCTTTTGGGATGTCTTCAACTATATTAAAAGTTACGCGTACGTTCGTATGAATCAGTTGCTAGGAGTAGTGATACAGATGTGAGCCAACAGATGGCATGCAAGCTCCCTTGCACGATCTCCATGGCGCATGGCGCCGGCGTAAGAATTTTTCAAAATACACACAAGGTAATCTGCTTAGTAACAGCTACGCCTGCTTCACCAAAAATGTTGTATACAAAGAAATCTCTTGCATTTAGATATTATTTATTGTTTACCATGGTTACATATATTGTTTAAATTAAAAATAAAAAGCCACATAAATTTCTATTTAATGTTTTCTTTAGGCCGCGGTAGTCAGATTGGTTAGGCACCGGCTTGACGAGACAAAGTTCGTGAGTTAGAATCCCGCATTGGTCTTAGATGTTGCGTTTTTCTAAAAGTTTAAGCCTTCCGTTTGGTGATACGTTGTAATGGTAGCTGTTGTAGTAACAAAAACCCAAATATACCACTAATTCTAAATTCTGAGACATTCTTCCTTATAGCCTCTCCAGTGATTATAATTTTTTTTTCTAATTAATAGAGTAAAAGTTGGCGTCCTTTAGCTGACAAATTTTCCGATGAAACCATTGCAAATCATTTTTATACATTCATCATTTATGATATCTCGAACGCAACCTGGGGAAACCCTATGAGTTTGTCTATAATTTTGGTATTTGGGCATTTGACTGTTTGGAATATCTCCCCACGTTTTACGTGAGTCGTTAGCTTTTTTATTTGTCATGTGAAGAGGCATAAGCGGCGTCATCTGTCATCAGTTCACTCATGAACATACATGAAAAATTGAAAGCTAATTGTTCTCTTAATGCACCTATGTATGCAGTATGGCGTCGAAAACTCTTTCAAGATTTTATGATCTGGGGAAAGAAAATATGTATATAGGCAATCAACAATGAAAAGTTTTCAAAAATGGCTGGAGATGCTTATAATATTTATTTAGTGCGCGGCTTAAATATAATAATTTATAAATGCGTTAAATTAGCACCCTAGTGGGAAAAATGGCATTTATGGCTTAAACACGCAGTTTTTTGTAACTATACCTCGTGAAGTTGCAGAAATAGCAAAGGAGCAACTGGTGAATATGAAAGCCGAGACAAAGAAGCCATGGATTATGACAAAGATTAGGGAACTTGTAGTTGAAAGAAGAAAATGCAAGAACCCCATAAAAGAAGGTGAGGCATCCTCTATAAGAAGCTTAGGAACCAAGTCATTCGAGAATTCAAGAAGGCAAAGGAGGGTTGGATAGGAAGCAGCAGCGATGAAATTAAAGAAAACGTGAAGAGGGCGAAATACGAAACAGTTTACAAGCTAGTAAAGAGACACATCGGAGATAGAAATACGAGAAGTAGCGACATCAGGGATGTGAACGTGAATATACGTATAGAGGGTGAAGACATTGAGAATAGATGGAAAAATGCATCGAAGAACTCTACCTAGGACCAAGGCTGCCGTAAGAAAACCTAATGAAAGGCGAGAGCGATGTGGACGAGGGTGATTGGGGCCCAGATATACCGAGAAGCGAATTCGACAGAGCAGTGAACGATCCAAATAATAACAAGGTGCCTGGTGCAGAAAACATCAACGGAGAAATCATCAAGGCGCTAGGGAGTAAAGCTAAGAACAGTCTGTGTGAAATAATCAAAGATAGCTACGAAAGCGGAAGACTGCTGGAGGACTTTCAAAGGAGTGCAATGATAGCGATACCGAAGAAGACTCGGACTGATAAATGTAATGAACACAGAACCTTGAGCCTGGTGTCGTATGCGTCAAACATACTTAAGCAAAGAATAAGCCGAAGGATGGAAAGGAAAATTGAAGACAACCTCTCGGAAAAAGAATTTGGGTTTAGGAAGAATAGTGGAACAAGGGAGGCCATACTCTGCCTGACATTAATGGCAGAGAAAACGACACATATGAACAAACCACTATATGTGACATTCATGGACTTTAGAAAAAGCCTTCGACAACGTTGAGTGGAACAGTCTGTTCGGGCTGTTGGAAAAACTCGGATGGATTACAACGACAGGAGAAATATCTAGCTATTATACAAGGAGCAAGTCGTCACAATGAAAGTGAGAGACGAAAGAAAAAAGAAGCTAAAATTAACAAAGGAGTTAGATAAGGATGTAGCCTCTCACCAGCACTGTTCAACATATATACATGGAGGAGCCAATTCAAGAAGCACAAGAGATTGGTATGAACGGGATTAAAATTAACGGAGAAGATATAAACATGCTCCGCTTCGCAGACGATATCGCAGTCAGAGCAGGATATCGTAATGGTCTTCAAAGATCACTGAACAAAATGGACAAAGTTCTAGAAGAATATAACATGAAAATAAACAAGAAGAAGACCGAAATCCTAGTATGTGGAAAAGAGAAGCTGAAAGCAGAAGTCACGCCAAGAGGAGAGAAATTAGAGCAAGTGGATTCCTTCACCTACCTCGGAAGCACCATCACGCGGGACGGAAGACGTACAACTGGCATCAAGTGCAGAATAGCCCAAGCTAAGAAAGCGTTCATAATGGAAAAAACTACTATGTTAAAAAACTTTAGGACTTAAAACAAGGAAATAGTACGTAAAAACCTTCGTGTGGAGCGTGGAACTCTATGGATCGGAAGCATGGACCATTGGAAAAGCAGGCCAGAAAAGATTAGAAGCATTCGAAATCTAGTGTTAGAGGTGGATGCTGATAATCAAATGGATGGATAAAATAAAAGATGAAGTTCATAGAAGAGTAGGAGAGGAAAAGAACATATGGAATACTATACAGTAAAGAAGAACCAGATGGATTGGGCACACCCAGAGGCATAATGAGTTAGTTAAGAATATAATTGAAGGAAAAATAGAGGGAAAAGTCTTGAAATAAATACATGGACCAAATAAAGAAAAAGACAAAGAGTATGTACTACCAGGGAGTAAGGGTACTAGCAATAGACAGAGAAGGATAAAGGGAAGCAGTAAACCAATATTAGGATTGAACGACCAATGATTATGATACCTCATGAAAACGATGATAATAATTGAAGAAAATTTTATTTAGTCATATTATCAATGAAAGCCTCGGTGCTATGAGATCAGAAATATTACCTTATTCATGTACTTTCAAATGAAGGAAGCAAATTTGAAGCTGGATTGACTTTTTAGATTTCATTCTTCAATAATACATTATGACTAAAATTTATCCATACTATTTTCTATGACTTATTAATGGGATGGATTATTCTCTTCTTCCGCTACTTTTCTCGAAGAATTACCGAGCTACTTAGAGCTACATCCGTTCACACATTTGACCACGGTGCATTCCAACTCGAGCCATTAAGGGTCGGCACGAATTTTCCTATGAATCATTAAGTATTGTCCACTACTCTAACATGATGTTTATTAAAATTCAGAGCTATGTTCTGCCCTATAAAAGAGAGCTTAAGCTGTGATGCATATCGAACACTATCATTGAATCCCAGAGGTAAACCTGCCTTGCTGGTTTTTTATTTTTCGGGATAGCAATTTTCAAGGGAATCCGAGGAATACATTAACTTTTCCCATGAAAATACTCTAGCGTTGAATCTAATTTAAGCTTGGTAATTACTAATACTTTCAACCAATCATTTCATACGTAATTACGAAGGAATTGATTTCAGTGGAGTAGCATTAGGTTAGTATGTCTCTAGTGGTTATTGAAAATGGTATTTGATTGCCCTGGTGTCACAAGCAACAGTTATTCGTGTAAATTTATAATATGTGTGATATCGTACAGTTTAATTTTTAGCTAATCTAAAATTCATTCGTTCTTAAAACATTTATGAAGTGATTTTTTAATCATGGAATGCCGTGATTAGTGTATTTTTACTTGATTTAATATAGATTGCATTCTCTTTCTGCCCAGTGGCAATATTCAGGATCAATTGTTTCGACGGGATGCATAAAGAGTGATGAATTGTGATCAAATGAAAAATATTGGTATCCCGAAAAATAATTTATGATTACTTAAACTGGTAGCATGCCAATATAAATGAACTCGAGTAGTGAAAATCGATGTACCTACGATCGTGCTGCAGATTCCATTTATTCGACGGTTTTTTGCGTATCAAATCATTCCCAAATTCTAAAAATTGTTTAATGATTGAAGTCAGCTTTAATATCCCATTTACTAAAATATATGGAGATAATTATACTATCAAATTAATAGGAACTCGAAAAAGAGATGTCTTCGCCGTTTTATTTCCTCATATTTCTTTACTTAACGCCTATTATTTTGTTAGATAAGTCGGTTTTTAATTTAATTAGAAAGCTTACGGTGCATGTAATGGGAAAGATATGTGATGTATTGTATATAGTTGGAAAATATTGTATATAGGAAATATATGTGATAATAGTTATGATATTTAACCGCTGGGAGTGAGTGATGCAGGAAGTGCTGAATAAATGAATATTTTTTGGCACCAAAAGTGTTAATTAAAACCTAATATATTTTTTTATTTATCCCCTTCAGAAATTATTTTCTCTTTGTTCGCACCATTTCATGACTTACTGACTGATATTATTGCCCAAAAGTCTTCCTAAACAGCAATACCTCAAGTAATATATTCAACTTAGTACCAGAAGTCTGATCTCTGCTTTCCCTGATGTCTGTTTTTATGCTCTGTAGGTGGAAGATAGAACTCATTCTAGATTCTCTACCACACAACGGCATGAATGAATATCACAATAACCAAAACAGTTTGAAGAATAAGTCTAGTGTGGTTGACCTATTCAATTGGTGTTGTTTACGTACCAAAATTAATTATTAAGAGCAACCTAGACACATAAACTATCATCGTGTTGATTTAATAAAATTTTAAGGACATGGAGCTATTTACTCAATCTCATAATTGTCCCATATCGTGGTGGCTTAAGTATACAAAAATAGGCCTTACAATTGTTGTGTAAGCGAATTATTTTGTTGTCCTATTGCTTTCTGTCAGATTACGCAATGCGCATGGCCTAGTGGCCATGCGCATTTAATGGCCTTTAAGGCTTTTCCGACGATTCACAAACCCCACCTTTAGTATTTACTTAAATATACCCCTAAGTAGGAAAAATATTTTCCGGGTTAAGGCCGCGTTGGTCCATTTGGGCGGACATCGAAATTATACAGGAAGCCAAGATTTCGGAAAATGATCTTCTTGTCAGTTTCGACGTGGTGTCCTTATTTACAAAAATACCCGTTAAAGAGGCAATCGACATCATTAAGACTCTAACGAAAAAAGGTCTTCCAAAGGATATTCCTAAAATGGTAGAATTTTGTCTCAATAATTGCTATTTCTCTTGGAATGGAAAATTATACGAGCAATCTGAAGGGGCATCCATGGGATCTCCTTTATCCCCAGTCATCGCCGATCTTTATATGGAAGACTTTGAACGCAAAGCCCTGGATTCTTTCCATCTAAAACCAAAACTCTTTGTGAGATATGTCGACGACACCTTCGTCATATGGCCTCACGGGACTGATGAATTGAATAAATTCCTAGAACATCTCAACAGCCATAATACTTCCATTCAATTCACAATGGAAATGGAGGAAAATAATCGGCTCCCCTTCCTAGACGTTCTCGTCACAAAGAAAGCTAATGGCACGTTAGGACATTCAGTTTATCGTAAGAAAACGCATACTGACCGCTATTTAAATGCCAAATCCCACCATCATCCTGGCCAAAAAGCATCAGTTATCAAAACTCTATACCACAGGGCATATGCCATCTCGGATGCCGATTCGCTCGCGAAAGAAAAACAACACCTCCTCGCCGCACTTAAAGGGAATGGCTATAACCGAGAATTAATTCGAAAAATCGCGCGTAAGGAAGAAGAGAAACGTCATGCGACCTTGGAGACTGAAAGAGAAGACCATCAGAAGGCAAAGGCACATGCTATCTTACCATACGTCGCAGGAACTTCAGAGAGGATCGCAAGAGTTCTCGCCAAACACGACGTCTTGACGAGATTTAAAAGCGTTAAGAAGACCTCTGACCTCCTTCGGAGCGAAAAAGATCGTCACCCATGTGACATATACGAAGGAGTGTATGAAGTATCGTGTACCTGTGGTAAATCATACATCGGTCAAACATCTAGATCCCTAAAAATCAGAATAGAAGAACATCGTAAGGCAACCGAAAAGAAAAATTTTCGCCTTTCCGCGGTTGCAGAGCATGCATGGTCAGAACCCGGACACGTGATTAAATTCCACGAATCCAAAATCATTGCCAGAGAAAATAAATATTTCCCTAGGCTGATAAGGGAGGCAATAGAAATAGTGAACCACGGAAAGAACTTCAACAGGGAAGACGGTTATCCTCTCCCTGCATCTTTCAAACGGCTTTTCCAACAATGGGATTCAAACCGAACATATCAGCGCGCACCTGACTAGATATATATATATAGAAGAAAATGATGCTCTGCAGATCAGTTGGACCTGAAGACGGGAGCTGGAATGCGCCCGAAACTGTCGTCCGCCCAAATGGACCAACGCGGCCTTAACCCGGAAAATATTTTTCCAATTAATCACCGCGGAAGCCTCCGTACCAATACCCCTAAGTATTTAAAATTATCATTCGGTTTGATTCATTCTCCCGTGATAATATAATTCCTGGTCGCACTCATCCTACTATTAGAGACGATGATACATTTTCTTGTTGCTATATTTATTTCCATTTCGTTGGTCACTACCCAGTTTTCTACTTTTTGGATATCATTCTGTATAATGTGACATCGTCGTTGATTTTCCTCTACAGAATGCAATCGTCAGTGAATAAGCGGATAACTGAGTTGATAAAATCAGGAAGTTCAATCACATAGCATAGAAATAAAAGGGGATCACTACACCAAGTACCTGAGGATGATGTATTAGCATCGGTGCTTTCTCCTTATCATTTGGAATTTCATGGTTATGTAAGGTTATATGAAACATGGTTCGTACGTATGGTATTTTTGCCTCTCATCCTGATTTGAGAGCGTCTCAAGAGATGACATTAGGCCCTAAGGATTTATTTTTCGGTTTACTTTGGTTTCATAACTATATTGACAATTTAATCTTGATATAGGTATTCTGGAGTAACTCTGGCGGCTAAAGCTGTATTTTATTTACCAGTTTCCAGTGAGTTTAGTCCATTAAGAGGGGTACTGAATTGTGAGTTACTATTACGGTGTCTGTTATATACAGTAGCATACCATTTTTTAAGTTCGTTTTCTTTAGCTACGTCATTAGTTATAATATCCCTCTTTTCCGTTTGTATCACATCAATCTTTGCATGAATGTTTTAGGCCTTCATACATTTTAAATCTCTGAAAAATTCTCTTCTGGATATCTACTTCTCTGGATATCTCGATTCTGAAATATTTTGTATGTGCTACCTAAAAATATATCACCTGCCTTATGGGTAGTGGTTCTGGTGAATTATTGAGGTGCACATTTTGTAGTTCAGCAAAAAATCTTTACTTTGGCTATACTACTCGATGGAATTAAATTTTTCTTCTCAGGTGGCTCGAAGATAAATGGCAAAACGATGAAAAAAATTCCATATCTGCTAGTCAATTCAAATAAAATATTCATCGAACTTTTACGTTTATAGCTACGTAATTTTTTTCTTTTTTCAGGAGATATAGGTCTATTAATTTGTAAATATCTCCTGAAAGATGAAAAAAAATACATAATAAAAAAGAGGTCATGAAGAGGAATCATCTAGATGTTTATAGCAGTTATTTAAATACTCCAAGTGATTGTTAACATTAGTTTCATTTACCTTGAAAGCCATCCGCAAATACAAACGTCTTGTATCTCCGCATTCGAACAGGAGCTGCGTTTTGGAATTTCTCATTGCTCAATTCAAACAAGATTAAGATCCGTCACCAAGCTATGTCTCACCAAACCACACCCGTTCCTAAATGACGTTGAAATTCCGGGGCGGGACGAAGATACGCTGTTCCAACCACATTGCTAAACACGTTCAAGAGGGGCACGATGTCAGAATAAAACTCTCCCGCAGATTATGAACAAATAACAACGCCAAGGGACAGGACTGCCGCGGCTATTTCGGCTTTACGTTCATCCGATTAATCGTAAATTCTCTTTTTGTCTTTACCAGGCTGTGAAATATTTTCTTCATTTGTTTAGCATCAACTCCTGAGTTTTGGAGCGAAATATTCATGGCTAAATTTTTTCGCGGCGTATAATTCAAAGGTACAAAACACGATTCAAAGGTACAAAACAATCATGCATCCTGTGCAAAAAGAGAAATACTTGCTTACACAAATCTTTATTGTGCTTTAATGAATTCAAGCTTGGTGTATATAGAGGCTTTTGCGTTAGGAATGTCAAATGAAAAATGGGGTCTAACATTATGAATTTAGCGAATGATGTGGCAGAAGTCCAATTTTGGAAACTTGGCTTAAAATTTCATCGTTCCATATTAAACTCAGCTGGGGGCTATGAGATAATTTCAGAGTCCTATGTAACAGGCCACATATTGCTTCAGTACTTTTTGACCTTGGCCTCCGCTTGCCTCGTGAGATACACGTGAAAAATATTCGTCACAATACCTGATAGCTTATGTTTGCAGATGAGAAGTCCTAACTTTATCGCCGTTCGACATTTTCAGGTATATAGATTAGAATTATTTTGATTTTTAATTTTCCTCGTGCCTTATGCGTTTTTCTTCGTCTTCATGCATCTGGTTTTGCGTTTATTTAATACTTACCTCGATTCATTGGCGGTTGGTAAAAGGAAAATACAACAGTAATCCTTGCCGTTGGATATCAATTCGTGATGAACAAATGACTAGCTTAAGGTGAATCCTAATCTCGCTGCCGCAACTACCCTGAGGTAAAAGTTGAGAGATTGTCAACTCCATGGGCAAAGCAGCGAACGTTGTCAATTACGCGCCTGATAGGCCACTTAGTCTAGGAAACGCACAATGGGATGTATAAAAATGAAGCTTTAGTCGTTACTTTGACAATGATGCGTACAATTGAATCGAAGTGCTGTTCAGACCAGTGGGCAGTACGCTTAGAGACATTAAGCATCAATATCAACTCGTTCATGAATGCATTTCATGGTCTTTACTAGATATTGTCTTCACTGAAATTATGGTACAATTAAGGTCAATATCGATATGATAATACTTTATTTAAATGTTATCTATTACCTATGCTACTAAGGGGGTAGAACTAATCAATAATGCCATTATAACACCTATATACGTATTTCCTCTCCATTCATTATGCAAAGAAAATCATGTTGTTCAGTCACTGCCATATTTCTTATGCAGTCAACTTTATTTCATCGTTTCAACATTATTAAAATAAATGTTGGAACCAATTTATTTTTACAAAAAAGGTTTTGTTATTTCAAGCAAAAATAAGTGTATAAACTCCCTGGGGGAACGGAGTTTGGAAGGTCCTCTAGCCATTCCAAAATTAGGCACGTATTTTAAGAAAACCTCTTGCAAAACTATTATTTCTGTTGTCCCCGGGGGTTTACGCTCGGATTTATTTGCATCCGTCATTGCAGAGTAGGACGACCTGCCCCCTTCTTACGTCCCGCGACCCGCCATTCTTCCAACTGGCTGAGTTCTCCCCCTCTCACCCGCTTTTTCTCAGAAACACATTTTATTCCGGCTCCACCATTCACCAGCAGCTCGCCCCGCGCCTTCGTCCCGCTAAGGCCTCGAGGTCTAACGCGGAGACGGAGGACTTCAACAGTTTAGTCCTTCGTTATTACCATATTCCGCAATCTGCCCCTTTCCTCAACCAACGAAACACTCCCTTACCGTGAAATCCCTTGTAAACGCAGGGAAGGGAGAGATTACACGAAAAAGTCCCTTCCTGAATCTTCTGCGAAATCACGAAAAGAAGAGAGTAGGAGGAATATAAAGACCTCCTTCCTCCTCGTCATCTTCTTCTCCTCCGTACGAACTCATTGACCGGCCTGGGAACGGGGAGGAGGGATTTGACGTAAGATAAAAAATTAAAAATATACGAGCCACGCCGGGAATCTTGGGGCGACTAATGAGCTTCCGCTTTCGCAACCGCTGCCTGCACACACATCCATCTTACGTCCTCCCCCTCTCCTTCCCCGTAGCCTCCTCTCAATCTCTTACCTCGCTACCACATCTTCACTCCCCCTCCTCCCGCCAACCATCCACATCCCCCGCCAAATCCATTTCCTCCTCCTCCTCCGCTCACCGCACCCTTCCTCAGTGAACTTTGCCACGCACCTCTTAGTGTGGCACGAAAAGTAATATTTTTCGCGGAAAATCCGCGATGCTTGCAATTACTTGTGATGCCAACTACGTCATTTAGGCCTAGAAATCGGGCGGGAATAACAAATTACGGAAAATATTTTATTTTCAATATTTCTCCTAAAAAATCGAATTTCGCTAAAAACGTTATTGACCCCGGTAAAAGGTGTGACCTTTTTCCCCATCATCATCAGCAATCATCAATCTGAAGATTGTTTTGCTGCGGCTTCCCACTCCGCCTCCTACAGCAGCCAACCGCTTCATTCCTACGTAATTCTTCTCCTTGACGTCATTCATAATTTGCATGATATTCCATTATTCGTGTCCCCCTGTAACTCTTTCTATTAATTTGCCAAACAATTTTGTCTCTTTTTCTTCCTAGAATTTTATTATACATCTTTTCTCTCCAACTATTCATGGGACTTCGTTGGTGATTCCCTCCACCCATTTGATATTCATCATTCTTTGATATCTCTCTATTGCTTTCAATATATTTTTCTCTGCAGCTGTTATTGTCCAGGCTTCACTGTCATATAAGAGCATGCTCCAAATATATGTTTTAATAGAGCTTCCTTACCAACAAAAAGTTTTATTTTCCAAAATTTTATACATAACACAAGCTTTTAATTCCCACAAAACATTTTCGCTGCCATAACTTTATTTGGATAATTTATGGAAATGTGATGTGAGAGAAGAAAATCACCACCGTAGTCATTGAACGCAGTTCATTGATACTCAACTTCCTAGTTTCTCAGCTTGCAAAGTACAGTGGACTTACATTGAGGATGGCGCTGTAACGTTTCTACCGCGGGCCAGCGAAAGCCTAAAGATGCGAAGAGGATGCGAAGAATTAAATAAATGAGAGGAATATATGAATGCAGGTTTCCTGGCGAATGATTTGAATAAAGAGATCTCATGAGAGGAACTTCGTTTCTGAATCTGTTCGCTACTATTCGATGGAATCGTTAACTGACAGAATTGGCAATGTATTGAAAATCTTGAATGCTAAAATGGAGACAATCTTACCAAGAAGAAGAAATAGTGCTTTTTCGTTTCAACAATTTTCTTATTCGATCTGTAGTCCTGGAAAAGCATTTCTTTTTCGCTGTGAACACTCATAAATTTAAATTAATTCCTGAATAATTCTTACTACTGTAGTATATAATTTTTTGCATTTTGACTTTCGTTGCACAAAGACGGAAAATCATGCCTAGTTATGCTTGCCCAAGTTACGCAAAGGAAACAGGAGTGTTAATCATATTACTGCCGAAAAAGTTAACCAAATTCATTCACTTTTGGTCATATAGCTGACTTTTTTCAGCATCGCATTTAACCCAATGGGCTTTTTGAGTCTTAAACTGTGTATTTTCTCTCTCATTGTTTCTTTTCAAGGTGCAAAGTTCGTTAGCCAACCTGGTTATACAATTTTGGCATCAAAAATTCTCTTCCAAGCCGACACGTTACATACAAACCTTTTTTTCTCAGGGCCCTAAGCAAACCTGATGTGAGCGTTAACACGGAATCCGTCTCATGCCGCGCCTAATTTGTACCTTGTTTTGCTAACCAAGTTGTCTTTACTCTTTGAAACCCCGAAACAAACTCACACAAGCATTCTTGCACGCTTGAACAAACAGGGGACTGGGTAAACTTCTCTTCCTCCTCCGCATTTGCTGCGCTTTCTTCTTTGTTTTGAATCCATCGACATAATTTCTCGCTCCGCACTCTTCTCTTGTTTCCTCCACATCCACCACACCCTTCCCACTCCATGCTCGGCTTCCTTTTCCTTCTCGTTCCTTTGTGCCTTTTTCCTTCCAACCCTTTACCCTCTCCACTCTCAGGGAACCCCTATTCCCTCCTTGCCAAACCCTCACTGCGTCTCTTCCCCCTCTAAACCCAGCCCATCTCATTCTCTCTTGTCTTTCACATTCCCCGTCCGCCTTCAACCGTCTTGGGCATTCTCCCGCCGAGCATTCTTTCTTATTACCCATTTCACTTTCCACAAACTTAGCAAAAAGTAGGAGCCAAAGCTGTGTTCGGACTCGTTAGCCATTAGGCAGCAGGGATTTGAGTTACCCAAATAGAAGGTGCCTATTTCCATTTGAGTACTTCAATGGTAGCTATTTTGAATATACTGATTAGTTGCAGAGCAATCCAGCAGACTTTCATTTAAAAAACAACTGGCCTGTGATATTCGCCTATCCTCCCTCGTCATAAGCTGCCTAGCTTTAAGTTCTCTCTCGTAGTGATAGAAATCGTTTAATAATTTGGTATTTGGACAAAGATAGCTCCTAGATAATTATAGAGAAGCCTGAGAAAACTGACATCGAACTTAGCTTGACTCTTGATGAGAGGTACTACCAAGACAATGGTTTAGTATCTCATCGGACGGAATTATACTCTTCAATGGCCCTCATCTCGACGCTAAATAGGAATATGAATTACACAGAAAAATGTCATCTATAGCCTAGATCCGTTTCCCTCAGTGGTAGAACTCTATCACAACTCCTGCCCCCACGCTACTGTTCCCTCGTGTGGAAAATTGATGCGTTTACTTCTAATTAGAAACTATATGTAGGAAATAAATTTCTTAAGCAGTTGAAAAGACTCTCTACAAAATACTTTTCTAGTAGATGAAATATGTGCTCTATGAGGTGCTATTCGGTTTCGTGCTTGGATGCTTCTGGAGCAAGCATGGACAACCTTCTTTGATGTGCAAGCCGGGTTAAGTATCCCTTTCATGATCGATGGGCCGGGTTTAGAAATCAAGGGCATGGTAATGATAATGTCTATGACAACTTTGTTATAGCCTTCGGGCCACTTGAAAATATCAGGTGGGCCACATCCACATTCGTGTTGCCTGTTTTAGAGGCCAAAATTATAAATAAAATTAATCGTCGACGGGCTTACTTTGTGGAACTTATCCATGTTTAGAAAGAAATAAACTTTGTAGTTTTCCACACGTTTTTATTTTTCCTCTACCGGTTTCAACGAATACTCGTCATTTCCAAGAGGTCAATAAAAACCGTTGAAACCGGTAGAGGAAAAATAAAAACGTGTGGAAAATTATAAAGTTTATTTCTTTCCGGCCAAAATTATATTCATTTCATTTTTCCACGTATACTGCGAATATTTTAAAGCGCTTTAAAGCTTTCTTTAATATTTTTCGGCTGAACTAAATGGAAACTGAAATGCTCGATCTGAAAAATTCTCGAGAACAACGGTCCTAAGGGGAAACCAGTAAGAAAAATATTTCTATTTAATTTAAATGAACTCAGTGCATGAATGTAACTACATAACATTAGTACTACTACTAATTGAACCCATTTATTCAGCAGTAATTACCCAATTTTCAAAATTAACCGATTGAGTTAATAATATTAAGCAAGTCGTGATTAACCATTCTTAATTTCTTGTTGCCAAGTTTAAATTTTCATTTCACTAAACGAGTAATAGGGACTGGAAAAATGCGATTTAATGCTAATATGAAACAAAAATAGCAGTGGATGAAGAAAGTATGGTCACTAGGTTGGGTCGAAAAAAATAAATATTTTATTTTCGGAACGCTTTAGTGCAAAAAAGTTTCCTATTGTAAAAAGAAGAAAAACGGCGTTTCGAAAAATCGGTGAACATCTTCCGTTCGCGCATCGTCCTTAGAGATTATGAAAAATTGCGAACATAACGATATTTATGCAATTTTTTCTATTAGCTAAAACTTTTAAAAGAAACACGCTTTAGTTTTTTATGCTTGTTTCATGGTTCAAATAACCTAAAAAAATTAAATTATGATCAATAATCAAAATATTTTCCGTTCGCGCAACGCCTGAGAATAAACATAAATTTACCAGTTTTTCGCAAAGTTCACAGTGCAACTCTTCGTTCGTTTTGCCACAAGAAAACGAACCAAATCTCACTTGAAATAGATTGACTAGTATGAAATAGATTGAACTGGATTTAACCGTGGTGTCCCTCCCTACTTTTCCGTACCCCTCCCGCCCCCTACCAACTCGGGCGTCTACTCGCCACTTCAGTCTTTCGCTGTCTGTTACAAGTGATTCACGTGTACACGCTTTGGTGCTTTGTGTGACGTGTGTGCTGTAAATCTGTGCTGCCCATTGTGCAAAACTTTAGATTGTTTTGTGCTATGTTTATTTAATGTTCATTCTAACAACATTAGCTAATGATGAATGAGTCACAAACTACACTCACTAGGAGTGTGATTGCCGACTCTAGTCAGGAGTTTTATTGCCCTATATTTGGCAAACCACGAAGTTTCCTCCAAAATAAACTACCAGCATATAAATGTGCTCTTAGATGCTGTTTTGAAGAGAGATACAATTTTTCACTCGTGATAAATAACAAATTTGCAAGTTTCTCTGAAGTAGCCTCTACGGGAGCGAAACAAATAAAATGTTTGTATGATAAAGCCATTCCTTCGTTGTCTGACTGCCGATTTGTAAAGCTTATTAATGTGTATCACGATTCCTATATTAAGATAAGGAAGTAATACATACATGATGAAGATAAACCTTTAGTTATAAAAGATAGGCTAGAAGACCTTAAACTTAAAGATATATCAGTTTTTGACGTCGCTGCTTGTAAATGCACGATGACGGTGAACTGTAACATGCCAATAAACACCAGATGTATGTCAATGTGCAATTCTAATTAAATGCTTATGCGAAAAAATAAAGAAAATTCCTGTCCTCGAGTTGAGGTTCATGTTTCTTCAAAGGAATTACAATTTGGGTAAAAATCGGATCTATTGACAAGACAGTTACAAAGAAGTTAAATGTGAAGGCCGAGCGGAAAGCTAACGATCTGAGTGGCAAAGAAGTTCCAAAAATAGGAGAGTACTCGGGTTCAATTCCTGATGTAGATAGGAATTTGTTGAGGAAAGACCAACAGTATCTGTTGGACATTTCAAATGCAATCACCTAGGAATATTCTCTAGAAGACTTAGCAAATTGGGACCCTGGTCCTTTGTCCCATTCCACATGGCTAACTCCGACTAACCGAGTCCTTAGGTTGTATATACATTCATCAGATCCATCCGGAAACTTAGAATTAGAAAGAATTAGTTGGCTTCATCTTAAAATCATACATGCTTTTGTTGTTTGCCATAAAAAGAGCAAATATTTTACTGACGGTCCAAAACATGTATTTCAAGCAATCAAAACAACACGGTATTTATCCGACGAATGATTTAAAGTTGTCAATCCAGTAATACAACGAAATACGTTCTTTGCGCAACCAGAGAATGTTCTGTTGGCAATGTTTGTCGATGAAAGAGAACACATTCGGGAGCTCGGTTACAGAAGGGTCTTAAAAGCAAGACAAACCGTCCCAAAGAAGAAGACTGTTAGAAATTACGTACCACCAAAGATAAACGTTCAAGCTTCCAATTACGTTGAAATTATTAATAAAAATTCTTTTGTGGTGTGTCCTCCTTCAATGCTGCAGAGCCTAAGTGAAGATGATATTAAATCACTCATCAATTCTGACACTACCCCCATCAGAGAAATACAAAAGTTTCCCTGTCACACCCAGGCTGTGGAGAGGTGCGTCAAACTTGTGACAGAGGCCTCGAATAAAGTATGTGGACATGAAACTAGAGATGACTATATACAAGCAACACTGATGTCTAGATCGGTTATGCCTTATTTCTCCAAAAAATCAGACTTTGAATGTGTAGAAAATATAAATAAGAAAAAATAAAAAACACAGTAAACCAAAGAATTCTACTCTATGGAAAATCTTGGTCAAAAGTTGTAAATATTGTAAAAAACCACACCCAGCAATTGTATGGTTGGGTAGGGGGTGGGTGGAACTCGACGTGCAACCACCCCCAATTCTGGGTCGTTTTGTTCTAGCAAAACGAGCGAAGAGTTGCACAGTGAACATTGCGAAAAACTAGTAAATTTCTGTTTTTTCTAAGACGTTGCGCGAACGGAAAATATTAGATTTATCATCATAATTTAATTTCTTTAAGCCATCAAATAAGCATAAAAGCTAAATCACGTTTATTAAAAAACAAATAGCTAATAGAAAGAAAATTACGAAAATATCGTGATTTACGCAAATTTTCATAAACTTAAAGTACGATGCGCGAACGGAAGATGTTAAGCAATTTTAATTTACTGTGTGACATTCTTCTTCTTTTTACAATACGCAATTTTTCCGCACTAAAGCGTTCCGAAAATAAAATACATATTTATTTTTTTTGACCCACCCTAATGGTCACATGGTTAAACTTACTGATCATAAATGTGTTATATGTAAAATATTTCTTGGTTTAATATTTCATTTCAACCTATACACCCGTCAGTATTTCTAGAAACATTAGCAGCGAACAATATAATGAGAAATCAACTTATTTTTTATTTTAATTTCGTAACTTTCAGTCATTTACCGTTGAAAGTGGATGCAGATAGATGATGCGGATACTGACTCCCATTCACGGCAAAGGCTACTTTTGAAGTGCTACAAACCGCAATTAATGCAGTAGTGGTTTTCATAATCCTCATGCTGTCCTGCTACGGACTAATCGATATCGTTTCCTCTTAGGGCGATGAATAATCACGATGATGCATTACCATCTAACGAATGGATGTGTAAAATATGCAGGCGGAATGATAAATGGCGAGGGTGTAGCCCACTTGATCGATAGACGACGGTTGCGAATTAGCCGCATGTGAGCAGGATCACGTTTGTTCATAACCAGCCATTTCAAAACCGTTATCTCACGACCGATTGAAAGCAAACGGGACACTGCAACAACGGGACTGGGACGTGGCCCAGGGAGTCTGAATATCAGGTGAGACAATCAGGTGAAGTCTTGAAATATCACTGCAATTAATGAAAATGAGCAAAATGAGCAGGTCCTCAGGTCAGAAGATACAGTAAAAAGTGAAACCGGTCGTGCAATAAATGTTATACCTGTGGAAATAGCTCATTTTCATTAATTTTAGTTATGTTCTGTTTTCACTCCATCACGCCTGAAACCTCAGATTATGTTCTTGAAATATCGTTGAGCATGAAAAATTCTTGGTATAGTTGAGTCTCGGGGGTAACTGTATAGTTGTATTTAATCATAGGATTAAAAAGTTCAGGTATTAAACTGTAATTTACACAATATATTTATTTGTTTACGACTGTTATTTTGTTATAATTTGATATAAATTTGATTAAATTTTATCCTTCTCTCACCTGATGATGTTGCTTTGCAACGAAACCATGGCCGTATAAAATAAAATACTTATCGGTAAATGCAGTGTTATAAATTCATCTTTCGTTCCTAAAGTTCTTGGAAGTGTTGGAATTTCGTGAAATCGCCTGAAAAGTTTTCTAACTGAAGATAAAAGACTTTTATTTCTGCTCGTTAAAGAAAGCGTTGATAGAATAGGAAAAATTTGAGCAGAAGCAGAATGAGCTGAGTGTCGGTGGCGAAATGGGCGTTAATAAATGTCTCTCAATATAGAGTACCTACCATGAATTAACAGTAAGAAAACTAAAAAAAAGGAAAAAATGATATACGATGGATATTTTCTACCATATCACACGTAATCTACAACTTTCTTATTTATTATAATGGTCTACGATAACTCTTTAATGTGTATTCCATGACGCTAAAGGAACATGTGTTTCTTAGACTATCGTATAAGCTCGTACGAACTCCGATTCCTCACTCAATATTATTATGTATGATAATATTTCGAATTTGGTATGTATATCGTGAATACCTGCGTTAAGGGAATTAAGTTTAAGTAGATGCTTGGGTACGGGCTTTCCATTTCGAGGGCATGTTCGGATTCCGGCAGTGGTAGAGATTTTTCCAATTCATTTTCCAATTCCCAGTGGTAGAGAGAGTTCAATTCATAGTTACATATACAAATATAGTAGTATTATGAACCGTAGTAACTCTTGTTAGGTAGTTTCTTTCAAAAAAAACATCGACTTGGAATTTGGTGAAACATGTTGTCTGGATATAAACCTAGTCTCTGATAATGATTCCTGCCCAATATGAGTAGTTCATCATACCTAGATCTAAACGTCCTTTTCCATATGTCTCTAATCTTTGCTGCTCACGTTTCAAATTTGGTATGTAAGCCGACCTGGTAAGGATATCAAATACGTCGTCCTGGCAGCGTATTCCAAATGAGACCTTACAAGAGAGAAGTAATATAAACTTCCCTTACTGTGTCAACGCTCTCACTGAGTACCCATTGTAATGAGTCTTACTTTACGATTTGTTTGACCAATAATTTCCCGGCTGTGTTGACCCCGCGAAAGTCATGAGGCAGTCTCTCTCTCGCTCACAAGAGTTTCAACGGATTCTACGCTTTCTACTCACGATGAACCCTCTCGAGCTACTTTCATTACCAAGACGTCTGTGCTCTTTACGTAAACGTTCTTTACCTCTATCACTGAAAACTTACGAGCAAGCCAGGTTTACGAGGGGATATGATCCATATCATTCCGCATTTGGATGTGGGAGCTGGGTTTTGGGGAAGCTTGATTGGAGATGTTGTCGGAGAGGGTTGGGTTTTACTGCGGTTCGGATGAGGTTTGGGCTGTGAAGCCGGTTGGAAGGTGTAGAATTTGGGGGGTAGGTATCCTTTACAGACGGTAGGGGGGACCATGTCATACGGCGGTTGGGATTGATGAGAGGATGGTTGGATTTGGGCGCCAAAGAGACAAGGTAGGTGCTTGTAGCACATCGGTTATTAAGTGTGCGTTAATGAAATTGTACAGCTTGGCGAATCATGCGCACAGTTATATGACAGTATCTGGCTTAACTTGTTGGAATTCCTTAGTAATAAGGGTAAATGATACACTGTTATTCCACGAGAGTGTTTGGTCACAACCGACCATTTGCAATATTTCCTTTAACCTTATCAGTTATATGGGAAATCTGATTACGTAAAGCATGATGGGGAGTTGCTACAGCTATCAAAATTGAACCGTTCTGTTGTGTCCGTCTTTCAAGGTTTCTCATCTGTCTCATGGTGTGATATGGTACATCTCTTATGCATAAAATAAAGTAAAAAATGAGAGTTTGCTAAGGTTAGTTTGAATTTTATAAGATTCATTTGAGGTAAAATGCTATTAATAAATAATATATGACTCATTTTCTTCGAGTGTCTTAAAGAATATTGAGCATACAAAGCTGTTGCAGCTTTCGAATTTGAAGTGCATTGTCCTTACATAGACAAAAACGGAGTCTTCTCGATTTCGATAGCAACTAGACAGAGTAAATCATATCGTGAAACAATGGTTTTAAGTTGCCATAAATCTTTACTTAATGCAGAACTGGCTAGTAGAGTAAAATGAAACTGTTTAAATTGCCTGGAATGTAGAGCGACAATAATTTCACTATGAAGGTGAAGGGAGCCCCACATTCGCACATTACCATGGCTTGGATTAATAAAATAAAAATATCTGATTATATTTATTAAATAGCTTTATTATAGTAAATAGTTGTATTATTAAAATAGCTGATTATGTGATATTTATATCTGATTGAATGCATGATTTTAGTTTTTAGATTAATTGTTTTAGTACATTTAAAGTTTTAGTTTATTTAAAAATAAACTGATATACCTGCATTTTATGCATGTCAATATGATTGTCTTGGACTATGTGAAGTGTCAAGGTCGGAAAAAGTTTTTTAGAGGTGTTAAAAAATATGATTTTCCATTTTCTATATTTATTTATGATATAATTTTCCAGTTCCAATAATAATGATATTTTTAATAAAAATAATAAGATATAATTTTCCGTTATAATAATGGGAGCGTTTACTCGGAACTGATGTTGCTATTTTATTCACGAAATCGTTAGTTGGAAACAAAAAATTAAATTTAGTGAAAAAATCAATCTTCTAACCGTAGCCATTCACTCATAAATTGAAAATTAAAATACGAAAAAAGTGACGCCCATCGAATGAGCTGCGCTGAGACTTCTACGTCATCCACCTCCCCTCGTTGGCTGTTTTGGGGAGTCGAGTGGGGGTGGAGTTGTGGAGGCGAGGATTTTGATTGGGCGAAGGAGCTGTGGACGAAGGGATCTACATCTACATACTACCCCGCAAGCCGCCTCAATAGGCGTGTGGCGGGGGGTGCCGTTTACATATAAAAAGGAAACGCTCTAATGAAATTACGCCTAGAATTTATTATAGTACCTTATTGTTCGGGGGAAAAGCGAATTCCCATACCTATCCGTTCGGCAAAATATCACTCTTAATTTATCGTTTCTGTCGGACCTGGAAATATATTGGGGTTCTAATATGATGTTCTCCGTGTCGCTCTGAAAGATATATATTCTTAATTGCTCAAGTAATCTAATCCTAGCGCGCAGCCTCCGAGTCTCTACCGGCTCCCAACCTAATTCGTTTAACATCTGTGTAACGCTGTCTGTGCGCCCGTAGCAGTTTTTGACGAATCGCGCAGCTCTCCTTTGTATTTTATTAAGTTCCCGGACTAAGTCTTTCTGCACCGTATCCCATATGCTCGCTGCATATTCAAGGTGTGGTCGGACGAGTGCCAAATAGCACCTCTCTTTTACTTTTTCATCCGAAAATCTTCCCACAATACGCTTGACGGATGACGTAAGAAGTCCCACCATGCCCATTCCAGTGAAAGGTTTAAGAACATCAGTTTTTCGTCGCTTATAACTCGAGAACTAGGAGACGGATCGAAAAACGGAAAAATACGGATCTTTTTATTTTAAAAATCCTATCAGATTCGGTAATTTTAAAAAATAGTAAACGCCCCCGTTAAAAAAAATATATTTGCCTGGTCCCTGGAGACCCAAGGTTCGTACTCCTAGTGTTAATTGTGGGATATTATGATGGATTTTGTGCACTAAATTGGTAACTGAGCCACAAATTTAGGTTTGCAAATGGGTTGGCATGATTCCTCGTCCACCTTCTCTCTAGAATTCTCGGCCGCACTCTCCACCTTGCTGACTTTCCATATTGTCTCTTTCTCGTTTCCCCTTCGTTCTCTCATACACACTCACTTTCTTTCTCAATCTCTCACTCTCTCCCTCCTCTCCGACATCATCCCCTCCAGCATCTCTCCGCATCAACGCTTTATTTTGCTCACCCCGCTCTTTTCATTTTCCCATCCCTCTTCCATTCCTCTCCACTCATCCCGTTCCCTTTTTATCTCTCGTCGCCAGCGTCGCATTAAGTGCCCGCGGTGCGGTCCGCGGTCGATACCGAATCCACACCGCGTCCATTCTCTGTTTTCTCATGCTAATGCAAATCTTTGGTGGGACCCGCTGCTCGTTGTTTGTCCGCGACGGTGGTCAATCACCCGGGCTCCGGTGGAGAGGGAGAGCGAGATAAAAACCAAGTGCAACTTTTCCTCCTTCTCACAATTATTTGTCTTCCTGACTTGAAGCATGTGTGTATTAGCGGGCATTCAGTGGGACAAAACTCCCGTATTTCGCGGAGAGTTTATAAATTTAGCATTGGTGACGGTAGTCATAGAACGAGGACACGCATTGGCATCAGCAAGTATAAGGTGGTGCCTCCGGTTTGTCTTCCAAAATTACGATTGAGTCAGGCTCAAATTTGTGAACTCTCATCTTTGCACACAAGATTAAAATATGCAAAATTTTACAGAACTTTATTGTAACTACCGGTTTCATCCAACAGTGGGCATGATCGGGTCGAATGATGTTCACTGCTGGAGGAAATCTGTCTTTAAAATACGATTCTGTGAAATTTTACAAAGTTTTTATCTTTTGCTCTCAAAAGCACAATTGATTCACTAGTAAAGAGGGCAAGGATTGTTTAAAAATTTATGACGGCGTTGTAGTATGTTTCCCGGCAGTGTAATGAGTCTCATTTCTTCCTTCTAAAATCGTTTAACCATTTAAAGAACTTGTTGATTTTTATTTTTGTAGTTGGTAAAAATTGGAAGACTCCTTTGGAAGAAGGCTGTATATTAGCGTATTTGGATTTATGCAAGTATGATAACATCACTGAAATCGTATTAAAATGAGAAGGTTCAGTGGCCCGGTTGCTTATATCTACCTATTTATAATATTGAGATCCGTGATCGAATGATTGCGTTGCATTTGCTCTCGAAATTAGGATGAAAGGAACAATAGGTAAAGTTTTTGCAATATTTATTGCGTTTTATATAATCGGTTAAATCTACAAAATGCGTATTAATTCGCCAAATAGTCCTTTAATCTCATCATGGAGATGAAAATTCATGAAGATAAAGATCTACTTTCAGTAATGATGTGAAACCATCGAAAGTGGTACGGTTTGAAAAGTGAAAAACTGCCAAGTATTTTTTAAATATTTTGATAAGTAATCATGAAGATTAGCCTACAAAAACATTTTTTTGTGTCAAGTGATGCATTCTAAGCCAATTTCCAGTGGGTTATTCATGAAACTGTTTATTCATAAGGCGTCTCTCAGTTTGACGGAGGTCTTTTCTAATCGTTGCTTATTCCATCAACCGAGGATAGGAAAAAGCAAAAGGGGAATTGTGAAGTTCGAGCTTGGAAACGGTAGTATTACGGGAAAGCATCAAGCATCAGCGGAAATTTGACGCTCGCATCCCAGTCTAGTCATGCATATGGATGAATAGACTTCCCAGATGACCGCGCACGCAAGCAAGCAGTAAGGGACAAAAAAAAGAGGTAGGACAGATGAGCAAGCTTTGACCAAATCCATTTTCTCTGCGCCAATAGGAGCAATGGCGAGGGAAGAGCGACTTCCGTGTCACGCGCACATCGGCAGCATCGCGGAAAATTTCCCGGCGTGTTTACGCGTCGCCGGGGAGGACGGGACCCGCTCGTAGTACGCGAGAACGACATATGAGACGGGGGGACAGGAAAAAGGTCTAAAAGTTGTGGAAAAACTGCTCGCACGGGTCACATCGGGGCGGCGGAGGATGGGAAAATTCTCAAAGAGGATGTGAAATCTCCGGAAATATATCGAATAGTCCACGTATCCATGGCTTTGTTTTTCAATTAAAGAAATCGATTGCTCACTCGAAATCAATGTATTGGGGGTTGAACGATCGATGGCCGATTGATACGAAAGACCAATTGACTCTGGAAACTAAGTGTTTTTACCGAAATCTCAAAATGAGTTAAAATAAAGGCAGATGTACTATGAAAGACGAATAACTAAGTACAACCTGTTGGTGATAATTTGATATGCCTGAATCATTTCTATGTGAGAGTCTATAAACTATTGAGAAAAGATTACCCACATTTTGTGTTTTGTGATTTTGGCGATGGAATTTTTATTGAATTTCTTTCTGTTGATGAGTGGCATGTGACAACATTACGGAGACATTGCTAAAGTTTTTTTTTAAAGCGACAGGATCCAAAAATATCATTCCGATGTTGAGTATCATAGAAATATCGACTCGATGATCACTGAAATTCGAGGTCTTGTTACCACGGTGGTTACGCGGAAAAAAACATCGAGTGGTACGCTCTATCGAATTTGATCCGGCAGCCTTGCTCATATTCAATCCACTGTAGCCGTTCGCTCAATCCAGACATGAACAGGGGAGGGAGAGAAATAAGCAAGTCTTTCTTTAAATTATGGTATGACATTGAGAATCTTAAACCTTCCATCATAAATAAATTGTCTCATTGAAGGATAAACGGTGTGAATTTTCTGGCGTCAAAACATGACGTCTATTTGGTAAATGTTAACATAATCGCACAAATGGAATATTCGTGTCCGGTACGTTATCTTTCGTTTGGAGAAGTGTTCACAACACGGAAAGGTGAAATTGACAACGGTGATATGCATGTCACCATTATTACGCATAATAAACAACACCAAGTATCAAAATTAATGGAGAACAATTTAATATAAATACAAAATTAAATTAAAATAAATAAAAAAGATCTATTCGGAAAAAATTAAGATTTGGCTTCATTTCTTTTGTGACTATAAAACCCGCTGCGAAAAATAAACGCGAGTGAAGTACGAAAAACCAGCCAAGCGTACGGACGGAGAAGCCAAGAGAGACAGAGGCCGAGAGAGAGATGTGAATACGAGATCGGTCGACGGTCTTTTGTGGGCGATGTTCGATCGCTGTCCGTCTACGTCCGTTCTTCTTACGTTCTTCAATAGGGCCGAGCCTTCTCTCCCTCGGCTTCGCATCGTCTTCCCTACGGAGGAAGGAGTGGTACGATGTCCGAGGGGTCACGTGGGGAGATTCTAGTATATCTCTGCAGGGGTAACGGTGATGGGCCCTTTGGGCGTGGAGGAAGCGGCGGGGTTATGTGCTGGGAGGGAAAAATAAACGAAGACTTGTTCGCCTGGACGGAGGGCGAGTGAAAAGGTTTACTTTGATGCTCCCCGGCCTCCATCCCTCTCTCGACAGAGATTTGATATTTACTCTCCAGATTATTGGAATGCTTCCAATATCGCCTCGCAAGACAGCCAAAGGGGAGGATGAGGGAGTGGGTAGTTGGATATATTTTCTGGCGCTGGGACGGGTCCCGGGGTGTTTAGCGGTTAAGGACCCTGGATGGCACGGAGGAGAGTGAATGGGAGGAGAAGAAGGTGGTGAGAATTTCCAGGAGAGAGAAATTAGGATGAAAGAGGGAAAAGAAGGCATGGAAACGTGATGGTCGTAAAATAAAATTTGTGAATACCCTCGGGGCATGTTCTTGATTTTGGTGGATTCATCAACGTATCCCTCTTTCACATTTCAGTCTTAGGAGGGAGTTTGGTTGGTCGGTAGTTAGGATTAGGTTTTTGATTGCTCCGACTGCTATGGTCATGCTGCACTACGATCAACCCCTGATTTTCATGTCCCTTGTAATTAAAACATTCGTACATTCATACCTACTCATCACGCTGATCTCTTCCGGGGTAAACAAAGTAAAAAAAGTTTAATTCTCTGGTGGTAGACCTGTAAATCTGACTTTTCTTTGATAAATTCCTCCATACTACCATATCCATCCTTGCGGATATCTTTTGCTTCATTTACTATCATATATTGCTTCATAAACGCCCTCCATATTCCTTCTCTTAAAAATATCTTCTAACTCACTCACCCATGATTTTCTCGGTACACCCCTTCCTCTCACACCATTCACTCATCTATCAATCAAAACATAATAATACAATAAAGCATTTCAGCGTTATGTGATTAATTGTCACGGTTTATTAAAGGGGCTTGTTTTTTGTAAAAACACTAAAATATGACTGACATCTTCAGGGCTATAACCTGTAATGTCAGTCACCTTTGATGTTCTTCAAGTACTTGCATTTAACCCAGTATTTATCGCGCTTCGTCCGATGCAGAGAGATGAGTCGCATGTTTCGTGCTTGGAGTGGATTTAGTCTTCATTGAAGAGATAAGAATAGTTAAGGCGATGTGCTTTATTGTCAATCGAGTGCTGACGAAGTTCGGAGCTGGGTTAAGGGTAGATAGAGAATAAATAGGAGATTGCTCTTGCCAATCATCTACTCGAGCCGTTCACACCAGGAAAGTATTTATTTCAGATTGTTTAGTGCAATTTTTTTTTCAAAGAAAAATTTGACTTACAATTAGTGAAATCATCATTTTTGTGACACAGAAGAATCTCATGCTTTCCCAGATTTCGTTGGTTGTGAAGTCTATGCGGTATCTCCATCGGGTCATTGTCTCCATCGCTGCCAACTTTTCGACGGCTGTGCCGTCCATCCTCCCTAAGGACTCATCGTCAGGGTGATTTGGTGGTAAAGTTTTGTTTTCGAAGGTTTAGAAAATTATTTTCGGTGGAATTCATCATAAATAATTAAGAAAGTTATTTTTAAGTTATGCCAATCGGTATAATATTCGACCTATGGGTGGCCGTTAGAGGTATTGCTGCTGATAAGGGTAGGTGAATTCATTTGTCTTTATTTACATGTTGATTTTTGCTGGAAATTCATTAGATTTTGACAAATTTTCCAATCATAGCAATAATGGCATTATAATATTTATCCAAACGTTTTTGATATCCTGGATTGGCAGAAGTAGTCCACTATAATTTGGTTATAAGATGCCGTCAATTTCAAAGCAGGTATACTTCAAATTGAATATTAAATAAGTTATTTATGTAAGCACCCAATTTAAATCAACTTACAAGTACAATTATTTGGGTCATACAGGAAAGCATACAAATGGAACAGCAATATGTTGGTTAAACAGATTGATTATTTTTCCCGCATTGTTATTTAGTACACTGCGCGTTACAACGTCTAAGTTCTACATGCAAGTACCCTACGTATGCATCTCCCGAGCAATAAAACAACCAGGAGCTGTGATTCTTTGCAAATAAATCAAAAGAATGGCAATGGCAATCAGCTGTTTTTGTAATCTATTCCATCTGAACCGACCAAAAACCTTTACTCCAATGCATTATGGAATTCAATCAAAGCATATTTCGACATCCAAGAGGTGAACATAGAAGAGTACAGATCGAGGTCATCAAACATATTTATAGCAGGACGTTTCTACGCTAAAGCAGTAATTTCATTCAAAATTGGGCTCGTATACTTCCAAAAAGTCGTCAAAGTAAACAGTAAAATCAATTTGTAGATCATATAAGCAAAACGAACAAAATAAGCAATAAAGTCATGCAGTATGGAGGTTTCTATCAGCGGGAATGACATGGGCCATTTTTCACATTCGCTCTCAAAAATGGCAAACTCAAACGAAGAATAAGGTAAATTTTATCACAAGGCTAGGTCCTCCATCCTGACAGAAGCTTAGGATTAAAAACCAGCTTTCCTCTTTTTACGCCATGAAATGAGACGCAAGAGAGTCGATTGAGAAAATAATAAGTAGAATGGAATGCAAAATTAATTCATATACACTATGACAATACCTTGCGGAAGGGCGAGCGGTGCCGCTTTAAAGCTTGACTTCTAACGTTGAAGGAAACTGCACCCGACGTACAGCCCTGGGTTTGCAAGTTTTAATCAATTCTGAAGGCTAGAAAGTTAATGTCTAGCCTCCTAAGAAACTTAAATCAGGGCAAATCCAGGCTACGTGGCCAGCCTTTTTTGAAGTTCGTAGAGATATCCGGCGCCATTTTCCGGAAATGCTTCGTAATGAAGCCTGAGTACGTAAGTATGCCTATGAATAAATTAGCTTAGCGCATCCCAAGAATCGTTGAAGTTCATTGAAATTTCAGTGGTAAATAGATTGTACCCGAAATGTTCCGCAGCACTAAAACCTAATGAGACACACCAAAGTTGGTAAAGTTGAGTAATTTTCTCATAGCCGATTTCACCGTGATTCGAACCCGGATCTCCCCATTGCCGGTCAGGAACTGGCTAACCACCTGGAAAACATACCGGCTATAATCGCGTTCGAATCCCGGTCAAGTCGAATGATTTTTTCATGGCGAATTTCACCCTCTTTTTTTATATCTTTACACCCGTATGCGTGACTAAGTGCCATATATATATAAGTACATTAACGAACTCACAAAGTTTGAAAGCAAAGCATGCAAACTTGAAGAGTTTCTTAATATACATGTATGGTTTAAAAAGCTAATTAGCGCGTAGGCTTCCGCGGATGAAGTGTTGACTGTTTCTTTTTGCGGGACTCATTCCGCGATGTTAAAATTGCAAAAAATATTTCGCTGGTTCTCCTCAGGTCCAGTTAACCTGATGAAGCTGGCAGGAGGACCAGCGATATATCGTTTTTTGCAATTTGAACATCGCGGAATGAATCCCGAAAAAAGAAACAGTCTACTTATATGGTTATTTTAACTGTATCTGTTATAGTTATTGAGTACTATACCTTTGAAATTCTGGAGGTTATTATGAATCACCTTGTGTGGGTATAACACCCAAATTCCTGGGAAACCATTCGTAGCCTCGCCAAATCCGTTCATCCCTTGAAGTCTCAATACTGCAGTTGGAAATAAAAATATCATCGAATGGAATTGAGGAAACTTGTGAAAATATATAAAGGTCGTTTATGGCATGCCCTAGGTAAAAAAAATCGTACAAATGGGAGCATTTTAGTGAAATATCTACGAATATTCTTGCTATTTCATTTGAACGAATTTGTCTGGTGGAATATTAAAGCGTATCTTGGAAAAATTGATCCTATACCTATGTTATAAAATCTCGTAGCACTTAATAAATCAGGAATCCATTAACTTGTGCATTGGATTAAAATGATAGGAATGTGACATTTGAATGCTAGGTTATGTATGACTTCTGAAAGACATTGATAGAATGATAGAGACATGAGAGAGAGATAGAAATTGGGTTGAAATCACGGCCATCAATCAATTGTTATTTAAACGATCCAATACATGCCCTCACGAATGTTTCTGCTAGGCTATAGGTATTCAGCGATATTATTATTTTCATTCTGTAATAAAGTGCTTAATTTTGGTGGAATCACAGTGGCTGGAAGAAATTAATTTTTAAACTTCTATGCCAGAGAAATGACTTTACAGAAATGAAAAAAATATTTTTACTTTAGTTTGAACGAAAATTAAAACATTACACAATAGAAACACTTCATCAAAAGGCACTTTATCCTAATATTTCCTGAGCATGATCTTTAAATCGAATTGTTTTACTTCTGGAATACTCTCCATTGAGGAAACCTATCTCCATTGGCAATGAGACAATTAATTCCCTTCAGTATCTTTTGCTGCCAATGTGCCCGAAAAAATATGAACATTGATTAGTCATTAGGAATTAATTTTTCTTTAATGTGCGAAAATGAACGAATGATTTGGTGCGCGGTATCGCACGTGGTTCAGCATTATTGTCTTACTTAATGCTTTACGTTTTGTTTCTCATAATATTTACGGAGCACCTTTTTCTACTCACCACCCCGGCGAATTCTCGGACGTAGCGAAATGTTATTTATGAAATAAACCCGTCCCCCAAGAGAATGCAGCTCTTTTGATGCTTAACGGCCGTCATTTTTTTTCGAGGACCCATAATAGACGGCACTTTTACAAATATTTTAGTGGTGCAAAAACATCCGGATGAAATCCCAAAGGAAAGGGAGGAGGTGAACTCGTGTGGAAGCTGAGTGAATCAAAATAAGTGTGAAACAGAGATGTTTGGGGGCAAAGGAAGTCCGTTGGGAATAAGTCGAAGTAGAGGGTGGAGAGAGGCAGGAGAATGTGAGGGGTAGGAGACAGCGGGCGTCTCGGTCGGAAAATAGCCTCCCGAACCACCCCGTCCGTATCCGATTGCTCCTTGGGTGATGAGAAAAAGGAGTAAAAACAAGAGAAAAAAATATATATAGAAGGCTCGTTTTGGAACATTGCTCGGGTGGTGGGGGGTGTTAGTTGGAGTGGGGGAGAGGATAATACGCATTACTCCACGTGATATGATCACGTGTCAAGGCTCTTGTCTGTCGCTTTGCGGGCGAAAAATGGATCTGGGACCTGTTGTTGTAGGGAACATTTCCGTGTGGGAGGACACGTCGACGGAGAATAAGATGAATTGCGAGCTTATTCATTTTCCGTCTCGGTCTGGAATCAATCATTTAATCTTCTCTTCGTCCCTTATTCCCACTTCTTGTCCCTCAGTCCGCACTCATCGTTGAATGCTTCGGAAATTCACCGTGCTGCCGTTCTGTGCTGTGGATTAAGAACGATGTCGGCTTTGCGATACTTGTGGTCGATTGTAATGACCATCGCCCCCTGCGTATGGCTTTTCCGGTACCGACGTGACTTGCGTTGCGAAGCCATTGCTCAGGTGATCTCTTTACCCTGGGGGAACTCTATTTAGAAAATATCAGATGATTGATGTTGTGATTATGTAAGTGGGATGCTATGGGTGGTGAAATAAGTGCAATTTACACGTCAGCTTTTGGCATGAACGCCTGAAGTATTACTAATTGCCCTTCGTCGCCTCTATGGTTGACTTTTATTACACATATTTTGTATTCCTTTAGACGCCATTCATACAATGATCTTTCGTTGGGTCCCATATGCTTCAACACTTGGATAAAATTTTTTTCTCGCGTTTTAACGGTACCTATCTATTTACAAGGTAGTACACTCGTTCAGAGCTCCAGTCAAACTACTAACTGACGTGTTTGATACATACATATTTGTATTTGAAATGTACAGTTTCTTATACAAAAATCTTAGATTCCTGAATTTTTTATGTTTTGTAAGAAATTTATATCACAAAGTAAGTTGGCCTCGGGGGTCTCAACAATCGCCTTTAAAAATCTAGTCAGTTGATAGGAGAGAGACAAGTGGAAAACAAGGATTGATATTCAAATATCATTTGAATCAATTTCAAATGACATGAGTTGAAGTCAGCCTTGTTAGTTAAGTAAACATAACTAAAATACAGTGAAAGGTTTGGGTGCTCAATGAGATACTGAGAATTGACACATAGCCTATGTTGCGTGGTGATTGCAGTGCGCATCCGTTCCTGAGGTGGAAGTTCCTTGAAGATATTATTATTACACATGTGGCCTGAACATAACAGTTAACCAATTTCACTCATTCATTGAAAAATGATATTTCTCTCAAAGTGTGTTGAAAGAAAATTTGTATTAACTAAAATTGGATGATTTATACCTAACTCACTTTGCGATATTGGGATCTTTTTACGTTAACGTCATCATGTTTTGACTTATGAGTTGACTCTGTCCTAGAAACGTACATTCTCAAAAAAGAGCTACTGTATTCATTGGCCTATAAATTAAATTCTTGAAATAGGTGTTCATAGTACGTAGCTCTTTTTTGTCTTTCTGTTAGCCACGTCGAGTGCTGTAGTTAAATTCACAATGTTCGATCGTCATTAGCTTCAAATTGAAAGGACCTGCCGCAACTAGTTTGAAGTATTACCCTTGAACCAATTTCTATTAGCGCTGAATCGATAAACCTCCAAAAATGTTATACTTCAATGCGTTTTAAGCACCGTCGGAAACTATGAGTTACGACAAAAGAATCATCGACGATGAATTATCCACGAGCGACATAAAGATTACATTTTGCGCGCTTGGCCGCAGAGTCCGTTGTTACTGGGAATGAACTTCCGAAGAAATTGATACATTAATTATTTTATTTCCCACTCAGCTATCGCCTGCATCAAGGGGGGTTTGAAAGAGAAAGAGAAAATATAGAGTGAGCTTGACATTTAAGCTGAATTCATTTTCCGTTAATTATTTACACCACGTTGTGCATACGAGTACGTGGGAGTTTATGTTTATTTGGCGCTATATTATCCTTTAATATCTATCGCCTTCTGTATGGATTATTCAACCTCAGGAGCGTGCTTAGTAGTTTTGTTTTTATGACCAATGACCTAGCAGTGTCACACGCAAACCGTGAGTCCGGTGACATGTGCTAATCACATGTCGGCGTACGACGCGCATTAATAGTTTCTCTTGGTGAATTACTCCGTCCTTGCTCCTGCGGTCAGCGGAGTCTCCACCACTCACTCATGAATAAATATCGTACTTGTTGTCCAGAACGGGAGAGAGAGGATGTGTGTATGTGTGCATGTGTGGAATAACCAGAAAAACCGACTCCGCAGTAATAAAAAATGGGAGGAAAAAATATTTACAAAAACCGGGAGCACACGAACGCATATAATTTTGGGCTTCGCACACTGTTTCGCCGCTGTCCCGACCCATATTTGAGGGTCGTGTCCCCCACCAGCAACAGAAACTCTCTCAAAATGTGTCACCCTCTCTCTCTCTACCCCGATTAAAGCGTGCCTATCTCTCTCATATACTCCCCATCGCCCTCCGCTTCCTCCTCCTGCTACTACCGACTTCTTTTATTTTTATTACTACCCCTCCATCTACATGTATATTATATCCCATCCCATTCCAGCCCGTGTATCTTTTTGCCCTATACTTTCCCCCTATTTCCTCCTCGTCCTGCTAAAACCTTCTTCTCCTCCTCGTCCTCCCCCCCCAGCCTGCCCCTCCTCCACCTCTCGCCGTGTCGACACTGGGCCACGTATCGATCTACTCCGTGGCACACGCCCTTCGTAGCCAGAGCCACTCCCAAACACCCCCCCCCCCCTCTCCCTCCCGTCCTCTTCCCCCCTTCACCTCCGCCACGCCGACCCCCCTCCCCTTACCAACACACGCCTTTCCTCTCAAACCTCCCCCTCCCTCCCCCCTCAGCTCACCCCCCTCAGCTCACCCCCCTCCTCCCACGACCCAACTCAATTGAATAACTCGCCCCCGTTTTCGTCACTTTTTTTTCTCTCCCACTCACAGTCTCTCTCCCTTTTCCATCTTTCCTTTTCTCCGACGTCACTGCTTTTTCTCTCCTCCTCGTCCCCTTTCTTCCTTCTTTCTCCACCCGTCTCCTCTCTTCCTTCCCGTTGTTCTCTTGCCTTCTACTCTTCCCATCCCTCCCCATCGCATTCCTCCGTCAGTCCTTCACATTCTTTTCTTGGTCCATTCCTCTCATTCGGGTTTTGTACTTAAAAAAAACAACGCTACCAATTAAAACGTTACCATTTACGTTGCACTGGTGGATTTGATCTAATTTAGCCACAAATCGTACGAGAAAATCGACATGGTTAACTTGTCCTTTCTGCTCTATTGCTAATTTAATGCATATGACCTGACCTACCTTAGTAGCACGGAGTTATTATTTTCGTTCTTAATGTCTTCCGAGATGTTATTCGCTTCTTTTCTTCCTCCATCCAATCGCTCCGTCAGTTCTCCTTGGTATTCTTTTCGTGGTTCTCTCCTTTCATGCTAACTTTATACCTAAAGAATAACCTACTTTTACTATTTACATGACTCCACACCAGGGATGCTCTCACCGTCAAACACACTATCATAAAGTTAGTTATTTACTACTAGTTGAAAAGCCTGCTGAATTATAGGCTAAAATATTGGCGAAATAGCCAAAAAGGAATGAGCAGATATTAATGTGTGGTTTAATAAATAATAAGTAAGAATTAGAATCACTTAAAAATGTCCTTGACAGTGCGTTAGAATTATTTAATATGTATAAATCTTTTGAATAATGATACGTGTATTTTGATAAATTCATACGCCCGCGCCGTGTGTCAGTTAGTGGAGAAGGTATATGGGAGCGCATCAATTGGCGCACATCTGAATCACTACGCCTAAAATGTGAATTAAACGTACGTAAGCGTAGCCTTTTATATATTAGATTTTAATCAATACACTGATTAGTTAGAGTAAGTGATGTGGGCGGAAGGAGATGAACATGCAATTCGGCTTATAGCCATTATCCCACTCTATGTGGGATAGAAACTTCAGTCATACATCACGGAGACCATTTATTATATTTCGTTGATGCTAACACACCAAACGTGCAAAAATGATTACAAAGGGAGCTTTTTATTCAAGGTGTTGAAGTTAGCTAAGATCGGAACACATCAGCGCACTTTAGCACACACGAACGACGTTGAATGGAACGATGTGTGCTGGCAAAACGTTTGGTCACCTGCCGGTGGGTAACGATCCGTGGATGCACAACAGTCACGGACGAATGTTTCGTATAAAGTTATCGAATTCGTAAAAAATAAGTATTTAAAAACGTAATATTTTTACCAAGGAGTAAATAAAATCTTTAAAATATCTATGTTTGGTGCCTTTACGGAAAATCTGCAAAAACATATCCATCGCGGATGCAATTATCGACGCTGTTTTGTTTTTAAGAGCACATCGAGTCTGGTCCCGATCTGTTTTGTAGTGCTTTACCTAGGGCACACGCTCTGTAAATAATGGGAGGCAAGTGCGATATTGTGATGCAAAGTGATTGACGCACTAGAGTGAATGGTAAGCTCTAAAATTTACAGACACACATTTAATGTAATAATATTAGCATCCCATGCAAAAATGAAAAAAAGAGCATTAAAAACAACGCTCCCTATTGTTAACAGTTAGATACGCAACTGGCAGCTTCGAACACAGCTATTGTGACCCCTAATCGTACTTACATACATGATCCTGACGCCGTTCCCTTTCGGGCTAGTACAGCCAAAACGGTTTAATTCTCGGTGTTAGATCTGTAAAGCTGACTATCATTTAATAATTTCCTTCATACTGCCAAATCCTTCCACGTCACTTTTGCTTCAGTTCCACTTATGCATTGTTTCATACACGCCCTTCTGTTGTTAAGACTCCTAATATTTCTTCTCTCAAGAGTATCTTCCACTACATTCACCCATTACCTTCTCGGTATACCCCTTCCTCTCTTACCATTCCCTCCTCGATAAAAAATCTGCTTCGATATTCTACTCTAATTCAATCTCTTTTCATGGCCAAACCAAGGAAACACGTTTCTTTGATACATGTCCATTTACCGGAGCATCCATTTGCATCCCGATGTATCAGTGCTTCGTATACTTCTCCTTGCCTCTAAATTATACTCGGAAAAAATGACACTTAAACCTGTCCGTCCTGCGAAAGTTTTAACTTTAAGCATCATAAATCTAATCTGCCATAATTGTACAAAGTTTTTAATATGTTCTTAACTTTCAAATTACTCATCCGGGCTTCACTTTGCAGAAGTTCTGAACTATTTTTATTCAGTAAATTATAATTAAGCAAAATACTTAGTACTTTTCTACAGTATTTTAATACCTACAACTACAATAAACGGAAATTAAACCAACACATTCTGCACCTAAAGATACCGTAAATCGGCGTAGCGCGTCGTGCTATTAAAAGATTGTAGAAAAGTTCTGAGTATTTTACTAAATCATGAATACATGTTCTTAACTCCTCCGGAGAAGTAATGCGCTTTTATTCTTCCTCCTTAATATCACCTCGCATACCTATCTTTCCTTCCATCGCTTCCTGTTTGTATCCCTCTCTTTTGCTCACCGATCTACTCCGCTGTTCCTTCGCTTCTTCCACCCTCCCCCTCGCTAATCTGCCTTTGTTTTCTTTCCTCCGTCCTCTCCTCTCGTGCGGTGTCTTTTTTCTCCTCCCTGACCACAGAGCTGTCTCTTTTGTCGTTTACCTTGTACACGTCCCACTCCCTGGATCTTTCGTTCCCTATTCAGCCTCTTGCCTTCGTTTTCCTGCCTTTGTTTTCCTTTCTCCTCTCGTGCGGTCTCTTTTCTTCCTCCTTCGTAACCACGCATGAGTCTTATTTTTCCTTGTAATGTTCTCTCTTTCTGTTCGTACCCCTTGAGTTTAGAGTTACCATATCCTGATGGGTCAAAACCGGTGAAAATCTAGTTTTCAAGAGACTAAGAGACCAAGACCGGCTAAATATCGGGAATTTTTAAAATAAAAGTTAAGCTCATGGAGTAAAGTGTTAAAGAGCTTTTTTGATTGAAAATATAATTATTACTTGCATTTGCAGTGGCTTATTTCATTACCAAACTCTGGAGTATCTAGTTCAAATCTCGTTACTAGTAGGGTGGTTGAAACCTTCTTGTCTCCCCCCCCCCCCCCCCCCCCGGGAAAAAGTTGAAAAATAATGTTGCTCCAATTGGTTTCTAGTACAGGGGTACGCCAACCAAGTGGTTAACACTCAATAGCCAGTCTAGAGTCTTAGAGGATGCGTAATACAATGTTATAAAATATTTTCGATTAATAAAAAAATATCTCGCCTTGTATTTCTCCTTGCAGTGGTCAGTGGGTCTTACGGAGGAACTTCTGGGACCTTTCAGCATCAAACACGAGACATTTGCCAACCGGGCGGAACACCGGTATAGACTCTTCATACCGGGATTGTTCCTGACAAACCGGGACGAATGGTAAGCTTACTTTAGCCCATCACTGCACTCCGTTGTTCTTTCATTCTTCCATATTTTCCTTCATCATTCTTTTAATATTTCCTTCGTCTTCTTTTCCTCTATCTTGGTCTCTATTGTACCTTCTTCCTGGCCTTGCTCACGTCTTTTACTTTTAACTCTCTCTTTCAGTTCTTCGTATCTATCCATTTTGCTCACCAACGCTCTCTGTAACTCTTCGGGTCGAAGCCACTGTTGGCGGCGTAACCCTGTTGAATTGATGCTCTAGTTTTAACGAGGATAAATTAATACTTCTTAATTATATTAATCCGATATCAGGTCAGATTAATTAAATTAATCTGACTTGACCGATTTCATTTTTTTTGCAATGTTTGCACGTTTTTTATGTTAGCATAACTGAACTTGAACAAATGTTCCCTGTCATGTGTGCGTGAAGTGTCTATCCCAAATGAATAGTACGATGGTTATGATTTGGGTTACCATATTATGATTTCCTAAAACTGGGACATATATAGGAATATATATAAACTTTTGGGGAGACAAACCGGGAAAAAAATCGGGACATTGTTAATAAAAGTTAAGCTAATGGCGTACAGTTAATTTATTCTTTGGCTTCAATTATAAAATGAAATTATTAATTCTAACTGCGGTCGCTTGTTTCAGTAACAAACTCCGGAGTATCGAGTAGGAATCTCGTTATTAGTGGAGTGGCTTAATCCTTCTTGGCCTTTGCCGAATCATTGTACTTGGCCCACCTGGAAAATTTGAGAAATAACGTTGCTCAGTTCGACTTCTATTACAAGAGGTCTTTCAACCAAGGTTTGAACACTCAATAGTCAATATAGAGCCTTCAAGGATGCGTAATACAATGTTATAAAATGTTTTCGATTTACAAATTACTCACAAAAAATCAGTCACTGCGAATTTATCTGTACAGTGCACAATGGACCTAAACGAAGGTATTCGGGGACCTTTCAGTGTCAGCCGGGACATATTTCACCAACCGTGCGAGTCACCGGGACAGACGCTTCAAGTAGGGACTGTCCCGGCCTAACTGGGTCGTCTGGTAAACCTAGTTATAAGCTGTAGTTTATAATAATTATTAGCCATACCTTTGATGATGTGTTGCCGTCGAAACCGGTCGGGTCAGGTTAACAAAAAAGTGTGAAAAATACTATTTTTTATCTTCGTGACGATAAGTACTGTAAATATTCATTCTTGTCTCCCTCCTCCTTAATTCTCTTGTTGCCTTTTCTGGCTATTTAGGTATGCGACCATCAACTGTGTTCTGCTCCGCCACTGACGCTAGGAGGTTGTTTTTTTAAGGAAAGAATTGCTTAGGGAATGAAAGACGGGTGGAGAGAAACCTGGTGCAAGCATTGTCCTGATATTAACGACTGGCGCTATGGAGTTTATATTTTAACGTCCCCTCCGACTAAATAAATACTGCACTTGAAGTTCACTCCATATAGCACCGAGGTAGGGATCGGGATTCCAATAAATATATCTCATCCGCTGCCAGGGTTCAAACCAGACCAGGGGGTGGGAAGCCCTAACCATAACACCAACCTGCCTTGGTCGAAGCTCATCATTTCCATTGGTAATAAATGTTCAAATAACCCAGTTATTGTACGAACCGGTTAATCTAGTCACAAATCGTTCTTATGAAATATGCTGGAATCTCGACTAGACCGCAGGCCAAAAGACAGGGCAGTCCTTTAATAAACACTTCAAATGCTGTTTTAATAATGGAAGTTGGCTTCTACGGAAGTAGCGAGTGTAGCGAAGTCTCGATGTGTATCGTCACTCAAGGGCATTGTCCTGCTTACACATTACATTCGGTTTTTCCCCCAAAGAAACGGGTGACGGAAGAAAAGCAATCATTGGCAATTTCGAAAATCGCATAATTTCGGCAATTAGCGCGTTTATACATCTCACTCTTTGATTTTAGGAGGAATTCATGAATTATTAATTTGTATACGACACAGTTTCAGGCAATACTTTGTGGAAGTAAATCATACTGGGAGTAAAGGATTGAACACTGCAGCTAGTGGAAGCAGCTATCTAAGTGGAAGCTGCAGTGTTCAATCCTTTACTCCCAGTATTATTAATTTGTATTTAATTACATTAAATACAAATTATTTGAATTTACAAACGTATCAAGTATGATAATTATTATACAAGTCATAAGCCTTACCCATAGGTTATTTCTAACAGAAGTACATTTCCAGGTAAAAATAAATACTTACACACGTAACAATTAGACCTCCTCTAGTGAATTAATTTGTCGTCTAAGTTTTTAATCCCCGCTCGCAGTATTGTGATCAGGATTTCACCGGATACGGTACGACTTTAACGCAAAATTTAAATGCCACTTGCAGGCGAAATAAAAGTCAGTCAATTTTCCCTGCAAGTGCAAACCGCGGTTGACTATCTATCTATCGATCCTTACTGCCATAGAAGTCCGTACTTACGCATCGAAGTACCACTTGCAAGCGGATTTTAAGGTTATTATCATAGAGGTAACTTCAATGCGCTAAGCTGCCCTAAGCCGGTCTATTTTTCCATCCTTCTTGGAACATTTTTTCATCCCCGGAGATGCGAGGCTAATACTACATTCACCACTTCAACCATGAAATTTTTTCATTTTCGTTTTCGTTTCCCTTCTCTCCTGCGGTTCCCAACCCCGCAATCGCGTCTATTTTTCTTTCGTAGCATTCTTTGTTTTTTTTTCTTTTTTCTCCCTCTCGTCCACCAGTGCACGCCACTGTCGCATAGTCCCATGTCTCTCCCCCTACCACCCTACATCACGCAAAAAAGGTTACGTCCACAAGAGTCACGCTTTCATCGCAAACGCGGAGAATGGCTGCATTTACTTCTTCACTCACGCACTCTAAGCGCCTGCCGGCTCGGAAAGTGCGTCAGGTTTTGACGAAGATGAAAAGCGAGCGCGATCGTATATTTTGTGACAGTTTGGAAAACGGTCCAGGAAAGAATTGCTGTCATTTCTCTCGCGGAAGATACTTATCGCGTAGTTGTTTTGGTTCCGAAGTGTCCTGAATATTTTCACGCCCAACACTTAACGCCGTAGCTCCGCAATAAATTCATCGTTGCCGATCAGCGAGGTTTTTGAGGACTGGATTGGAAATTCAGAATGAAAACCAGGTCAGGAAATATTGTAAACCACCATCACTTGTATTTTTATGCTCGGAGATAATATCTCTTTCAGTTTTTCAGCCCGTCGGAAATATTTCAGCTGTCGCAAAAAATATGTCGCACGTTATTATTCCCACGAATTTGTCTGTTTTATTCTCTGTTGTTTAACTTTCATCTCTGTGAAAATTAACCTTTTGAGATTTGCCTACATCATCTTCCAGTTGCCTTTTTTTTAATTTTCCTCAAATTATTTTTTTAAGCTAATAATAGAATATTTTCTTCAGTTATGTTTCGTTTTTTTCCTAATTGTACGAATGTCTGATAAATTTTCTTCAATGTTTTTTATCCGCGACTAAAATATGGAAAGAAAATATGTGTGAGTATATAGAAGTATTTTTCAAGATTTTCAAGAAGTATTTTTTCCGCGTGAGTTCCTGTAAGATCGCCTGTACATGACGACTCATTTATTCTGTGAAGCCATTGTTCTTCGTAGTACCAGCTGCTGTTGTAGTACCTCTCATCTAGGCAGCATTAAAAGGAAGTAAGTTCTCCATGAAGTTTGCTATTACTTCGGAATCGCTTCCATTTCCGCCACTGCATTCTCATGTTGTACTCTCTCTTCGCGTTTGGTTATCATAAAACGCAGGCATAAAACTTTGCACATACTATCAGGCTCTACTTTATGTGGATAGGTAAATTACTTGAACGATTTCAACCTTTACCCATGCAAGTATTTCCCATCATGAACTAAAACGATGATATGTGCACTAAACTGTATATACAAAACAAAAACAAAAATAGGTATGAGTTGGCCTCTACCGTCATCGTCCGTCTCAAGTATTCGCGTTGACAGCTATGTTAGTCTCATATGGTAATTAACATTTTACATGATGTAGGAGCGAAGGCTTTCTTGGAGTGTACAATGCATTCTCGGGTTATCTTCCGCGTGAGTTGCTGATTGCCGAAAATGCTTTCACCAGCGTTGCAGCTGGCGTCTTCAGGTCGAAGTAAAAACGTCAGCTGAACTTGAGACGCCTGCTGAAACATTGGCGAAATTGTTCTCAGCAAATAAAAACGTATGCGGTGGTAAACCGGAGAATGCAGCTTTCAAATAAAATCTGAAATTATTTATTCCTGTTTTTCGGAGTAGTTTGTTAAATAATCCGTAATCAACACTCCTTTCATGACTTTCCTTGGTCCCGCATTACTCCTTTATTTAACAATGAGCTGTGTACAACAGTGTATTACTCAAGAGTACGTTTGGTTGCCTTAGTTTATTTTAACATACCTATCGTAATAGCAGACCGATTGGTATTCTCCAAGAGTAATATACCCAGTTGCGGAATCAATCAGTGCAAAATGTTTTTTTCTGAAAAAACGGAGTTTATATCGACAAATTTGTATTTTGAGGATACCTGCGATACCGTTCCAAGCCTTTTACTGCTGTCTAGGTGAGAGAAGACGAAAAATTCCCACCTCTAGTTTGGCTTGCGCTATACTCTCCGAAATTTTTCGGGCGAAGATGTTTCCATACTTTTTTATTTGAGGAGATTTCTCTTCCTGCTAAAGCCAGAGTGGAAAATTTCGCACTCCGTAGGCAAGAGGTGTGTGATAAAGCAGTAAAAGGATCCGGCGTCGATACTTGGCGGAAAGTTTTGCACTGCAACCGCATCTAATGGGATTCCATAAAGTTCTGGCGATGCTCGCACAATGTCTTCTCCATATGCGACGACGGCTCATATTGCTGTTTTATGGTGTCGCAGCTTTCTCCAGATGTGCACCTGTCTGAGATGCTATAAAATCTTCTTTCACGACAAAGGCTTAAAGGCAAAAGTTTCAGTGCACGTGAGAAATCTTTATTTTTTACGACTGACATTATTTGTGAACATCCGCGTTTGTTATTTATTCGTTACAATATTTGAACATTTCGCTTTTTTTTAAACGTCGTGAACGTACTTAAAATGTATTCATTATGGTGCGCTTTACTAAGATTTGTGTATGGAGAAATTACAGCGAACTAATTTCCATGAGAGTGATATTTTTGAAATATTCATTTCTAAACTTCAACCACCACAATGCCACATGAATCACTTATATGAATGTGTACAGACATACATACCCATCACGCCGTTCACTGTCGGGGTAGATATTGACAAAAGAGCTTAATTATCGGCACTAGACCTAGAAAACTGCCTTTGGTTTTTATAATACCCTCCATACTGCTCAACCCTAGCGAACCTCCTTTGCTTCCGCCACATTCATGCATTCCTTAATACACGCTCTCTATTCTTAAGACTACTAATATTCCTCCTATTAAAAGTCTCTTCCACGACATTAACCTATGTCTTTATCGGTCAACCCCTACCTCTTACGCCATTCACCCCACCATCTGTTTAGTTATACAACTCTCATCCTTTTCAGTCAATAGGGTCAAATCAACGAAGCACGGTCTTATTATACACATCCATTATCGGAGCATCCGTTTCACATTTTTACATACCCACTCATCCCTTACTCAGTCCTTCCTACTTATACTGCAAACATTTCTCAGATAACTCATACCATAATTTTGTTTATCCTGACGTACTCAATTTCCACTTATTTACAATAAAGTAGTAGGGAGGGAGTGAACTTTAATACACCGTGATTTTCACTTACTAAGACAAACAATCAGTTCTTGATATGCTTCACATGCTACCTACGACTTTCCTTTCAGCATTCACATGCTTCTTTATCTCCTTACTTTTCGAAAAACCCGCTGATACAGGCTAAAATATTGGCGAAATGGCAAAAAAGTAATGAATAAAGTAAATAATTAAATAGATATTTATGTGTTAATGTTGGTGTGAATGAGCAGGATCCATCAGGAAATATTACAAAAACATAACTTTAAAAAAATGTAAGGCTTGACAGTTCTCACACGGATAACTTAAAAATCTCCTTGACAGTTTGTTAAGACCATTTAATTTTAATTAATTTTTTTGATGAAAATGATACATTTACTTTGAAAAATGCATACGCCCGCGCCATGTTTCAGTTAGTGGAGAATGTGCATGGAAGCTCGCTTGCCAATTATTGGCGCTCATCTGAATCACACCGCCTAGCCACTTAATCACAAGCACATACGTACGCGTAGCTTTTTATTTATTAGATGTATTCTTCCACATCTAAGCTTAGATTAATTTATGCGCAATTATTAAAATGAAAACATTGAGGTTTTGATGTAGGATTTGGTTCTTTCCCGGTGTATGCTGTTAGTGAAGTCTTCTCGGGTCTTCCATCAGGTCCATTTGAAGACGATGGTGGAGGCAGTCATCAAAACGTTGGCAACCAAATACCTGACCTAAAGGAAGATCTGAGTAGACTTCACTAATTGAAGGTCTAAAGATTATTTTTAATATATAATTGGTTTGAAAACCTATGCTATTACGATGAATTACGCGATCTTAAACGTATGTGACACTATATAAAAAAATTAAGACTCTCAATCTGTGTATAGATGAACTGTATCATGTAACTGAGAACGGATTCTCCTATATTTAACACAACATTTTATAACCAATAACACTGAAGATTTTGAGGTTCTTGTTACAGATGGCACTTCGTTTTGAAGATACTTAGCAGCCACGTTAGAGTAATATATTGTCGGAATCCTTACATTTATAAAAATTGAAATTTTTAGAAGTTTTTTACTATAATTATTAATAAATAAAGGACAATGAGGCAAAAATTATAGGCGTATCTACTGAGTTTGCTGAGAAATTTCTCATTTCTACAAGACACAGCAAATTCCCAAGTGAATGGGAACGTGGAAGGCATGTTTTTCAGAAGAGTCTACCCATTAAAATATTCCTAGTGTAGGTGTATACCTAATCGTGTATCTTTTCATAGTTGCGGCTGGAAAAAAATACCTACTATTTAAGTTACTGAGAGCAAAATAACACATTTTTGCAGCAGCGTAAATAGGTCTCAAATCAGTTTTAAATATTTTGATTCCTAGCTAGTTGTAAAATAAAAATGATAAGATTTTTATAGTATGGTACACAGTTTTGTTAGCCTTATTGAGAACTTTTTTAAAATTTAATTACTTTATCAGATGAGAGTAATGATGGAAGGATATGTTTGCACGAGGAATCTCTATGGTTGATTTTTCCCTTTTTCGAATGTCTTCCGAACAATAACAATCAATATTGATAGAGCGAATGCAGGGAATTGAAAAATTCATGATATTTCGTGAGTTAAATTTTTGAGAGCAAATATTGCAGGCCTTCCATGCGTCAATACAGCCGTGGGTTTTCAGTGTGTATATTTTTTTACAAATTTTCCCCGGGAGACAGACTCTTTATCTCCAGGCGTGGTGGATGAATCAGGTACCTGGCCTGGTATACTTAGGCACTTAAAACTTTCAGTTCTCGTGTTAAAATTGGTATTTGCGTAAAGAGGATATGCTTTTGAGATGTGGGTGTATCAAAGAATGGATAAAACGAGATTGATGGCGACAAAGGTAATTGGTGTTTTTGATATATTAGGAGTAGAGAGTAAAACTGAGGTGGAGATTTAGCGACGGAATCGGCATCAGAATATAATGGATAACTTATTTAGGGAGGGAATGTTGAAGAGGGTGCTTGAGGGGAGAATATATAGTAAGTGCGGAGGAGAAAATTAGATTTTAGAGGTATTTTTGAACTCGTAAAGGAAGCCAGAAGATTGAGCACATGGCAGCTTTGCGTTCGCAGTTTTCCTATTCAAGGAAAATGTGAATTTATCGAATTCGATAACAATACTTATTTGGTAGAATATATTGTGGTTGATAAAAGAGAAGAAGTTCTTAAATACATATTTGGATGTGACTATTTTGAAGCAAGATAACCTACCTGCAGGCTATTGTAATACTCCTCCCGTCGGATGGGACGATAAACTGTGGCCCCTTGGCACCATTCGCTCGGAGTACGCGAATCCTATCGAGGGGTATCTCTTCACCCTTTCTACATTCCACAAATAATCAACCCTCAGTCAAAACTACCCACAGAGTTGTTTAACACCAGAGAGACGCGATTTTAGCACTATTTAGATGGACGGCATTTGACCCCTGATGTTTTCTTATAATTTTTTCTGCTTTAGACTTAGAGTTTTAACGGAGTGTTACTGCTATGGTTGTATCCCATCGATTCACGTGAAATCTTAATCCTAAGACAAGCTCTACGTCCATTCCTCAAGTGGGATTCGAACCCGCAACCATTAATTAATTACTTAAAACCTCGTTGCCACCCTTGCTATTTCAATCAGCTTATCATTTGAGGCGCTCTTATTTCCCTAGACAATCCACTTTTAGTAAATATTATATATTATTGTAGAATTATTCGTATATAGTAATGAAAGTCAATTAGTATTGTGTTACATAATTACATACGTAGCTCATGAAATTATAGTTAAAAATAAAGCAAGTCACAACAATTCAAAAGAATCAAGTGTAAAATAATGATCAAAATATTCAGTTGAATTCCAAAAAAAGATTCAAATGACTCCTACCGTCCTTCTAGTGTTTAGTACTAGAGGTGGCGCTGCCTATAATTGGCCTAAACATATATAAAATGTTGAATTACAGAGAAATTTGGATAAAATTTGATAATGTGATAAGGCAATACATTTTCATCTTCTCCAACCTATATGAAGGAGAAAAAGGCAAGTACCAATGGTAGAAATGAAAAGAATATTGTATGCTCTTATACTCGGGCTCATAGTTGGAATATCATTCCCGTCTCTCAGTATCGCAATGCCGCAATCACAGTATCCTACAGGGGCTCTCAATGTGGCGGAAATGGCTCCACCTGAAGTTCGTCATGCCACCTTTGTGGAACTATATGGACTCTTAAGAACCTACTCACCGGTCCTTAATGGCGCAAATGACCGCAGTTGACGGTCGCCAACGAACTAATCCGGATAGTGCAGAATTAATATGTTTTCCTACCCTCCCCTATATGGAGAGTCAATGATAATGTACACGCCTATAGCCTCATCTAATAAGAACCAACCCCACAGAGGTTCGTCCAGACTTTGCTACCGGATGTTTTCACGAGAGGAAACATTTTCCGAGGACCCACTCAACTCCCCGTTACTTGTGGACGGAAACGAGGTTATCGGTGGAACTCACCTACGCAACCGAGAAACTTCATTCCGCGCCCTTTCCTCCCTCACCCCTAACAGAACACGCGTTGGAAGTGTTCTTTTTCGTGTGTGGCAGGACTGTTCGCTCGCAAAACCCACACGTCCGTCCATTGACCTCTGACCCTCATCTACATCCACAACTTCGTAACACCCCCACCAGTCGCCGCCGAGGACATTCACCAAACATGTTTTACTCCAGACATGTAAGAAACTGTTGAGAGGAAAAGAGAATTTGGAAGCTAAGGTGGTGAAGAGGTTTATCCTTCTGATTCACGTTTGCTCCGGTAAGTGTTGTTGGCTTGTATTTTGCGTGCATTATTCGGGAAATGACGAAAATGTACCAAAGCAAACCGCTTCCACCACCAAGGTCTTGATTAACATCCAATAATTTCTGCTATAAGGAGAGCTACAGCAAACCAAGCTTCAGATTGAACGCTGATGATGACTGAAGGCAAAATTATTCTCCCAGCAGTTGTCTGGTTATAAGTCGGGTGATAAAGAAATCCATGCTTAAAAATGACAGCAATGCACTCCATGCCAATCGGTTTTCCTGAAATAAGTGAATATATGGAATTGATCTACTGGGATAAGTGAACATCATCTCTGAATAAGCTCAACATATTTTCTATTGCGTTAGAGGTGTCTTACTATCAATGGGAAATTAAACTTTCGTTGCCCTTGTGAGTGCCGCGTGATGGAAACGTTTTCTTAAACCTAAATCCAAGTGAAATTTGTCCCCGAAAAAGGTCAACATTTTTATATTCAAAGTTGAAAGTGTTTAGACATTATTGTGCCGTTATATTTTGCGTAGACCTCGTCAGTGTTGCCAGAGATAAAGGGATTTTGGACCAGCATATAAATTAAAGAGGAGAATAGATGAAACCATAGGATAAGCACAGAGAAATACTTATTTCGTCATTGTTTTAGAATAGCTCGAAATAAAAAAAGTTGTATCCTTAAAAATATTCTTAATAAGTGTCTGTTCTCCACTGATTCCCCCATCCTCTCGGCTGTTGTTAACTATGAGATCTCCAACTTCTTCTGACCCACTCATTTCCTCCAATTTCCCTCTTACTTTGTAGCACATAAGGTAGCTGTTGCACGTTTGGAAATAACCTGAAGCTGATGCTTTAAGCATTGAAACTCGGGATGCATAGATTTTGACATTCTGTGGTTTGGAAAAGTTTCCACCTAAAAATAAATGTAGAAATAAATTGAAACTTTGAATCCATTACAATGCACAATCGTACATATTGAGTGTAATTAATACGCCCAAAACATACGTATTTTTAGCGGAACTATTGCGGGCCGTAACGATTTATGCATTAGAGTGCATAATGGAAAGACTTTCAAAAAAGCACTGCATTTTTTCGTAAATCTAATGGAAAAAAGCGTCCGATAACAATGTTAAATGGATAATTATCGCAAAATATATTGGCTTCAATCTCGTCCGTCAAGTCTCCATCTGCTCTATCCTTAAAGGTGGTTTGTGCGATTATTGTCTATGTACTGATTTGCGTGATAGTTTTCATACGTGTTCTTATTAATATTATACCTATAGATGTTGGTATAGACATTTACAAGTAAAAAAATTGTATTTTAACCGATTCAATTTTTTGGAAATTCAGTACTATTTTGAACTCGTAGCCTTATGGTACATATCAATTGGCCTTATGGTCAACTACATTTATGCACAGATGTTCTTCTAAACGCGAAATAACTTAACAAATATCAAGGTATCACGCCGATTCCAAAAAAAAAAAAATATTTGCTGATATTATTTTCCCCTAATCTTAGAATACCACATCAAAAAAATACGTCACAACATGCTTTAATTGAGGTAAAAATGTAAAATATAATTCTTCTATCTTTTCCATTACCTCCTATTTGGTGAGTTCCACCGCATAAACAGTTGTACACTAGAGTCCCGCTAATCCAAACGCCTATAATCCGAAAGTTCGGTTAATCTGAGCAGCACTATGTTATGGTACAAGCACACGATATTTTACAGTAGAAATTGCACAATATATATTTTAATGTACTGTAACTATTGACGATTGTGTTATAGGTTTTATACTGTAAAACGTACATAAATGTATACAACAATTCAATATGTGTCAATACACGACATAAAGTGATTTGAATGGATTTTTATTGTAATAATACAATTTTCCGAAAATTTCGCAATCCGAACAGTCTCCGGTCCCAATTAATTCAAGTTAGCGGGACTCTAATGTATAGGCGTAGCGAAACTTGGTGGCACTTGCTTGATAAGAGCATTACTCTAAGGAGAGGAATTCATGCAAGAAATGTGGGGTAAAGCGACCGAGACTTCCTCCAGAGGTCCCTCCGGTAGTCCTTCGGTACCTTTGCCTGCTTATCAACGCCTAATTCACACTCAGCGACCTCTAACTGTCCGCTAGTGAGTGCCACCAAGTTTCACTTTACCTATACTGTAATGTAATGTGATTCCAGAATATTTTTTCGTATCAACCTGAAAAATAACTAAAATATGCACTCTATGACCAACGGCTACCGCTCCAATCACCTTAATCTATGGTTCAGTACCGCCTTTGGGGGTTCCGGTTGCTTTCGGAGGCGTAGGTTTAGTGAGCGCGTAGACCTCACCAACGCACAAAGTCGTCCGACCTTTTCACTCTCCCCTCCTTACTATTTCTCTCTCTCTCTCTCCATCTCTACTTCTCCTTTAACCTTCCCCCTTTACGCCCCCTCTTCTCCTCTCCCCTCCTACCTCCCTCCAAACCCCTCCCATCGTCTCCGTCCTCTCCTCCCCGAGTGTGGGGCGCCGTGCGTTTGCGTGCCGAGGCTCCCGAGGAGAGGGCGACTACATCAATCAATAGGCTTGTGCGTCGGAGGCTAGGAGGGCACACACGCGCGAAAAGGCACGTCCGTACGCGGGCGGAATGGGAACGGAAGCACGCACGGCTCTCCACCTCCTCCTACTCCTCCCCCTCTCCCTGATTTCCCACGCTCAAAAAAGTGCATTTAAAATGCATTGACAGGAATGCATGTGAATTAATTAAATATACATTTCTGATATACATTCTCTATGTATTTAAACTTCAAAATTTTAGGGTATAAGTAAATAAATTTCTGCAACATATTTCCCGAAATGCATTTCATATATATGTGATAATTGTAACAAATTTATAAAGTGTATGCAGTAGGCAAAGAAAATAAACGATATGAATAGGTTGCCTTAACAGACTTAATTATGTTAAACATTATCATCATAGACTGTATATACTTTTATTTTATCTGATTATTATGTAACGATGTTATTAAATAAGGGCTGCAATTTAAGTGCATTTTATGGAAATTCATATAGAGTACATGAGAACATACAGTTGGTCAAATGTATTTTTTAATTATATTTAGAATTAATGCAAAAATAGAGTTAATGAAATATATTTCATGAAATACATTTATAATATACGAGTATATGCATTTGAAAAAATTGCATTTTTTAAAATATACCTAATATAAATGCTACTATAATGTATTGTTATTAAAAAAAAATACATTTTTATGCTGTTATTTGAGCGTGGGTTGTCTTTATATTCTTTCTCCCACACGAAACCCCCTCAAGGCGGGTTGTGGGAGTTACGTTTTATATTTTGCTAAACTTTTCAAAGGAAATAGGATTGCCAATAGGGGTAGCAGTACTTGAAAACAATCACGTTGAGTTTTGCGCTGTATGGCTCGGTGACATATAGTATCATAAAGTTGGAACAAGATAGAATTATGGCTTTCGAAACCTGGTGCTGAAGGCGGTTGGTGATAATCAAGTAAATGGATAGGGTTGGAAACGAGGAAGTGCAAAGAAGAATGGAAGACGTGAAAATCATATGGAGCATTATCAGGAAGACAAGATCCAGATGGATAGGACACGTTTTGAGACACTAAGAATGTACGAGGAGCATTGATGGTAAAATAGAAGAGAAATCCCGTCGAGGCTAACTACAACGGAATATGAAATACAAGGGCTATATTAAGCAGATTACAGGGGGATAGAATGGGGGGCTTCATAAATAAAATTCTCTCTTCAGTAACTTTGTGGTGCTCCATATTTCCACAGTATTTAATCGGAAAATAACTTTTACAAAGACCACTCTTAGCACATAAAACACGACCCGGGTTTCAACGATTTTTCGACATCATCACCTGACCAGGAAGACCTATGTATCAGTAAGTGTGAAAATACTGATTAACGCCTTGGTTTCCTAATTCAGAAGAAGGTAGCAACTAGTAAAAAGGGCAGAAAAATCAAGTCAGTGATGCTATCTCTGCAATTGCAAGTAAAAAAATATATACATATGACATTGATGCCAATTTAAAGAGAAAAGTTGAGGATAACTTACAATTCGGGATTTCATGTTTTGATTCGTGAATTCGTTTTTTCGAGTGTTTGTTACATTTTTAACGTAAGTTAGAAGTAAATATGTGGCAGAAACGTAGCGGAAAAAGCAAGAAATGGATACACGGAAAAATGAAATTCAAAAAGCATTCCGCCAGAAAGTGGGACAGTGAGTTGATATACCTAAATAAGGATACGGTAATACAATACAACATGTAAATACTGCACTATGGCTCTTTGATCACGCTAATGCTTATCAAGCTGTTACAGGAGTAGACCGAGATTTAATTCACTGATTCCATGTAATTTCGCAAGCAATTTCTTGCTGCTTTAAAATTTGTTTTCAAATTATTTACAGCTAGAAAATCTGTAAAATTGCATCTCTGGTACCACATAACAACCACAGTATATAATCAGATAATTAATGGCTCAAAAATTACTGCGTCTTCACTTCTGCCGATAGGACAAATGTCAGAAGAAGCGCAAGAATCTTCACGTCACACAGGAATACATCAAGCAATTAAGCAATGTACACATTTTTTCGACGAAATTTCGCCCGCAAATTTAGCAGAACAAAAAATATGGAAGATGTTTTGGAGTCCTGTGGCTCTTGGTAACATCCTATCCTTTCGTTTCAACCCTGCGAAAACTACCGACTAAACGATAGAAAAGATTGTCTCCTGATGCTTTACAATTGTTGATTCCACTAGCTGTGGATAAAAAAATGCCCGTGTTCCAACAATTGATTCAAGTGGCAGAGAATCAGACAAAGATAATTCATTGTATAGTGATTAAAATGTATAATATTTTAAGGTATTCGTGGGACTATGTATTTTATGTTTCATTGTGTATTTGTTTTTGTCTATTAACTTTGTAAAATTCCAAAGAAATTCGTTTATAAGTCTCGCTTGTTTCCATTATCTGCTTGACTCGATAATTATACCTTATCCACGCCAATGATTGCACCTTATTTAAAAAAGTAGATAATAAATAATATGAAGAAATTTAAATGAAAATAAATCGATCTTAATAGCTAATATGTCCTTCATTTTGAAAGCAGTCTTTTTTTTGTTTTACCCTTAAATTTGTAATCAGCAACTTAAGAAAACCCGTAACTAGAAACTTTGCATGAACATTGGAACACTCCTTTATATTTAGGCCAGCTGATTTGGGACTACTGTGTGGCGGATGGTTTACAATGACTGACGCGCTCTCCATATGATACGCAATCAGGGGTCCCACTGAAAAATCTTAACCACTGCCGGGTTTCAAACTCCTACTCTCGGAATGCAAAGATAGCCGATTGTGTAGGTAAATCATTGGCCGCTATGATAAGCTAGCGTTATTCGAAGGACCTTGAGATCCAAAAAGTGGTTCGATACTAGGCATTTAGAAGTCAATTATAAACGATGTGTAGTCGGTCATGACCGACAAGCGTTACCATATTTCATTTGTGTAACATGTCTACTGCAACATCTAGGATGTATATAGCTATAGTTGGTTCGCATTTAGACTCCATCTTTGTTATTTGAATCTTTGTTTGTCATTTCACTGACTTTTATAATTTAGACTTAAGTACAAAGGCTGGAAGTGGCATATGGTGCAACTATATGTTATTTGGAAAGTTACAAATGTATCCAAGACTATAGTGGGCATGATAATGCCTGTAAAATGCAGAATGGCTTCTTGCATAAATTAAAGTTTTCGCGATTGACGAATAAAATCTTATTACCTGCTCTCTGTCGTAAATGAAGTTCTTGATTGCAATCATAATCTTTCCAAGATGCTGACGATTTCACAACTACGTGGAAATTCGTAGTTGTGAAAGAGGCCTGGCAATCCCATTTTTTACTGAAAGCAGTGCTATTACTGAAAGCATACTATAAACAGCCCAAAAATTTTAATTGAATGCTCCGTTATGTTAATTTACAATGCTAATATGTGTTGCGATTAATTATATACTATCGCCCGTGAATACAGCACTTGAGTTATTTTGAAGAATATGACTGGAAGAACTTGCGGTACTAAAAATTTGATCGTCTCTTATTTTAGAATCAATTTGATTTCACCCAAAAAATATACTATCAGACTCTCTAAACGTTTTACATATCCAATTCACAGCACCACTAACAATTCCGGTGACAGTAAATATTTTCAAAGACTTGGAGACTAATTAAACTCTGAAGTTGAATCATAATACTGAAAACCATCAAAGGTACATAAGCCACCTGGAGAGTGTGTTTCGGTGTCAAAAACAACGTAAACGCGGTAATTAACGATGTGCATCGTTCCGTATTAGGCCAAAGGGACACATGTGTTCGAGGCTTGCTCTATCTTCGGTGTAATGGCAATTAAGTCACCGGTATTCGAGGTCGTAAGGAGGGATTACATGAGCATTGCTGTTATACCAACTACTATTAAAAGCACACTCTCTAATTTCATTTTAGTTCTGTCCCAATGCGGTCCCAAGTCCATTTCTTGCAGCCTTATCCCCTATTACAGTCTCGAAGACTGCTCACTTTCATTGCTGTGGCCCCCAGTATCTTTGAAGCGTAATGGTGACCCATTTTTTCAACATGGCTCAAACTGGTGGAAATGGGAATTTTTTCCCCACATAATTCACATTTAAATTGACTTTCTCTGCAATTGTTGCTCCAATGTTATCAAAACCTATACATACTTATTTCCAGATATTGAAGCTAGTTATTGTGATAGTTGTGATGACTGGTAAGTTCATGGAATAAACTTGTAACCCAAAGCCCTAGTTACAGTTAATGATATCTTAATTTGTCTAACAATACGATTTCGACCGAAGTCATTGTCATTTCCGGCTAATACTGTTTCCCGAGAAAGATCTTTTCACCATTTGGACTAAATTGGGTGTTTTCCTCACACTGACAAATGATTAATTTTATTAAACTCACCCGAGTCTTCATTTATCTAGCCAAATTATGTACTCAACCGAAATTACTTCTACCCTTGACCTCATATTTTCTTAATTAGGTTGCTTTTACCGCATACATTCTACTTTTATGATACCAATAACTGTATAACTATTTCACTCAGCTCTTGCCTTAATTTCCTGATGACATATTGTGCCCGTGTCTTATTATTTTACTTATATCTCGCCATCTATCAACGTAAGACATTTGGTCAGTGCTATATCACCCTCATCCTTATAGACATCCCAACGGACAGTACGGGTGAATAAACTCTTTTGGGATCCCCTATATTGTTATAGCACTGGTGTAACTGACATCTACAAGTCAATCAAACAGATATTTGTTGTTTAAGCATGTCATACAGAAATTATTAAGCAGCCCTCCTGAAACCCTTCCATTTAAATATAATTCATTGCCCGATATATTTCTAATGCGAGTAGAAAAAGCTTATGATGCATTTTTGATGCAATTATGTACAACTTACCATCGCTCTACTGACATTGTATCATTCTCATATCAATTTTTCGCAGTTTTATGTTACCAGTTATCAGTTATATGATATTATTCTTTAACATTAACCGCCTTTCAGCACATGAAATGAAAACTGACTTCATATCAGCTGAATATATTTCTCCTTGTGAAGGCAAGTCGCTGCTGCAATTGACTTTTCAGTAGGTAAGCAGTGTTTTCATAGCTAGATATGTTCGACACATACAGAAGCTTTATTGAGGGAAAATTGCATTTGACGCCAGGAATACTCATAAAGTTCAGGTTATTTGAATATTTTCATGCTGGGGAAATTTCAAGTAGATTCTTATTTCATTTTGTGCGCTCATCATTATGAATCCAGGCGCCAAAAAACGTTCTAACAGTGATTTCTTCAGTGAAATTAGGGTCCAACCATTGCCTGAGTCGAAGTGTGGCGCAGTTGTTTCGAGTTGCAGCCTTTTTTTTTGGAAGTGGTGAGTTTTATGTAGCAGTAGGTATTATGTAGTTATTGGGACAGGTGACCGACAGCTGAGATTATTTTATAACTTTACGGCATTGTGGATAGGTGTGAGGTTAGACATAAGTGTAAAATTTTAAGATAGGGAAGGAATTTTGGAGAGACCCTGTGTGGGAATCAGCCTACTCTCGACGAAAGAAGCCTAAGGGTCCGCACACTAGCAACGTCAAACCCGTCGGAGTTCTACGCTAGAAGTGCTCTCTTAATTGCACAGAATTTGGAATCGGGATGCTAATGAGAAATCCCCACCACTGCCTGTACTCGAAACCAAAGTGTCTATTAAGGCCGTTTCATGCGATTCTTATTTCTGAACTGAAAATGAAACTGAACTCAGCATGCTTAAAATCATCGCACCTTGTAAAGGGGGTGATCGCATCCGGTTACGGAATCGAATCCGATTATCAGTCCTGAAAAGAGGTATGAGTACGATACTTATTTTCCATCTGATTCTTCAATCCAACGACCAATCACAGGTAAGCAGGCGAGTTCAATCGTTTCGAGAGAATACCGGTGGCCGCGGCGCTGGAATCTAACAAAATATCAAAACCCAAATAATCTCTCGAGGAATTGTTCAGAATAATTGATAACTATACAATCATTCCGCGATTCCATGATTTCGCTTGAATATGCCGAAACAATATGGCGCAGTTTGTTTACATTTCGTAGTTCAGAAAATTCCCGGACAGCGCCATTGCGCCCTGGAATCAGCATCGTGTAAACGCTCCGAGGTATTGAATTCGATTTAAGTCCTGAATTAAGTTTTCGGTACTAATTTCGGTGCTGAAATCAGTGCTGACCTAAGGATTGTGTAAAACGGCCTTTGCTCCTGGAAGTTGACTACTATGGAAGAAGCGAGTGTGGCGATGTACTCGTGTTGAAGCTGTTAGCAGGTCATTGTTCGTCTTACACATTACACTTCTTCCATTATTTTCCTGAGCCATTCCTGATTAAGGCCCTTAAGGATTGTTTAAGGATTAAGGATCCTAAGGGCGTAACCTTCTCAAGGACGCTTAAAGTGTATTTAGCGGTCTCTTTCTCCCTTCCATTAATTCACAACATTTTCCCTGGCTCATATTCTTCATACCATTCACCCGCTGTGACCTCAAACCCTTTTCTCCTCAAGGAAGCATACATGGCGCGGACTTATCTCGCAGTATTTCCTTAGCCAAATCGCCCTGTCGTCCCCCAAATCCGTACGGAAATCTGTCTCCTTCCTTGGATGGACAACGATTCCTCGGCACCCAATGACATCCATTCGACCCCTCCCTACACACATGTATCCCTCGATCGGGTGAATTTCCTCGAAAGTTCATGAATTTCGGGAAAACTGTGCTGGGGGCATGCCGTCCCGCGACCATTTTTCATTCGCCTGTCTGTCACTCCCCTATCTAACACATCCATGCATACGAGGCCTCAGCCAATGCGCCTCGATGCTCAATAAAAAAATAAAAGAGTCCCGATTTTCAAAGCCGCCGACATTTTGACGCGGGGTTAAGCTTGTGAATTTAAAAATTCAATGATATATTATGCCAGACGGTCATGGTTAATCTTAGTTAATGATGACTGTACGCTTGGATGGAGATCGCACAGATTTACGTGGGAGATATTGTTGTTTTTCTTCGTTGATTAAAAAAAATTCTAAAGTTCGTGGCTGTCCTCTTAAATAGGACTGAGGGAAAAATTAAGCGGTGCTAATTTTTAAAATTTTAATCCTGCATTGTATAAAAAAGATAAGCTAAAAACAGAAATGTTTTTATACAACGCTCAGTTTGTCTCCAGAATCCAGATTACTCCAGATCGTTCACATCAAATTAGCAATGCATGTAAAGTTCATTTTTATCGATTTCAGGCTTCGTTTCTTCTGCAAAATTAAATTAGAAATAATGCATGCATGAACTAGTAAGGACTCTAACGAGAAAGAAAATTGAATGATGGTTTTAGATTAAAAAATAAAAAAATATTCTCAAAAATATTCCAGAAATACCTGAAATTTAGACCTTTATTCTAAAAATAGCGTCCCTTAGCAACTCGTGCCATTGCTGAAGAATGTTTGGAGGAAAACGCTGAAAAGGAATCAATGGAGAAATAAATTTTATCACTTCCAGACTTTGATTTTGCTGGTATATATCGATCGATCTTTGTTCAGTTACGGACATTAGTGTGCTGTACTATCAGCGTGTAGATGAAAGACAAGTATATGTAAAAATACGTAACTCTGAAAATAAATGTTAACTGGTTAAATTGCTCGGCGCGAAATCGAGGGATCCGAGTTCGAGTCCCAGTCAAGGCGAATGATTTTTCCTCTGTGGAATATCGCACTTATGTGCACTTGCGGGTGACTCCGTAAAAGTTTGTACCGTGGCTACTAAACCCGGGACTACTACGTACTAGTAGTAGTCCCGGTATCGTAAAAAAAACTGATAGTGTTTATAGCATTATTAAAAATATAATTTGGAAAGAAATTCACTAAATATAGTACTGCACTGGTCGAAAACCTATCGGCGATCACTCACCGAAGTTAAGCATCGTTGGGCTCGGATCGAATTTGGAGGGGTGATCCTCTTATTCGTCAGAGTAGTTAACCCTGTCTGAAAGTGGCAGATTATGGGAACTTTCCATTCGCTCTTGTTCGCTAATTACTTTGAACACAACAACGCACTTGCCTTCCATTTGTCCACCAACCCTGCGCACTAGACAGTGCACTTCAAAATAGATCGGGAGCAGAATTGATGTGCGTTAAATTCCAAAAGAGCGTCGATAATCGTTATGCGCGATAGATGATTTTCCGCAAATGCGTCAAACATGGATATTGTAAAGTTTTTAATTACTCTTTGATTAAAAGTTTACCTTGTTAAATACTTATTTTGAACGATGGCTATGTACAAAACATTCGGCCGTGACTGTTGTGCACCACGAGAGTGTTACCTGCCGGTAGGTTATCGAACATTTCTCCAGCGCATATCGTTCCATTCAATATTTTCCGTGTGCGCTTAAGTGCGTTTATGTATTTCAATGTGCACTGACTTCAGCAGCTGGAATGGAAAGCTCTCAGTATGTGCTAAATAACCTTAGCCGTCGAATCACGTTAAACTAAAATACTACCTACTGCTAGTGCCCATCCAAGATAAAAGGGCAGTTGAAATGTTCTGATTTGGCTTAGAAAGAAATGAAAAGTAAACAATTATTTTGGTGCGGTGGTGGCAGGTGAAAAAACTTAACGGTATCTCAAAATTTTGCTCCCAGTAAGTACTCTTCCATTAATTATATGTCTTGACGTGTATAATGAAAGCTATGAGTACTGTCACCAACCAAAATTCATGAGTTTTGTTTTGAAATTATTGGACGGATTTCTTACAATTCAAGGAAACTAATTCCATTTATAACATTGACATTAACGCTATTTATTTACTAATCAAGATTAATTTTAAGATAATAAAAAGTTAATCCGTATCGTTTTATTTAGTATTTTAGACCTCTTAGGTAGATAATATGGATTTTGTTCATTTGAAATATTTATTTGGAAATAGATTTCGGTGGATATAGAAACTAATCTTATCATAAGATACTTTTATTCCTTCATTAGTTGTTGGTAAAGCATTCATAGCTACTTGATGGAGTGTATAAGTTATTTAACAAGGAAAATTTAAAGTAAATGCCTATATCTATGTTCTTTCATTCTCAGGTCTCTATCCTTTTAGGCGTAGATGAACAGTTGTAAATGACGTTTTTTAGTAATGGAAGCGTCATTATTTAGATTAATGATACGTGACCTTAAAAAGAGCAAGCATAGGGTCCATGGCGCCCTAGAGTAATGTTTGGCTATTCTTCTAAAAGCTGAAAATCTTCTATTGGCGAGTATTTAAGTCATTTATCATACGCTTTTTGGGACTTTCACTACACGGCTCTCTGAAATAATTTTCATGGATCTGACGTCCCTCACAAATCGGCCCATAGTCATGGTCCCCACAGAAGGATTTTAGGTTGGTGGGCTGCCAGGAGCGTTCTTGAATTTTTTTATCCCTCGTGAGATAGAATGGAATGAATCAGGAGTGTGAGGGTATGTAACTCTCGCAAAAGTTCCTGGCGCAGACATCCAGACCACGCGGCAAGGAGGAGAGGTAGATAGATGTAAGAGGGGTTTAAGTGAAACGATGGAGGGGAAGAGAGGTAGGCAACGAATGAGAGTGAACGAGAGAGAGGGAACCAAACTACTTCGCGAAGAGGCACGAGGCACCCTTACACAAGCCAAGGGGTGGATATCATCCACCGCCATGAATTTACCAAGGACCCTCTTTGAGGTCTCATTGTGAGACGAGTAGAAACGGGACGGAAGTTAGCGGTGACTTATCCCATTTCTCGAAGCGCTTGTGTTGGTAGCGAATGATGAGATTTCTTGACTTACCCGTCTCACAGGAAACAACCTTCTGAACTTCGTTTTGCAGCATTTTGAAAGTTTTGTTTCCCCTGTTCCAAAATCGTCCAATCGTCCAAAACCGTCCGGAATCTTTGCGAGAGAACGTATGTACGATAGAACGTAATGGAGTGATTTACAATGGACCCTATATTGAGGTCTCAATGTAGAATGAACCGAAACGGGACGCCAAGTGGTGATGAGTCATTCCACTTCTCGAAGCGTTTGTACTGTCAGCAATTTGAAAGGTTTTCTGAATAACCCTAAACACAAAACAGCCTCCCTTCCCCCGTGTCGAGGTATTATGAACGTTTCGTAGCCCATATCCTTAAATCATTCTCTGCACAGCTCCAGGAACTCTTGCGAGACTAAAGCGATGGAGACTCTAAGTGGAATTTTACTATGTTTAGCATGGTGAAAAGAAATCCCTTGGCTCTATCTCCTTTAGGCTTTCTATTCTCGATCAATTTCGACGTCTTTAAGTCTTAATCAAGGTAACATTGACCTTCAGATGACTCATAGGCATGAATTTGTTTGTAAATAAAGAATCTGGTTGAAAATTAATAATTGATTTCTTTAAAAAATTCTAAGCTTTTGCTTTTGACAAAGAAGAGATGCATAGGAGGAAGCCTTTAGACGTTGGGATACATTCGCAATTTTTTTTTAGCTCAAAATTACTCAGATGAAAAGGATTCACGTTGACCGGGACTCGAACCCGGATCCTTAGTTACCGCGCCAAGTGCTTTAGCCAATTAAACCACTAAGGCGTCCTCCCCTGTGGAATTTTGAGGGCTTTGAAGGAACAATTTGTTCAGGATTGTTGGACATATGATTTTACAAAAACAGTCCAAAGCGTGCGCTTTGCACCACCGTCCGCGAGTTTGAAGCCGAACGTGGAACACGGTGAGGTGTTCTCTGTGTTGAAGAATGTTGAGGTTATGGGAAAAGCCACGGTACTACCTTTACGGAGTCACCCACAAGTGCGCTATAGTGAGAAATTCCGTATAGGAAAAATCGTTAGGCTTGACCGGGACTCGAACTTGGGTTCCAGAGGGATCCGGGTTTGAAAGCCACTCAACCCTAACGATTTTTACCTCAATTTCGCACTTGTGTGCACCTGCGGGTGACTCCGTTAAGGTAATATCACAGTCTATACAGACTGTGGTAAAACCGTGGCTAGTCCCGGTGTGTCCAAAATTTGTTTCTTTTTTTTTGACCTGAAAAAAGGACTTTTGATGAGGAGCGTGGTCTGCGCGTGCGTCGTTGAAATCGAGCGTCCCCTCGGCAGAACTTAGTGGGGAGAAATAAAAACGGGACGAATGGCCTCGGGCGCAGCTGTAAGAGGATTTAAAAATTTAAAACGCGCGGGGCACCCCGAAAAGCGGCTTGGCTTGCGGAGCGCAGTGTGTAGTAGTCCCGTTGGCAGGCCATCGGATGGCCGCCGGTTTTTTCTTATTTATTCGTTTTTTTTTCTGCTGCTGCCCGAGTTTACTCACTCATATCACGCAGTCATAAAGCGGGGGAAGGTGCGTAAAAAAGAAACTTTCGCCATTGACGGTACAATTTGTGTAGAGGCCAGCGGGGAGGATAAGAGGGAGAGTTTTCGGTCTCGGCGTTGGGGGTTGGACTGTGGAGACTTACAGATGATACTCCGCTGTGTAATGAGGGGAAAATGTCCGTGGAAATGGAATTATAGTGGTATGCGACAGTGAATATCACATCCCTTTTTTGTGTGCCTACGACTTCTCTTGGTGTATCCTTGCTACCCAAGCTTCCGAGGTTTTACGACGCGACGTCAATTAACTATGGCCGCGGGCCAAGCAAATGAGCCATGGGTTTCAAACTGGAAAAACGGCACTCTATAATCTCTAAAACTGCTCTCGGAGGAGTGAGCAGGGTACAGTGAAGTGATTTTACGTGGGTGTTAGGTTTCGTAAGTTGCTCTATGAAATCCGGTGGGCTGTGTAAGTGTTTAATCTTGAAAAAAAAGTGCTCATGTTATCTGTCTTGAAACACCCACGACGTATGTCGGGGTCTCGCATTTTCGATCGATGACGGATCCTAAAGCGTCTGGAATAATATACAGATAATGTGTGGATGCAAGGAAAAATCTTTGACCATTTGTATTGCATTTCCTTTTTAAATGCAAGTTTTATAAAATTTAAATATAAGTTAAAATAAAATTTATTTTTGTGCAAGATTTCTAGTTATTTCACCATTTTAGCACTTCTACGCTACCGAGGCACAGTGAGTTTGTGAGGAATTTAATTTAAGGAAAAATAAAGGGAAAAGTGCCAACAAGAAGGCCAAAGTATAAATACATAGGCCATACAAAGAAGATAGTACATAGAAGTACATACCAGGGAGTAAGGGAACTAACAATAGATAGGGAAGGTTGGAAGGCTGCAGTCAACCAATCATAGAATAGAAAGATCAGTGATGATGATGATGATGATTGAAATACTGCATTATTACTTCCGTTCTTTCCCGCTTACACAGCGTCCTTCCCTCTATCACGGTCTTCAGCATACCCTTGCCTCAAATCACATTTCCAGCCGCCTAATCTGCCTTCTAATTTCCCTAAGCATTTTCATTTCCTCACCCACTATGCCTAGTAATTCCTCGTTCTGATCTAAATTTTTCAGTGTGATGCGTTTTTACATCATATTCTTGGGTTCGGTAACACTGATAGCTTTTTTTTATGTGCAAGCTTTCGCTGCCTTCATCAGGTAATAAATGGCTTTCAACCGACTTCACCACTCCTTCGTATCATTTTCCGTCCATCGCATCTTCTTCATCCTCCCTCTACACCCAAATTTCAATATTCTCATCATTCTTCCTCAGAGTCCACGTTTCTGCACCATACAACGCTTCTCTCTATATTAGACTCTTAGCCGGTCTCTTCTTTACACTGTTACACAAGGTCCCGGTCATCATATTTCTTCTTTTTGATAACATCTTCTTTGCTGACGCATTTTTCTCCTAATTTATTTTGCCCATTTTCCACCATTGTACTGCCCAATTAACTCATTTGTTTTACCTACAGTAGTTTGTGGCTTCGCACGTTTATTGTTATCGTCGCTTTATTCGTCCGAGAAAATCTAATTTCTTGACTTTTTTATGGTTGTTTGAAATATTATTGACACTTAACCAACCATGCAAGTGAGAACAGATGAACGGATTAACGTGTAAGGCCAAGAATAGGATACTTCAAGCAACCTGCGACTAAATATGACAGAATTAGGCTGTGGAGAGCATTTTGAAAGACTATCTTTGATCCGACGTCTCCTGAAGATTGCAGAGTCTGATATTCATTTGCCCCTTCAAACCTGTTTATGGTCTAAATCGAAGGTAGTCACGCAGCATATCGTTTGATGCTTGACGTCCAGCGCAAATTTAATGGGGAATGAAATTACTACATCGCAATTCTTTGCCGCGGATATTGAAGGTAAAATTAAAAAAAACGACCGCCTAGATACCCTCGTATATTTTTGTTCGAGTCCGTCACATTTTAAGGTGAAAATATTTGAAAGCTCTCGGGACTAAAAAAACAGAACCGAGGCGTTTGGCGTACGTTTTCGAAAGAAAAAATCTAAAATAAAACAAAAGTTGGTGTGGCCCTCCAGGCCGTGCGGAAACATTGGTTGAAAATGCACGTGAATGTTTACGCTCTTCAAATGCTTCCCCCTGAATCGAACTACGAGTCACCTCCCCCACCCCCCGCTCATGCCAAGAGCGTTCGGTTGTTTCGCTGGGTTCCGCTTCGTTTTAATAACTTCCTCTCCCCTCTCCCACTTTTTCTTCCCAGCATGCACGATTGACGCGAGTCGACCACTTCCCGATGTTTATAGAGCGTCCCACATTTAGTATACTGTTCACTTCTTATGGAGGACACTGTTGCCAAACCTACGCTCCGTGTACTCACCCCTATGCCACATAGACAACCACTTACAAAACTGCGCCAAATTCAAGTGTACTAGTTTACCGTTTATGAAAAGACAACAAAATTAATGAGATTTTCTTGGACCAAAAAATCAAAGCTGGTCATAAAAGGAGGGTAAACACTGGAGCTAGTAGAACATGGACGGGGTTTTATCAACAACGATGACACTTCTTGATTCGCGAATCACTTTGTGAAATGTGAAATTCCAGTGATTTTGAACCATATGTTTTAGATGCTTTAAGCAAAGGGCTATAATTGGACTTTATTGAAAAACTTGAGATTGAGAATAGCCCTGATAATATAATGCTATGTAATGTCAATGTATTCCCCTACCAATTCACCCCTTCTTAATTTCTTTTCACGTTAATTAGTCATCTTCAGTTCAAGCTCACCTCTACTCCTTTGTTCCCCCCTTATTTTAATCCTACTGCTCTGTTTTAAAACTTCTTTCCCCTCCTACCCATTTCTCTTTTTCTTTCTCCTTGTCATGACTATTTGACTTATCACATAAGTATGTAAGGCTCATGAGTACTAAGAAATTTACCCTGAAGATGACACGTAGAAACCTATGTCGGTTTTCTTGTATTAAATAGTGTGGATTATATACTCTGTGATTTTTTATTCTTTATTATGGAGATAAAATAATTCCACAAAATGACGCCTCCGGAGTCAGCTGACAATTGGAGCGATTTAGTTACTTGACTAATACTAGGGCATATGGGCAACTCAGCAGAATATTAAATGGGCATAGTAGCAGAGACGTTCGAAGAATTGCGCAAGCGATAGCAGCGTTCAGCAATAGAAGGTAGCTCGTGACGGGGACCTTGGGTAAGGTTGTAAAATATAGGCTGGTGAGGAGTGGAACATGGGGTTTGGTGTCATATGGTGCAGAAACGTGGACTCTGTGAAAGGAAGACGAGAATAGGCCGCAGGCATTTGAGATGTAGATGTTGAGGAGAATGGAGAAAGTGCGATGGGCGGAAAGACAGAGGAACAAGGATGTTCTTGGTATGTTGGGTGAGGAGAGGAACGTCTGGAGGAGATAAAGAGGAGGCAGAGTAGGTGGCTGGAAGCGGGTGATGAGAGGCGATGGTTTGCTTAAGGCAAATGGGTGATAGAGGGAGGATGTTGGGTAAGCCGTGAAAGGGAACAAAGAGCATAGGCTTTTTGGACGGGATGAAAAGAGGTAGGGCGTACGCTGCAATGAAGAAACAAATTCTGTAAGGAGATAGCGCCCTGCGCATGTAAAAATCTAGAGGATTGCTACTCACTTCCATTTGAACCTGGTTGATTACCGTAATACATGCATACAAACATACCCATCACGCCATTCCTTTTCGGGGTAAGCAAAGCCGAAGAATTTAATTATTGGTGTTAGGTATCGAAAACCGTCTCTCTTTTAATGACTTCCTCCATGATGCCCTATCCTTGTACATATACCTCTTTTGCGTCTCTGACACTCCTGAATTGCTTCACACACGATCTCCTATTCTTAAGGCTCTTAAAATTTCTCCTATTTAGAGTCTCTTTCACTACATTCACCCATGAATTTCTCCGAAAACCCCTTACTCTCACGCCGTTCACTCCAATATTATATTTCAGTTTCGTTATTCGACTCTCACCCATTCCGTCAACATGGCCCAACCAAGGAAGCACACTACTTTCATATATGTCCATTACTGGAGCCTCCAAATCACATTCCTTCATGACCCAATCATTTCAAACTCTATCCATTCTACTTTTTCTGCAAAAACTTCTCATGTACTCAGTTCCCTGACACTAATAATAGGTTTGCTGTATATTATTTGCGTATTGGAGGATTCCCAGAAGTGCAATTTTGATACTAAATGGCACTATGTTAATCGTCCTGCTGCTATGGGCAACACCGCAACCCTGGTCCTTCCTCCTCCCTCCTCTTCCAAGCAGTTGCAAGATATCCTATGATGCACTTACCATGTATCGCACAATATCATTGAGTGATGTTACACAAAAGTCAAAAGGTACACCGTGTCATATTAACATCGTATCTAAACTGCTCAATGAATTCATATCGCGCAATTAGTTTTTATAAACGTATTTACAACGTGCAGTTTACCATTTGAAATTATATCTCATAAAAAAATTCACTATTGTTGTTTTACATGATAATTTTTTCCATCGTTGAAATTGTCGAGTTTGTTCCAAATTAAACCTGCTCAATATCAGTTTATACCATAAGTACATACATATTATATTATAATCACTTTCAGAGCTACAAAGATTTTTAGTGAAAGGTTTGTCAAAACGCCAGAACGTAAAATTTTTTATATCTAAAATTAGAATTAATAGAAGGCCAACGACCATGCAACATTGAATTAAAATTTGAAATATAAAAAACACCCTCTTTTACGTTTTCACTAATCAATCAGTGAATATGTATCTAAAATTTAGTTTGGCGAAGTAGTAGTGAATAATATTTCGTAACCAAATGGCTATCTGGGTTTCTCGCTTTTAAAATAATAGTTACTACTATCGCAATGCTTGTTTTAACTTTTCCTTTCCTCATAGTGATTATTCTAGATTCTAGGCTCCATTTCTACCTATATTATTCTAGCGATATGGAACAACTGTGCTGCCACCTATTGGTAACTCTGTCTGTTCATTAATATTCAGAATTTTAATTCGTTGATTTTGTTAAAAATTCTATCAAATATCTTTTTTATATGATTTAAAGATAAAATCGAAACGTTTTCTACTGGTGTGGAGTTGATTTAATTTAGACCAAAACTTCGACCATTTCTACGATGGAAGTACCACGTATTACATTGTAAACGCATCTACATTGTGTATATCATGGTCTCTCATGGTGGGTGATCTCTTGTATCGCATAACCCGAGTGTATAATGTCGCGAAGCGATACCTCGCGAATATCGTATTCATTCAATGCATAGCAAGATCGCAAGAGCTCTACTCCTCTCCCCGTATCGCAAAATCTCCCTCCCTCCATGACCCAAATGTGATGGCGCGCAGTTAATTGTATTTTGCCTTTTTTCTCCCTCCCTTTCTCCCCGCTCCCCGTCGACGTAACCTCTCATCTCCCGAAGGCAGTGCTCCTTGCGTTGTTTGAGCGTTTCAGGCCTTCTAATGAAGACGACACGGGCGCATGGAAAAAGCCCCAGACTCGCTCCGCGCTCCCCCATCTCCCCGTACTGTGATACTTCCGTCGCAGGCCTGTCGTCTCGGAATTCTCTCTCCCCCCTCTCTCCTGCTCCCTTGGAGACCAGTTGATTTACGAAAAAAAATAACCATTAGTACACGTTCACTCGAGCTATTTGCTCTTAGAACCTCCGTACTGCGTCACAAATTTGTTTGTCCGGGTAAATACTTACATTGTGTGTATTTTTCAATGTTTTCTCCTCGTGCATCAATCCTTTCTGAACGAATAATTTTAATGGATAAAGTATATTTACCTACTTATCATTACATATAGATGTTATTTGTGAAAAATATTGCTTTCATATGATTCAACTCCCATCAATTTTCTTAACATCGCCAAACTAACGAAGTACGCTCTTTTCCAGTAATGTAGTTATATGAAAAGAGCATGCTCCGTTGATTTAGCTGTACTGAGATAATGGATTTAAAGTCGAATAGGGACAGAAACAGATATATGATGGTGGAAAGAATGGCGTTAGAGGAAAATATATACAGAGGTAGTCATGGGTGAATGTGGTAGAAGAGACTCTAAAGAGGAGGAATATTAGGAATCTTAAGAACAAGAGAGCGTGAATGAAGCTGTGATTGCATGTGGCAGAAGCAAAGGAGGCTTAAAAAACGTGATGAATTTAGTTAAGCTAAACATTAATGAAATAGAAGCCAGTTTTCTTGGTGTAAGACTAAGAATTAAGCACTTTTGATAATGCCTACCCCGAAAGGGAACGGCGTGATGGGTGTATATGTATGTTTATAACTTTTAATTGTACCGAATTTTAAAAATTAGGCCTTATTAAATGACCTGAGATTACTCCTGAGTTATATACCGAATTTGGGACACTACCATTAAAGGGTTAAAGTTAAGGTAGAGTGAATGTTAGCATCAATCAGCGTAGCATTGTGGGAGTGAAAATGAACCTACATGACTGGTTGGCATCGATTTCAATGGTCATGTAATGCTCGTGTAACTTAAGAAATTGTCAACTTTCTTTTTTACCATGCTTTCCGTACCAGTGGGACCATGGCCATCTACATTTTACCCCATAAATTTGTATTAGTTTCCAATATCTGTCAAGTTTCCACTAAGCCCAATTTCAGTCCAAGCTACATCTATCAATTATAACGTCATAGCTATTAGTCCTTAAAGCTATTCAAGCCTTAAACCTTATGAAGGGTGCTACTTTAGTTTTAATTTTTGGATTATTTTTGCTGTAAGCGAATTCTGAATTATATCACTTTTCTTGGAGTATATGGCTTCACATTCGTAAATATCAAGGAAACTAGATTTTTATGAGGAGTTAATGACCATAGCCTCCGGCGCAACAATAGCATCCAATACTAGATTTTTTATAATCCTTAGTGTAATATAATATCAGCCACCATAATCACGTCCATTACAGTAGGTCCATTTGGATTATTAGAATAATTATTACAGCCATTAATTCTTGGCTGTGAGAGGCTATTCAGGAATCTCAAAGCTGTATTCACCAGTGGTTTTTAAGTATTCCATTTGCTTTCAGATTTGCTGTTGCAAAACCGACCCATATTCAAATGAATCTCGGCAGAATATTTCTTGCTGTAGCGATGCATTTCAAAGTTTTCCATACGGTACAGTGCGCAATGTATTTTCCCAATGAATTCTTTTAAAAATACATGACTTGAAGTTGATCGTCCGGTCAGATGCACGAGTTACCAGTTGGTTGATCACTTAATGGTAATCGCCAATGCCCAGTTGTTGGATACATCTTAGGGTAAGGCTCGTAGCTGTTTATTCTTTCCACGTAAGCATGATTGTTCAAAAACTGACGTTCCGTCATTGATTTGAATTTATGCTAAAATTTACATTTATTATATATTGCTGACGAATGAATACAGTATGCTCAAATTGTATTAGTATTGAAGTATTTACGAATTGTTTACAAACGATTTAATACGTATATATCTGGGTTTTTCCGAACTTAGGTATAAGTATGTAATTAATGTTTCGTGTCTCCAACAAATATGTATCGTTATGAAATACATAAAAAAATTGCAATTGAGCTGTATAAGTATTTCTTATTCCAAGTGGTATATCAAACCGTATGTACCTGATACATTTAAATGCATCCTCTGGAGTATTTCGCCTGCATTAAATGTAAAAAGTATAGCAGTATCCAATCTGTTCACAATGCATATTGAGTATTTTACGTAATCCTTTCACGAAACATATTAAATGCATAATGTGCTCTGCGGGTTTTATTCACGATATATGTGGTTTTATCGTTCTCGTACAACATCATTAATCAGGTAAACAATGAAACCAAGGTCGTGAATAAAACATTTTACTTGAATACACTTAAGTTATTCATTTTTTATTACCATTAAATACTTCAGATATTAGCATGAAAGAGGAATATGACGTGGATAATGATTGTTAAATTCATCCTATAATGAAGTCTCAAATTTATTGTATAGATATGTTGTAATGATAACGCTTGTACTCACTAATATATAATGTTAAGGTCACGGTATTATGTGTAATATGTAAAATATTTGAATCATCATTAAAACGTCACCCACCTTCATAATACGTTCCAGGTCATGAAGCACAAGACATCCATCACACTATTGGCTGACACATTCTCTCGTTTATTCCAGGTGACCTGAAAAATAATGTAAATTTCGATATTAATTATCACTTTATAGCCCATATAGGTAACATTTAAAGCAGTTTAATAGTAACGTGGCGTTGCTAGTGCTGCAAATCATTGTTACATAAAATGTTAGATTAATTACTCCAATTTAAGTTTAAAACATATGTTCGACAAGTCATGTAACCTCAAGTATAATAGCAAAGTATTTAATGTTTATGAATGTGAAACATGACTGCGATAACTATTTCGCCAACCTTTCTCAAGTACTAAGGTAGAGAGATTATTTGCATACAGAAATGAGTAAAGAAGACGACTCTGTGTATGATAAATTTAAATGCGGAGGTCAAAATGTGTGCAATCCAGATTTCATATCGGAGAAATTGCCTCTGTAAAAAGTCGGCATGGACCGGTAATCGAACCACGGACCTTTCGCTTGGACCTTGCGGAGCCAATGCGCATTCCGGTCCAGGCCGATTTTCTGTCGACGATTGGTCATTATCATAAGTGGCCGCGTTTAGGTGGACTCTTAAGGAATTCAACATGACCTCGAATGTTGCTACGCAAAAGAAACTTCTGGATAGAGGGTTTAACAAACATTTCGCCTAACATCACGGGTGTGGAATAAGAAAAGGTGGGTATGAACTTGCAAGGTCGGAGTTAGAACGCGCGCAGCCTAATGACGTTGAATGTGCGACGTCGTATAAGTAGGATGGAGACACTATGAAGGTGTTGTCGCCAGTCGCATCAAACTCTGGGGCAAGGAATTTTACGCTATTCTTGGAGTTAAGGCCAATATATACATCCCAATATGCATCAATATAGATGTACCTTTTTGTCAATAGAAATTAATTATTTTTTCTTTCGATTATCGCTAGGCTCGACCCATTTTTAAACAGTCATTGAACCATCTTTCTTTGTTTCATGCTTATTTGAACTACTATAATTAGTTCATTCCGTCTTATTTCAATTTATTTTTCATCTTTTGTGACTATGTGTACGGTTATTTTTAATTTAATGATAGTATTTTTCGAATCTCAAAAACTCCTGGCGTAGTGGTGGACGTAAAAGCCAAGCTATTAGAATAGAATCACGTTGAAGGCAATACAAACTTTGACTCACTCGTAGCATTCCCGTGTTTACTCGCAATAAAACTCAAAAGGTGCCATAGGAGGTAATAGAAGTGCTGGTGAGCCCCATTTATTCTGATCCTTTCCAGTCTGTTACGAGTTCCCCTTACCCCATGGCCTGTGGAAAGCTTAAAACCCATATCCGGCTCTAGTGAGGTCACTTGGGAGGTTTAAAGGCAAATATAGCCCTTCCTCAGTGCGGTTCCGGATTCTATATCCTTGTTGAGATGCCGGTGGTAGCATTACGCATTAGGACTGATCAGAGAAGAGGATCATCCGGCCAAAGTCGATACCGGCCATTCAGTCCACAGTAATACTTTTAAAAACTTGTGGTTCGCAACTGGAGACACCAAGGTTTCTTCATAAGTGCATAGCTGTTTCACCTTTGTAGGCTATAAATTGATTTCTTATCGTGGCATGAAATAAATGTTACTCCTCAGTTAATGCTAATTGCCTTTTGGCATTTCTAACGAAAAAGACTATAAAGAAATACAGTACTTTTCTGTGCGTAGATACATTATACAAAATGAGGTTTAGTCTGAGAACCAACACTGTCTGCCAAGGCGTGCTTGTTGGGTAACACTAATTCTCCGGACCCTACCGGGTAACTATTCCAGTAACTATATTAGGTACCTACTATCCTGAGCTAATTTTGCGTTTCAAAATCATCGTAGAACCATTTAAGGACCAACTAACGATTCGCAATAATGTGACTTCCACTTCGTGTAAGGGAATAATTTTGGTGACATTGGCCGAAAAGAATACCACTATTTTCTATTTAGCAGTTTATCCTGAAAACGGTCAGAAGACTCGAAAATTTCCCAATTTATTCTCACGTCAGATGAAACAAATTGCTTCCTCGCCATAGATGAAATATCACCTGAGACAATCAGTTTCAATATGTTTACCAGCATTTAGATTATGAAAGAGTGAATATTTTTGCAGCATTGAATACTTTATCTTGTTCAGCTACATAAAATTAGACTGGCCGAGCACATAGATTCCTTGGAAAGAAAAGATTGAGCATCTTAATCGCCTGATTACCACATGCCTCTGGCAGTCTGGCCGCACTAAACTTCTAGCAAGAATCACTGCTGATGGTCGCTGGCCTGAAGCTACCCTGCGCTTTTCGTAACTAAGAATTTTCTCCAGAACTCGGATTCCAATTATACTCAATTTCTTCCGTCTCTGCTTCGTCCCTTTGCCTCACATTTCTTAACGGTCTGTGTAGACTTTTTTTTGGAAAACCTCGGTATTAAGGCGGTTGCCGCAACCTCATCTGGAAATCGTGGGAGTTAAGCCTTGAGAAATCCTTTGAGCAGATGCTTCTCCTGCTGTTCGCTAGGCTGCTCTGGTACCATCCCAGAATTGCGCTTAGAGAGACATTTATTCTCATTGTAACTCCTCATGAACTTGACTCTATGCTTGAGTTTCCTCTGTTTTAGCTTAGATTCAAGGGACTATGAAGAACTCTGGTTAACAAACCTCTAACAAATGCCTTATCAATTAAATGTCAGTGAAGCATTGGGTATATTAAATTTGCAAAGAAATGAAAGAATCTTATCGATCATGAACATTAAAAACCTTTTCTGTTGCAAATAAGACGGAGTACATTGTCTCAATTCTACATTCAAAATTCACATGAATCCGACGAGTAAAATGAAATATATTCGTGATGAAGACATAATGCAAAAAGAATAACTAACTATTGCTTTGTGTTATCATGGAAGATTTAGTGATAACATTCTTTACTCTAGGCAATCTTAACTATTCTTTACTCAAGCATAACCTATTAATAGGGACGTATTGACTGATAATAATTTTTGTTAAATGACTTTACACCTTATCCTTTTTAATTTGATAATACTACACAGAAAAATCTAAAAAAAAGCTAAGTTTATCAAAATCATGAAAATTATTGAGATTTTGAATATGACATTAATGTAATTAATGTATTAGGCACAATTTCATGTGCTTATCCTGGAATTCAATGGAAATCGAGAATATAACTGATCGGAATAAAAACAGATCGGGAGAAAAGCTTATCGGCGCTAAACAATTAAATAAGTTCAATAATCGCATTCACGTCTATGTTTTTTTGTAGATTTTCAGTGAACGCGTCAATCATGGATAGTGTCAAGTTGTTAATTACTCTGTGTTAAAAGAGCTTTCTCTTTTCAAGACGCATTTGGAACTAATTCGATAACTACACCACAAAACATTCGGCCGTTACTATTGTTAACTTAAGAAAAAGCTACCTACCGGGAGATTACTTAGTGTTTTGACAGAGCACAGCATTCCATTCATCTTCGTTCTTGTGCGCTGATACATGACGATCTGTGGCAACGCCAACACCTTGAATGTTAGACTCCCATAAATTCATAACAAACTTGGGGTGTTTTGAAGTGCGCAGCCGACTGCGTCATCAAAAATCGAATGGAACTTGATGTGCACTAATCTCTGCAGTGCAGGTTAGCGCAGATGATTAAATGGAAAGCAGCACTTATGCATTCACTTGGAGGGCGTGACGCCAAAGCATGTGATGCCCCACTTTCACTACTGACGTACGAACCGGATTACCTCCGCCTACATAACCCAAATTACTGTAAGAATACTCGTCCGTACATCTACATATTACGTTGCGAGTCGCCTAAGAAGCTTATGGCAGGGGGTGATAAGATACCAGCCGTGAAAGCTGAGGGGATAGGGATAAGGGTGGAGGGAGAGGACAGAGGTGAGATGTGTGTTATCAATGTCTTAAGCCTGATTCAACACGATCATTTTTTCCGTCCTTTTTCAGGGATAGCTCCAATGATAGCTCAAGTGAATTCTCAAATGATGGCGCAAGATGAAGGTTTTCGCGATCACTTTCAGGGATAGCTGCAGTGATAGGGATCCCTGTCACTTTTTTCATCATTTGAGCGGTCCCTTTTTCCGTCCCTCGAGCCGTCCCTGACTCCGTCATTTAGCCAATCAAAGTGCATCGTGAACTAGATATGCACTGAAAATCTCGGGTGCGAAAATGATGTTCTCAGGGAGGACGCAAGTGATCGTGTGAATCAGAAAATGATAGCTTGAGTGATCACTCTCCCTATCATTTGAGCGATTGCGGAAAGCGTCCCTAAAGTGATCCCTGCCGAGGGACGGAAAAAATTATCCTGTGAATCAGGCTTTATGCAAGTGTCACGCTGTTTTTGTTACAACCACTATTGGTGTGTGGAAAGAACGGATTTGTGTAGCTATCACTTCGGCAGGGTATCTCTCTTATTTTGTCACTTCTATCAGTTCTAGAGTAATAGCTCGGGGTAATAATAATATACCTTAATTTCTAACGAGTAGCCTCCGAGTCTCTAATGTCTCCCAACCTAATCCTTTCATCGGCTGTGTAACACTTTCCGTTCACTCGTAGCAGTTTTTTTAAACGAAATGTGGGGATTTCCTTTGTATATAATTCACTCCACGAATTAAATATTTCTGTGCAGGGTCCCAAAGGCTCGCGGTGCATTCGAGATGTGGATGCGATTCGCGATTCGAGAGATACGTCTGTAACACGTAATTCCTAACGCTGCCAACTTACAGCAGTTTGGCACTAACTTCGCGGTGGGGAAACCGGAAAGATGAAGCACGATAATCAAAATAGGCACACAAAATGGGGAAGGGCATGCTGGTACTCTGTTTGATGAGCGGAGCAGAGTATCAGTTGCTTTTGAAACCTTTCCGAATATTATCAAAGGCCTCATGGGTGCGGGGTTTCTAATTCTGTATGACGTTAACTACTTGCTTTGCACTTCTCTACAGCAAATCCCGGAGACTAGTTTTATGCTACGCCAAAGTAGTAAAAATGAAAATTATCAGGCGTGACATGGTGGAATTTCAACATAATGAAGATTGAGTTGCAATTTTCCACTGGATAAAGATATATTACGACCTAGGTTTGAATGTACTACATCACTGATGATGATGTAGCACATCGAAACCAAGGTTGAAATAAATCTTTATCCAGAGAAGAATATATTTATTGAAATAGGTCGTTAAAATTAGGCAATTGGCCTGGTGTCAACGGTCATGAATATAACATAAGAAATGCAGTTGAATAAAATAAAAACAATATACTCATTGTGAAATCCATGACTTAGGCTCTTAGTATGCACCCTTGAGTTATTCATCTCTTATTATCTTTCTAAACTTTTTAACTGTGTTAGGAAGGGTCTTAAAAATATCTTCAGGCAATTCATTCCATTCTTTAATTCCGCGGTTTAGGAAGGAATTATTTAGTACACCCGATTTCTGTGACCTGTATTTAATTTTGAAACTGTGGTCCTTCCTACCTATATACATAGTTGGGTTTGTCTAACCTTTTAGTGAATTCCCCCCAAGCCTTTTCTTCCTCTATCGATTTGTAAATTCCACACAATCTATTTACCTTCCTTCTCAATTGGAGTGATTCCCACCCCAGCAACCCTAACATTGCTGTAATACTCTTTGTCTTCTTGTGCTTCCCTAAGAAGTACCTGGCTGCTTTCCTCTGGGCTTTCTCAAGAATAATAAGCCAAAGTAGTGTGAATGCATGGAGGCTGTTTACGCCGGTCCGTAAGTCGGTAGTCGGAACGGGACATGAACTCCATTCTCCGCTCCGAAAGACTGCAGCCTAAAACCTTGACATGCGCGGACCGCTTTAATCGATGTTAGATCGTCGGGGGGAGAGAAAAATCTCTCCATGTGTGCTCGCTGCAGTGTCGGAGGAAAGAAGAAGGAGGTATTTCGCGCTCGGCTAGTTACCTAGTTACTGCCGCGGCTCCAGGGAAGTCGCCACTTCGCGTCGGATGGAAGAATTGGGCAATTGGCTTCGTAATTTCATGCATGCCGTTCCTTGTCGTATCGAATTTCCATTCGGGACAAAAAAGTGGCCATAAACCCGCAGACTCGTCGCTTGAAAGTGCTGAAATACAAATTGGGAACATAATTGTTTTCGATTTCTATTTGCATGCGATAGCATTGGAAGCTTTGCATTCAAGGTGTTGAAGTTGGCGCAGATCGAAACAAATCAGCGCACACGAATGGCGATGAATGAAACGACGTGCGCAGTCGAAACGTTAGGTAATCTACCCGTATGGAGAATTCTCTATGCACACAATTGGTCACGACCGAACGTTTTGTGAATGGTTTACGAATTCGTTCATACTACATGTGCTTAAGGCAAGCACATGGTAAGGTAAGCTTTTTACCACACATTAATTGTAAACCTCACATTTTCCATGTTTGACGCCTTCAGGGTGAGTTTACACTAGCAAGTTACTTCCGCAAGTTTCTTCTGCAAAAGTATTCGGGGAAATTTACCCAGGAGAAATATTTTTCACAAGTTATTGCAAAGCCGGTTTACACCATAAAAAATACACTTTTGTTAGCGACCTGCCGAATCTATAATTCATTCTGAAAGCGGACTTGTAGAGATGTTCACACTTGCAATTTATGTCGAAAGTAGGCTTGTTGCAAGTAACTTGCGCAATAAACTTGCCAGTGTAAACCCACCTTAAGGAAAAATTAACACAAAAAAACATTCACAGATACCATTATACAAGCCATTTTCTTCTCCAGCACACTTCAGCACCCATCAGCAATGCTTTTGATCTGTTTTGGAGTGCCCTACCAAGTTCAAAGGGTCTGAAGCAAATGGAAAGCAACTTCACTGTAGTGTTGCAAAGGCAGCTACGCACTAAAACGAATGTAAAACGCTCATTGGTATTTGAATTAAAGTGACCGCCTGCGGCTTGATTATATTGGTCCCGCTGAAGAGCACAAAAACTACACGTCAAAAGTCTCCGGATGGTGGCTAACTTATTCGTCCCGAAATCAGTCACACACCGTCATAATACTCGGATAGCACTTGGTTTGTGAATCTCTATGACATTCCTGTTATTCCTTGTTTATTTGTTCGATAATAAATTCATTTAATGTAGCCGCTGAACATTTTTAACCAAGAGCTTTCACTACTCATGTAAGTCAAGAGGCAAATTAACCTATTTTAATGCGGATTGCAGCTTTTTAATATGTATTTATACTTTCTGACGAGGGTTTCCGTCAGAAAGAGGGCCATACAATGTAGGCTGAAAGAACATGCACGGGAACTTAAGAACAAGCAGGAAGAAAATTCAACCATTGCTCAACATGTCTTAGCGGAGCCAGGTCACAGCATCAACTTTGAAAAACCAAACATCCTGGCCGAAGAAAAGAGGTATTTCCCAAGAATCATCAGAGAAGCTGTTGAAATAATCAAGAGGCCACACAACATGAATAGGGAAGATGGATACACCCTTTCCAACACTTGGAAACGTGTATTCAATGGCCGCAAAAATGACCCTTCCCACTTCCCGCGCTTTGCGGATGTGAGCCAGGGACCAATCAAATGAAGAACTGGCGGGTGTCATCCACACGAATGACATAAATACCGGCCCTCTCGAAGCATTCTCCACTTCAGCCTGGCCTGAGGACGCCTACAGCACAGTAGGTGAAACGTCGCCACTAAAATGACAACGCGGACGAATCCCGGAAACCTGCCTGACTGCATGTATTTATACTATTTTTATAACTGTTCTCGCAGCCCAGCGTGGGATAAAATACTCCCTAAGTCCGGAAATGGTTTTTAATTGTCATTGAGTTCTCAAAATCAGGTCAAATATTCCTCGCAAATACGTATGATATTGAAAATTCAGGAATGATTATCCTCAACATTTTTTCTATATAGGAGATTAACTTTAATGCTAACTTTAAAGTCGACGAATGCACTTGTGAACTTCAAAATTCTTCTTTCGCTTAACAGCCGTGGATATAAGGTATAATGCGGAGGCTAATGCAATGAAACGATTAACTCTGCGAATCATTTCATTTGAGGAGAGCTGAGTGTAGGTGTACAACCATTTTTTAGAAGCGTCTTCTTTCATGGCTTTGTTATTTTTAAAAAGTGGGATGACAAGTGTATTGGCTTTAGCATAAAAATGTGGTGATGCTGGATTGCTGCTCACTTCAATTCTGGGCTGCTTTTGGATAAAGCAGAGGAAATAATAAAATCCTCTTCCCTGCTGATAATTTTATTTATTTTTTCATTACTTATTCTGCAGTCGTTTTTCTGTCTTAGTATTTTAGAATTTAAATTTTCTTTACCTTCATATGCCTTTTTCCACTTACTTACCCCTATCCTTCTTGAAGTTCCTCTCGTACGATCTGTTATTGTATACATAGTTCTTTCATCAGTATTTTTACCTCTCATTTGTCTCAAGGGGCCTCCTCTTCTCTGAATATTTCCTGTCATTTTTCCTTGTCCATTGAGGGTGTTTTCATGATATTCTTTTCTTTATCTGATCTTTTTGAAGATTAAAAAAAAGTGATAGACTACGTTCATTGTTTCTTTATCATTTCCCTAAGGCGACAGCTTACGTCACTTCCCACATTCGTTTTTTGTCGGTATTTCTTGTAAGAGATGTCATAAATTCCTTATTTTTTTGCTTCATGACATTTCAGGTCGTCCGGTTTCCTTTGAGATCCCGATAATCCGTCACTTGTCATTATCTAGGTAGAGCCAGCTAGGCTTTATTTTTTACAATAAACCATGAGGGTATCTGTGAGCTTAAGATTTAGTAGGGATGAAAATTTTTCATATCACTAGTTTTAGAATAAATCATTAATGAAGCGTTATCAAGCTTATAGAATCACAAGAGTGTTTCATTCTTATTAACGGCAGCTATGGGTAAGTTCTGATGGCCGAGTCATCTGAAGTCTTTTTAATTTTTCCAAAGACACTTCTAGACCTTTCGATCAAAATCCCACTAAGATTTATCTTCTTGAGTCTTAGTGCATTCCGAGAAATTAGGTTAATAAAATTTCTCCTTCTTCATTTTCGTCTTTTGTTTTTCGGTTTTTGCAGTTATCCCACATACCAAAAAATAGCCCAATAGCAAAAAAATGCCCCAAAAGTCGAATTGGTAAAAAATTAGTCTTAATCGTAGCTTTGCTGGCTATTAAGGGTATTATTAATTTCCATGCTCCATTTATTTCATGATCTCAAATCGTTTCTGTAGTGCCATGGTTGATGACCAGAACCCCTTTGCCATTGTGCTATTATCTTGAGAGCAAGATGTATTCAGATTCCTACGCATATTCTTATGCTTTTCAGACATATCGTTGCCACTCCACTAGGAGTTGATTAAAAACACTTGTTCCACCGATTGTGCGAATAGCTTTTCGCAGTTTCCAATCTATTGGTGTCCATAACAATCAAGATACTGCAATTAATTTTGCGGAGTAATCCTGTCACGAATCATATTCCGTGTTTTTACTCTGAAGTTTCACAGCAATATCAATAAACCTTAGGGAATCGCATGAGCAAACAAAATAATCTGTATTACTTGTAATATTTTCTCGAATACGAAAAACATTGGAAATACAGTAAAATCCATTGAACATAGGTTTTGTAATGTATAAAAATAGTTACACTAGTAGAAATATTTGTCTTGGATGTGTGCCGTGAAAATGCTCTGGGTTTATAATGACCAGAAACTAGTTTGTTAGCGTCGGTCTACAAAACGTGAAACTAATTAAGGACTGCATTTTCTATTCATCACGTTGTTTAACATGATTAATACTGATAAAGACACCAGTGGTACTTAACGATGAAAAGAATGATTTTTAAAAAGTCGCTATGTATATCATAATATACACTATTATGTATATGTGCCTGGGGAGCGTGCGGGGTTCAATCTTGAACTGGGACGAGTTTTACGGGCATGGTGTGGAAGCACTCCGTGGCACACCCTGGTGTTGGCTTGCGCGGTATTTCGTAGATACAGATGAATGTTTTTAAAGCCTATATCTAACAATACTTTCATCAAGTAATGTGTTTTCGTATATCATGAGGCCAACATCTTCTTTTCTGTGTTGATCCAGATCTAACTTTCAAGTGCTGACTAGTTATACAGAGAAAAAGAATCACATGAGCGTTTACGATTTCTTTAAAAGATTATACAATGTAGAAAAATACCTCATGGTCCACACTATTTAGCCAGCATCTTGCCTCAATGAGGTCATTAGTATGCTTTCATTTTTTTCTTTTACATTTTCTTTTTATTAGTGGCTGGTATTTTTATATTACAAACATGTCTTCAGGAAAGCAAGAATTGGTGTTGGTAATTAAATTCCGTCTTTAAAATGACTTTGGTAGAATATCTGAGGAGTTAATTCTCCGAATAAATTGCCTCCCTTTGCTGTTTTTATTGCAAAATGAGATTACGGCAAATCTCGATGCACAAAGAACTATCGTGACTGAGCGTAAATAGGGAGGTAGTAAACTGGTTGTTAAATTCAACGAGAATCCCATTTTAAAGACCTTTGCCATTAAAACCCGTGAAAAGATAACTCTGTTGAAGTTGATACCTGAGAATTTCAGCCGTATCGCTAGTGTGAACTGAGTTAAAGCCGTCGTTTCTCAAGCAATCCCATCTGCCCTCACATAGTGAATAATTTCCCGGCAGAAGGAAGAAAATCCAATTTTTATTGCCTTGCAGTCTCATTTTATTTAGACTTTAACTCACCCTTCGCTTCCATATGCTTCTTCCTTAACACTCCTACGCATTAGCTGCCTTCAAGCGTATTTTGTATTTATAGTCCAGCGGGTTTTCTCTGGGAGAGCTTGTTTAAGGGGCCTGATGGGGAGAAAATGAATGACCGAAATAACCGAAAAATATCTTGAAAATGAAAACCAATTTCAATTTAATTTGGCGTAAAAGCTATTAGATGAAATGTGAGTAATAATTTGGTTTGAATAATGACGTACAATATGGCAAGGGGCTCTTATTTAATCTACTTTTGGAAATGGAAAATGGTGAATTCATAGATACTATGGAGCCTAGCAATCATTTTACTAACTACAATTTACCTGGTTCACTTAAAGGCTAATTGAATATTCGGCCTGAATGTGGGAGTCAATTATTCTGAGAAATAAAAAGATGGAATTCAGAATATCGGTTACAGTTACAAATAAGTTTTTCTTAGTTTAATTGACCTCCTTTGAGAAGTCCTTCAAAATTATCAGCCTTCGCCCCGACTGCTGCGTCATAATATGCAAAACGGGATATATCAGGTGTGATGTTGTGGAATTTATACATTTTGTGTCATAATATGTTGCATTGCTACGTTGATACCTACTTTTTTTCTTTTAAATGTGCTCATATTTACTCTCCGTTCACTTGTACTCTTTTTTGCATCTTCTACCATGCCTCCCATCGAGGTTATAGAGGAAGAAAACTCCCTGCCAGATATTTGAGGAATTATTTATATTTTAATTAATTATGTATCACCCCAGTACTCTATAATTTTATTTAAGTTTTGGATGGTTACAGCCCTGTGGAGAGGCTACATTCCTTGACTATAACGAATTGCTGTAGATATATCACCATGGTAAAACATATAGACTCTTTAAATAGGCTTGACCGAGTCGACTAGGTTTATAATTTTGTGGTACCCATACCCAATGGGAAATACGATGAATCACAGAAATTGCAATTTTCCACTAAATAAGATTTAATACGACCATGGTTTCGATGCACTACATCATCAACAGTGCATCGAAACAATGGTCGTATTAAATCTTATCTAGTGGAAAATTGCCATTTCTGTGATTCATTATGCTGAACTTCCACCATATCACGCTTGATATTCTCTTTTTGTTGGGAAATGCGATGTTTTACACGCTATGTAAAATGAGCATGAGGAAATGATAATCATGATCTAATAAAGTTTCATGAGGAAGAAATAAATTGAACTTGCATGACAAAGAATTTTGGTACAAATCATATGCGTTCGGGGAAATCATTAATTTTTCCATAAAAAAAACTGTTACCTTATGCTTATGCAATCAGGTAATATCTCAACTCATTTTACCTAGGTTACTGGTATTGATTTTTGATGAGGTGCGGGAAGCAGACAATAGCTCTTTGTTCTTCAATCATGTTCAAAATCATTGCGATATAATATTAATCCAACATTTTTGTGTTTACAAGAACAAGGGGAGGAAGTTAGACTTCCTTGAGAAATTTTAAATTTTTTATGCGCAAAGTTTTATCGGGTTTCACACCTGGTGAGATTATTGAATTTCATCAACGTTTCGATGGTTGACTTAGCCATCGTCTTCAGAATAATGAGTCGAGCGAGGATGCTGGCGTTTATATATAGCCGCAGATGCCCCACTGTTTTGGGAGCCGTTACGATTTCTTTGAATTTAGTTAATTACCGGGATCCAAATCTTACTTTAGCTGAAACCGTTGTCTCTATTGCTGTTATTTTGTTTCACCTTTATCAATATAGCTTCTTTTTTATTATTTCCCAATATTTGGACGCCCAGGAAAGTAGTGTGGAATTAAGGAAATCGACACGATGACGAAGGGCAAGGCTATGCTCTGCTAATGCAGACTTTTACGGTTGGAAAAGCCTAATGATCCTTTCATGTTCTTTGATTCTTTTATCGATTTTTCTTCCTGTCTCGCCAATATACACCTTACCACACTCGCATGGTATGCGGAAAACTCCAGTTGTTTTCAGGCCGAGGTTGTCCTTAGGAAATGTTTGAGCTTAGCATGCGGTATATGTCTCGTTTCCACTCCGTGTCTTTTTAATATCCTCGATATATTGTTAGATATAGATGATATATAAGTATGGCAAGCCTTAGCGGTGGGTTTTACTTTCTCTTCCAACATCTCCAAAATTTGGCGGTGAAAGTTCTTTCTCGTATTTCAAGGTATTTTTTGAAATTTTTTCTGAAAAACGAATGCATGAATTAAAGGACGGTTTTTGTCCTTCATTAATGGTTCTTAAGGGGAGCCTTTGCCGGTGGGAGCGAGTCGCTATTCCGTCCGTGTGCTGCATTGCGTCTCGTCGCCGAACTGTATGCGTCCAATGTAGTACCTTGACGGTGGAAATTCCACAGCCTATGCCAGGCATCTGGAAAATACCACCAAAATAAATTTTACTTCAAACCAACCTAGTTTTCGTGTGAACCTCGAAAAAATCTGAGAAAAACCTTTTAATGGGCCTACGGAGGCTTAAACTTTACTTATCTCAAAAAACGGCTAAAATATTGCTGTTTTGAATTTTTTACACACGAAGGAGATTTTGGATCTCAAATTCCAAGGTTCACACGAAAATGACGTCTTGTGCACCTACAAAAAAAATTTCAAGTCATTTTGAGCCTCCGTTCGGTCTCTAGCGTGTCCACCAGTTCGAAAATGGTGTTCCGGGAAAAACGCGTTTAATGTTTTGCAAACGTTTTCAGTGCTATTAACGCGTAATCACCTAGGTATAATCGATTCCTGCGCCGTACCACAGGCCTTCTTTTGCTTAAGCAGTGTCCAGGGCGGCCAACCTGGGTTGGCAAAGGGCGATGTGGGACTCCTTGTTTGCTGCAGCGACTTTGCGGCCAGCACTGGCGATTCTCTTGGCGTCCTTTTCTTGGCATACAGCTTGACATTTCTCACCCATAGTCAGTCCTGCTTCATCCATAATTGCCATAATAGTATTGAAGCCTTCAAGATACAGACAGCAATGTAGGATGCCAACTCAACATGAACCACACCAGCAAATTTGCTTTTTGGAGCCATCTTCCATACAGTACCTACAGTTGAAACTTTCATTTGCATTTTGTGTGGGTAATCCAGTACATCTTTCCGATAAATCCATCTTGGTCCAGTTAGTGTATTCAAGCTTCAATGTTGCCATAATCTTTTTTGCTTCCTTTTCAGTTAAGAACACAGGTGTGTGGTAGATATTTTTATTCTTAGCCATAGCCCGTTGCCAATCACACCGAATTTTCCCCTTCTGGACACAACTGATGTTGCGGTTTGGTGTCAGTTGAGAGTCTATGGTAATATGTGGCCCAGATACCAATACACATTTTTTGTGGATCATCAGCATTTTATCTAATAGCTTTCTCATAGTATAAGCTAATGTTATCAATTTGTTTCCTAGTTAGCCTGCCTTTGCCTCCGAGTTTATTCTTCTTCACAATGTGACCCCCAAGAGGCCTTTTAAGCAAAACAAATATTTTTCGATTTTTTGAGCCCTACACCTGGAGGCCCCCCTATTTCTCGTAGGCTATAGCCATTCACATGGAAGGTACCTTTAAGGTGTATTAATTCCGTCTCAAGGCTGTTGGAATCCGCAATGGTTTTCGCTCGATGGAAAAGCGTAGAGAGAACACTCCTTTTCTGCCCCGGAAGATGATGATTGAAATTTTTTGTATACTCCTTCAATCCATGACTTATGTAATGACAGTTCAACACTCAACTCACCTCTCCTCTGATCACTCTCCACCCAAGTTGAAATAACTTAACCTTGACCACTATTCTTCTTTTTTCTTCCCAAAACCCCCACCATGCTGTTTGACAACACCTTCTGTCACGAAAATTATACGTATTGCTCAGGCAATACACAGGTTTCAAGCCTAAATATGGAGTCAAAAACTCTATTGAGCTAGCAGAAAACTATAAGGCATTAGTGTTCCGAAAAACGCAATATTAGTCTCTTTTTACATTAACAACCTATTCACTTGTGTGCCCAGATCAGAATCCTTACTTAGAGCTCAAGATTTACACAACGACTCCACCGTTGCTCAAAACATTTCAAATGAATTTACTCCCTTATGAAAATGACAGTATATCAAAACTATTTTAGTTTAAACCACCGCGACCGTCTCTATAATCAAACAGACGGTCTAGCAATGGGTTCTCCACTTTCCCCCCTTCTAGACGAGCTATTCCTTAATTCTTTAGAAGAAAAAAGTTTTTCTTCGGACAATCAACATGTGAAAAATGTGGATTATTGGTTCCGGTATGTAGATGATATTCTCTGCCTGTGGACAGGGACTAACCGCCAGCTTGACTCCTTCCTCAATTACCTAAACGCACTTCATCCTAACATATCCTTCTCCATGGAGAAAAACGTCAACGGCACAATCAAATTCCTTGATTTGTCAATTACCATCACAGAAAATAGATATGAGTTCTCAATTTACAGAAAATCCACTCATACAGACCACATAATTCCTAATGATTCAGTTCACAATTTTTCTCACAAACATGCTGCCCTTCACTCCATGATCCACCGCCTCCTACACATCCCACTTTCCCCCAAAAATTTCAATATGGAACTTATGACAATAATTAACGTAGCCGCGAGCAATGGGTACAACCCCAATATAGTACACAGAATACTAGGAAAAAAACAGTAAACAATAGCCATTGAAAAGATTTACTCCGCTCAGCTCGTAGAACAAAAAGACTAAGTGGTGCTCTCTCCCATTCGTGGGAGATATCTCATATAAGATTTCCAATAGCTTGCCTACCTCACTTAAAGCAGCATTTTACCCACCCTTAACCCTTTCCAAGCTCCTAGTTAATGCTAAAGACAGACAAGAAAGACTTCTCAAGTCAGCGTTTATAAACTAAATTGCAATAGTTGTAAAACTTCAAATGTTGGTCAGACTGGTAGAAAATTCATGATACGCGCCTAGAAACACGTTAGGTGTCACAAAAATAAGGATACCAGCTCCCTCTTTGCTAAACAACTCTTGGAATGCAGTCACAAAAGCAATTTTGTTCCTGAAGTTTTACACATCGTCTCCAAGGGGTTAATAATGGATGATCTCGAGCAAATCGAGATTAGGAGGCACTAGGCAGACCCTAACACGACCCTCTGTGATGAGCAATTGTTCTCGCAGTCCTCCCCACTCCTTTCCGACAAACTAACTTTAAGGATAATCAACTATTTAAGCCACCTATCCGCGCCCACACTTCTAAGCCACGGTACAACCACCACCTCCCTCACTCGAACCAACCCCGTAACTACGAAAACTTAACAACAGACAATAAATAAACAATCTTAAAAATTGTATGACGCCGTAGATCGGCGAAACGCGTCGTACCGCTAATTAAAACAGTAGAAAAATATAAAAAAGTGTTTAATTTAGAATGGATACTATAATTTTATACAAAGTAAAGCCTAATACCATAGAGTGTAAAAATAACTGAGTATAATTTTTTTTCCCTGAGGAAGATGATTGAGTCGACCATCGAAACGTCGGCTATGGAAAGCCTCGCCCGGTACCAAACTCGAGAAATCTTTCGTCAAGTCTATGTAGTGTTTGTATTTTCTCCAACTAACCCTTAATCTGTAGACCGTATCCATTATTACCTTAGTGGGAGAACATTGAGGCAGCAAAAGAAAGAAGTTATCCACTTGTTTACGAAAGATTGCGCGCAGGTTTAGCGCGGTCACAGCCCGCCGCCGAATGAAGTCTTCAGTCTGCCCTCCCGTCTCGTCAGTGCCATCAAAAAACGATCGGGACCCTTTGCCATGACGTCGACAAGGGGCTTAAGGGAGTGCGAGGCGCCCGCCTTGCAGAGGCTAAACACGTCTCCACCTCTCTTATTTTTTGCTCTCCGCTTCTACCTCATCTCTCTCCCTTCTCTTTTCTCCTTTCCATCCCCTCTCTGTATCCTCCGTTCTTCTCACCCTATCCCGAAACTTGGGCACTGAGCCTTAAAAGTTTCGTCCCTGCCGTGTCCGCCGCCGCTAAAATCAGGCCACTTGTTCGTTCGTACGTATAATCTTTCATTTCTTCTCAGCCATGCCTGAAAAAATTTAGGAGAGAAAAGTGGTTCAGGTTTCATTGAAAACGACGTTTCGAGGGCTAATCTTGCCATCATATTTCGTCATTTTCAGAAGATAATCTCGCACGTAGCCCTTGAAATGTTGGTCCTAAACAATACTGCCACGTGATAGGAAACCCGAAATCTCTTCCTCCAGTCTATTCTCCGGGAAAACCTGAGATCCTTTAGTTCAATTATGATTTTGGATAGGTACCTCAGCCTATGCCGTGCTGTCAAATCATACCTTGATTATACCAGTCAATTCGAATATAATTAGAATTTTACTTTTAAATTTAAACAGCTATAAAAAGAATTAAGTAAAGTTAGCTATGTTAACGATGTTAAAAGTTGTTTTATAACAATTACATTTTCAGTAATTTACTAAATATAAATTAATAAGACTTTAATTTGGTTCATTTGCTTCACGCCGTACGCGGAAAACGCCTTTGCAGATGACATTTTTTGTGATATTGTATTAAGTATTAAGATGAGTGGTTCATTTATTTTTTTAAACAGCGGGAAAGCATTTTAACTACACACAATTTCTGAAGCGGTCTACGTGTCTGAGAGTCCTCATTAAAAAAAATAAAGTCTCTCTAGAGCATTCAGCCATACTAAATCTATTGGAAAAACGGCTTGTATATTGTTTTGGCAAAGAAATTGTGTCTGGGAAAGAAATTGGATAAACGGCTGATATTTTATGTTAAAGAAAACTCTCGATTATCTGGTTCGCGGATTATCCGTGCTACTCTCTTCTCCATGATCCTCAAAATTTCAGCATTCCAATGGCAAAAACAATGATAAATGCTTCGAAACTTCGATATGCTTGAAAACATTTCATAAGTGCTCTATTTAGCCATTCATTTGTTTTTCCTTGCTATTTAAAATGCTTTCTTCCAAAAAAATTTGAATTACGTAGTAGGTACATTTTTTTCCCAATCAAATTTTCCTTTATTCGTGTTTTTCCATTGTTTGTACTTCATCTGGTATTAATTAGCATGAATAATCAAGAGTTTACTGTTCTGGAAAGATGAAATATTTATTCAACTTAATGAGGCCAAATTCATTCAATTTTATTTGAAGTGATATCTCTCTCAAACTATCATAAGGATGGGGCGAGTTACTCCCGCAAGTTTCTCCTGCAACAGCTTGCGGGGAATTTTACTCTGACGGAAACTTTTTCGCGAGTTCGCGCAGAGCCAAATTTGTTTGATGTTTAAACTGGCAACAAAAACTCTTCTGCTTCTGAGAACGAATCGCCGAAACTTATGAACATACTGCGAGCTGACTCACAGAGCCGTTTAAAAAACCTGCAATTGACGTGTAAAGTCGCTTGCTGCAAGTTCAATAAACTCGCCGGTGTAAACACATTTTGTGAGGTTATTACTCACAAGAACTTTTAAAAACTACCTCAACCATCACTTTCCTCTCTTACCCTCCCTTCCCTTTCCCTCTTCAACCCTTGAAAACGCACACCCTCAGGGCTTTCTTCAGAGCATCTCGACACCTTAAACTGCCTCGGGGTGGGGGGACAGAGAGGGGGATATGGAGGGGGAGAGTGGGGTAACAGTCGTGCTGGTGGTGGCAGCAGCAGGAGGAGGAGTACCATTTTCACTTCGGACCGCCGCGAGGATCACTCGACTCCGCACGCCCTCTGGGCCCCCGCCGTGTTAACTTCACCATTCCCTTCCCCGCATCTCCCTCCATCTCAAGTTGAAAACCACCTCCTCCCCTCCCACCGTGCCGCCACCTGCTCGTCGCCTCCGATAACTCCCCCTAGTGAGAGAGAGAGAAAGCACGCCGTTCTCCCTCTTGACTCTACCTCTCCAGACCTCTTACCGCTCTGACCCCGGCGTACGTGCCGGCGACTATTATCCTGTTACTTTCTCTCCTCGACTATCTCCGTCCCCATCCACGAGCCTCCTCTCCCCTTTGTGCCCTTCAACATGGGGGGAGATAGTGTTTCTGTAGGGGTGCACTTCGTACGCCGACGTTGACAACACCGCGGGTCACCCGAGGGGATGATAGGTGTGAATATGTGGGAGGAGGAATGGATGCTTATCATTTGGTGGGACGGGCCGAGGAAAGGACGGGGAATTGTGCCAAAAAGATACTTTAAGGTGGCTGGAGCGGTAATCGTGGGCCGTTGAGTGTAGTTTTGAATAATTTGTCAAGTAAATCGTATAAAAAAAATTCCTCGACCACATTTCACGTAAGGGCATCTGTTAATACGTTGGAACTCACCATACAAGGAATGGAAAAGATACAATAATTATATTTTAAAATGTTTTCAGTAAATTGTGTTATAACTATAATTTTCGACGCGGTATTCTAAATTTAGGCGATATTGCATTGAAATGCTCAATATTTTATTTATATTATTAGAAAATATTTTTTTTCTGTTACTGGACTCGGCGTGGCACCTTGATAATTGCCAGCAACAATTATAATAATAAGGAAGGTATTATTTCACGTATGGAAGAAAATCTGTGCATATGTAATCGAATTATTACAAAATATATGTTATGTCCTATAAGGCTACGTGTCAAAGAGCATTGATTTGCCAAATAAACAAATGGATATGATGCAATTTTTTCAGTTATATCCCTAGATACTACAAATGAAAATTTATGTAAAGTTTCATGGAAATCTGTATTTTATCAAAAATAGCTCTAACTACTTTAAAGAGATCGGGTTGGTGTGGTAGTTTAAGTATAATTCACTTCTATATCCGTTGCCCCCTAGGTGAAATATTCGACAAGAAATTGGACTAAAACGGTTTATCGTGTGAGAGGCAGATTTGAAGGCAATGTAAGTTAATTGTAAGTAATCAATCAATATATTGATAAAATTCTTAAAGTTAAATTACTTTTTATTTTATTTCTGCCTCTCACGCGACACTCAAACCGTTCAGCCTAATTTTCATGTCAACATTTTAACAAAGGTTTGCAAATCCATGGTTTTACCGTCGCCGACGTGCAGTGAACACTGTCATGAAAGGAGGTAGAACTAGTTATGAAGGGCTTGGGTGGTTGTACTGACTTCCTATCCCGTAAGATGGGCTTCCAGTCCTGGAAGGGACGGAGGTTTTTCAATTGTCTTGTGGAGGATACTTTAAATATACAACTCCGTCCTTTGGATTGGACGTTAAACGTCATGACTACTGAGCACCTATCGCACACAGTTGTCTAATGCCGACGCCAGGCCTCCACCTTTCTTCACACCTCCACTTCTCTCCACCTTTTCTTCATACACATACCTTTGGTATGTGTATGAAGGGTATAATGTATCCTTTGGGGTAGACGTAGTCAAAGAACTTAGTAATTGATATTAGGCCTAGAGAGCTGGTTATTCTTTAATAATTTCCTCCATTCTTCCCTATCCCTGCACACCTCTTTTGTTCCTGTTGTATTAATGCCGTGTTTCATACATGCTCTCCATTTCCTGAGACCACTTAATATTCCTTCTCTTTAGAGTCTCTTCCACCGCTTCCACTCATGATGTATGTACCACTTCCTCTAACACCTTTCACTCCAATATCACATATCTGTTTCGTTTTCGACACTCACCCATTCCCTTAACATTGCCAAACCAAGGAAGCACAGTACTCTCATGTCCATTACTGGAGCATCCAACCCACATCCTTTCATGACCCACTCATTCATAATCCTATTCCTCCTACATTTACAATAGACACTTCTCAAGTGCCCCATTCCCGTTGTATTTAGCCTATTTTTAAACTTATCCTGAATTTATACTTAGATTTAGCTGCCATTAAATGAATTTGGGAGGAGAAAACTTCGGAATACAGCAATATTCGCTTCCTCAGACAAGCATTAATTGACATGTTTTACATCCTACCTACGACTTTCCATTCAGCATTCGGACGTATCCAAATCTTCTCATCTATCCTTCCATTTTTCGCAAATATTCTGCCAAAACTGACAAAACGGTTCACTTGTATAATTATGTAATGCCCTTTCTTCATTCCCTATATAATACATCCCTTACCAATCTGCCCACTATGTAATGGAAACGATGGGTTGGTTATTTGAGGAGGCGACCGACATCTATGATCATTGGTGCCAATAGGAAAGTTGGGTTGGATGGTAAATGAATAGGACGAACGATGGAGAGAAATCCGGCGTTGACACAAACATACTCTTCTCTTTACAAAAGGCGTCCACAGCATGACTCTTTCATCCAACGGACGGATTACAACAGTTGAAGTGTTCTCCGCATAGTTCCCAAGTAGAGATCGGTACTAAAATGGAAAACTTCTTCCTCCGTAGAGATTCAAACCCGGGCCTTCGGGATGGGAAGCCAGTACTCGAGACCTCACACCAACCCGCTTCTCGTTACGGAAATTACCTCCCTTTTTCAGCCACCTCTAGAAATAGCCAACCAGCAAGGCAAAAAAAGGACGAGGAATCGTGCCGAAAAAGGAACTTTATACACCGTTACCCCTTTTCCGCTCCTGGCAACGTGTTGCGGATTACGGATGGGCGAGTTCACTTGTTACCGCCACCGACCTTGAACTGCGAATATCTCTACCCCCTCCCCTACCTTTCCATGCGTGAAAGGGGAGGGGAAGGCTTTGCGATCGAAACTTTTGTGGATAGTCCGCCATTAGAAGCGCCAGGGATGCGTTTACAAGAGATCGTCGCTCCTTCAAGACTGGCCCATCCACCACACGATGAACAATATTTGATGAAAATAAAATCATTCTCATCAATGTTTTTTGGAGAATGTGTGCTTAACCGTTATTGTGAACCACTTCGGTCCCAACAATTTACTCACTACTTAACACTAATACTGCTACTTAAGGTTTTGCCACTCAGATAAATTTTATATTTTCCATACTATTAAGGTTTGCTTGATGATAGGTACAAAAGGAGCAATTGAAGACAAATGTCTTTTCCTCCATTGAGATATGAAATGAGCAATAACGAAGAAATTGATTGATTTATGAAAATATGAGACAGGAGAATAAGAAGTTGAAGATCAATTAACCGTATAACCTTGCACTGTTACTTTCGCCGAAAAAATAGCAAGTATTGTATGGTTCAGGTAGTGGCGTACCATATCATATTCTTTGCTACGATGACTAAAACTGCCTAGCTTTGAGGAAGCAGATTATATTGCCTCTTTGCAGAGGTTTTTGTCCTATACGAACATAATTTAAGGATTGTGTTACTTAATAACATTTAGAGGTCTTCTTGAATAAACCATTATTGGATCATTTTTGAATCATTTTTGTTGCTGCATTCGCTGAAAGATCTTCATTCCCTAAGCTTAACATATAACCCATAACGTAACCCATAACGACAAAGTAATTAATTCGGTTCATTCTATTTATGGAAAGTAGATAATGGAAGGTTAGGAGGATTATTCGAGTTGATGCCTATTTGTGATTATGCAATGTCCACAAATATAGGGTTGTAACAGGAAAATATTCGAGTGACCTGATTCTAAACGAACGCCTTATAAGACAAAAACATTTCAGTTTTGACAGATATAAAAACAAACGCAAAATAGTTACGTGGAAACTATTATGATACCATAAAAACTGGAATGAAACGACTCATCATCTCAAAAGCAAAAACTTTCCCAGATAAAGCGTATATGTGTAAAGGCAGAGGATTACGATTTAATTTTACAAAATAATAATGGGGCCTTTTGAGTTTGTTCAGTTATGAATAAAAAGGAAGCAAATACATTAAAAGAATAAGCAGTCATGATATTTACAACTTGCTCACAAGATAAACGAAATAGAGAGAATTGCGGAAACGCGTTTACCTGCTTGCATCACGAGGATGTTTGTGATACGATCATAAAAACCGCTGACCCATTTTACAATCGTATCTTTCATTAGGCACGAAATTGTTGTACCAGTTAGGAAAATATTTTCCGAGCATATTTGAATAAGATCGTGGCGATAAGGATGAATCGTATACTTGAAATAAATTTGAGAGTAAATACGCTCTAAAAATAAGTGAAGTCGTCTAAACACTCGACAAGGAGCAAAAGAAACAGCAGCAGTTTTGATAACCAGTGCAATGCAACCTATTCTTTGCTTCGAGAGAAAGGCTTAAACAAAAAATGCAATTATTTCAATATCACTGGGGATTTTCACATACAAAAGCATTCCATAGATTCATTGTGTTCTGACAGTGTTTGAGTTTATTCACCATTAACGGGAAGTAAACAGCGAACGTATCATTCACATTGTGAGAAATGAACGAATTTTCAGTCAGATGAATCTAGTTATAGAAGAGAAAAATACACTAAATGCTTTTGAGGAAATGTTTCCATGCATTCAAACCCTCCAGTGGTATTTAGGGGTGTGAATTATTTATTTATATAGAGAGAATGAATATTCTTCGTAAGTAAATGTAGAGCCTAAAAAAGCCAGATAAGAATATGAAGTAACGGAAAAAAAGAAAGACATCGCAAAATTTTGAAGAAATAACTTAAAAAGTTTGAACTATCTTTGCCAATTTGAGCAGAGGACGTTTACCACACCAGCGCAGTGCCTCCGTTATGTTATCTCTCACTTTTCGTTTCTCTGAGTAAAATAATATTTTATGCATCCGTGACCTTTTCCAGTTATTCTTAAAGTGCGACCAATAGAAACTTTCTCTTTTCCGTGGGTTGTAATTTTTTCAGACGAGACCGTACGGACTCGGTTAATGATTTCTCTTATTTATAACTCTCTCTTGCTTAAGAGTATGTCCTTCGTGCGTCTTTTAATTTCTTGACATTTTTTTCTGACATTCTTGACATTGAATTTCACTTGAAAACTGTAGGAAGAAAGAAGACATTCGGATTGAAGTGGCAGTAAGGGGAAGGGAAATATTTTTGGATTGATTTGTCTGTGCCATGTTTTATGATAATCATAATGGAAACCAAAAACGGTCCTCTCGCTATCCCTTTTTATTCTTATGAAAGATTTCGCAGTAAGCAGAAAAAAATCACAGGAAACTCATTATTATATTAATGATACCTACAGAAGTTATCACTTTTTTGGAATGGTTCTTTTAGTTTCCAGTATCGATAAAAAAAGGTCGACGAAGTGCCAAAATAATACTGTTGAAAAAAAAGAATCAGTTTTTGTACTCTCCACCGTTTATTTGAAAAATAAAGACACAATGCGTCTCAAAAATTTGCGTCATTTTCAAATGCACTCTTGATAATGACGTAAATTGTTGACACCCTATGTGTGAGTGTTTTTCAAATAAAAGTAGTAGAAAGTACAAAAACTTCGAAATATTAATGAGTAGAACAAATGGACTCATGGAAGCCATTGCATTATTGAGACACCCTTTAATTCGCCATTTCTGTTAATCGCGCTTTCATTTGACTTTCATGGAACTTTAAATTAAGACAAACTCGCTAATTTGTGTAAAATGATTACATTATTCATGTGGAGTTATTCCAGAATGAGGCCGCAGCATTGCGGAATTTGAATTGTATTTTATTTTTAATTTGGACGTTTTCGGTAAATACCTTTTATCAGATTCGCCTCTTTTTGTATTCCATTTTGACCGAATTGGGGGAAGATAATGTAGTCAATATTTCCATTTTTGACATTTTTCGAGCATTGCGACAAACTGGACGGCGGAAAAATTTATGGTAAAAATTCAGTTTCATTAAGCGGTGGATTCACGTAAAATCCTCATTAATCTCCGTTAGCGCCGTCAAAATTTTCTACCCCTCTTCTCATCTCATTTCCCTTTAGGACAAATACGCAATCGAACGACTGTCGAGAATTCTGGTCCTGGCACAACGACGGGTTTTCGAAAAGAATTCCTCTTTTTTTCAGTTCGGGTGGGGGATTATTTAAAGTACCTATTTGGCTAATAAAACCAATCGATCGGATTCATCTAAAAGGATTTTATTCCATTCCGCACAAGTATTACTCACGAATTATCCTTGAAGCGAAATCCAATTTTCTTAACGAATCTGAAAAAGTCTGTTTTGGAATCGAATATTTTAAGACGGAGGTAATGACTATACAGAATAGTGGAAACAGAATAGCTATACCTTAAACAGGAAATAATTAGGAAGAATGAGAGAACTAAAGGCCTGTTCACTTTGACCATAAATTAATAATGTAGGAAGGTTCTCTGATGAAAAATTGAAAGAGAGATGCTACTTTTCTCTTATTAAGCCAAATCTCGAATACGCCGCGAGAATTTGGGACCTTGAAAGGAAAATATTTAATTCGCGAAGTAAATTAAATAAAAAGGAGAGCCACACGCTTCGTTGAAAAATGCTAGGAGCGTGCAAAAAGCGCCACACAGTTAAGGGAAGGATTGGGTTGTAAACAGCTAGAGACTCGGAGTCTATACGCTAAGCTTAATTTCCTTGAAAAACTCCGATCAGGCGAGTCTCAGTACGACACGGAGAATATTATTTTGTCCTCGCGCTATAATTCTGTAACTGACAGGAATTACTACATAAGCAACTTACATCGGCGAGCTGACACGTACGAAAATTCCTTTTGTCTTCGCACCATTGGCAATTATAACAAAAATATCGTGACACTATCAATTATTATTATATATTAATTTTGTAGCGTGTCAGTCAGTCATTTTGTATCAATTTTGTTTATTTATTTCTCAAGTTTTGAGATAGAGAAATGAGGTTTGGTGCATTAAATGTGGATTCTCTGTCTGTATGATTTGGTAGTAGTTTTGGATTTTGAGCAGTTGGTGGTGCAAAGACAAAATGCAAAAAACAGTGGTTTTTGAGAGTTTAAATGCACGTAGTTAGATTCCGGGGACTTAAGTTTTTCGGAACTCCCGGGTTCACTTAAATAGGTTAGCATATGAAATGCATGTGTTATATGCAGAATTATATGGTTAGCTGTTAAGCTCATAGTCCGTAAAAACTGAAATACACAATTGTTTTGCTGTTTTGGGGAAGTAAAATTGCCAGTGGGTCACCTAAAACAATGCAATATGCAAATAATGCCTTACTGTTTTTCTAGAAACTCAAGCTTTGATGAAACCATGCCTGCCCGCGATGACTTTTGGGAAACATATACACTCATTTAGCCACATTTCCCACTTGAGTAGTGCAAAAAAAGGAAAAACTACAAAACAAGGAAGTTCACCTCAAGAGCACACCAGACAGAGACTGCCTGCAAAGCATGCAGCAGGTCTGCTAGTCTTATCCCTTACGGAGGTTCCACTGCGACTGTGTGAGTCAAAAGAAATACTAAATTCCAACTCTTTATTTAACTGGTTTAAGGTTTAAGGCTTTATTTAATGGGTTTAATTGGCGGCTACTTGCGCTGATGACTTGCGTTAGCTATTTAAAACCAAAAGTAAGGCACAAACTTGGCAGATTTTTCCACGAATATGTTTTTAATGAACATTTGTATATGGTCATATTTATATGGACTGCAGCGCCATTTCTATGGAAGTACCACCTTTTCACTTCAATTATCGCAGTAATTATCTAATAACTAAAACAATAAGGTGGTAAGATGCATTCATATTATATTTAGTCAATTTCCTGGTAGCATTTGCTTCTTTTACGCAGTTTTCCGTAGAAATGGCATTTATATCACAAAGACAGATACTATTTTTCTCTACGTTTCTCCAATTCTTGCATTTAGCACCATTTAATTTCAAGTTTGCTTTTCGAGGAAAAACAATAAAAAAGGTTACATTTTGTTGTTCATTACAGAAAGAGGACTTATTTGCTTTAAGTATCCAGGATAAGGATGAAATGACATTTGTTTCCTTTTACGGGAAAACTTTGTCCTTTAAGTAGGCGCGCGGGATTTGTCAGACCTCCACGCATTCGTCACTGATTCTAATTTTTAAAACTGTAATTCACCCATAGTAAATAAAATATTTTTAAATACCAAAGAAAATAAATTTTACTTATTATTTTTAAGTCATGGGGGCCAAAGTGGCCGCACGCGCATTTTTGCTTCACTTTTTGTCCATGATTTCCACATGTTATAATTCACTAATTTTTTTAAATCTATGTTATTCAAAATCTAAGTTAATGTGAGCCAAATTTAAAAAAATTTTTGGTTCAATACATATGTAGGTGCTATTTTTTGCGAGAAAAGAAAACAAAATTGTTATAATATGCTTCACGAAATTATACGCAAAGATGCGGACATTTTACGATTACTGATGACTTTTAAGGTAAAATTAATTGATATTGTTGAAAATGTTACTGATGTTCAAAAATGAAATGTAACTAGAAAATTCCGGTGAACTTAATTCAGGGAATATTATGATTCATTTGTAATTTATTCTAAATTTTGGGTGTCTGGGTGTCAGACCTCAACGCGTCTACTTGCGTGACAAAAACTGAGCGCGCCTACTTTAGCTAGTTTGAGCGTTATATCACTTCACCTAGAATTTGATGAATTTGACCTCATTTTCAATGAAAAACTCGCATTTTACCAATGATATGAAAATAATAACCCCGTGCAAAACTACGTTTTGAGCAATTTGCCTGAAAATACAAGCTGTTATACATGGGATAGATTACGGCTGTGCGCTCCGGGGGTATTGAAATAATTAGGAATATTCAACACCTAGATCTCTTTGAAAAAACATACGGTGTGTAGTTTGTTCGTTTTTTCAACTTCGTATAAAATTATCAATTACTCACCGCAGTAATTTTTATAGAATCGCAAACAAAACTTTCCGTTGTGAGGCGTTTTCTCCGTACGGCGTAAAGAAATGAGTCAAGTTAGAGACTTAGTTAGTTATATTTATATAATTGCTGAGAATTGTTTTTCATATATAACTATATATTTTGCGCCATTAATATTAAACATTTATGTCATACTTCTTGCAGACGCTGAAATAAAAAAATAAAATTCGAATATGGTCTCCATTAAGACTAGGGAACTATCTCGCTCAAACTATCTTAAGTGTTAAGGCACATCATTAACACACATTTCACCTCTGCCCTCTCCCCTCTCCTTTTCCCTATTCCACCCTCTCTTTGCAAGGCTGTAGATATAATTGTAAGACCCCATGCCACACGCCTCTGCGGCGGCTCGCTGGGTAGTATGCAGATGTGGAATAGTGTAAATTTTAGAGGGAAAGGACGTTAAGTGAAATATACTTGCCTTATTCCTAATTTGCCTTGAAATATACTTGAGTATTTGATACATGATATAGAACTTCTGAACTTAAATTAGTGGGGAACTTCTACGAAGTGAAACAGTAAAGTTTATGTGCCTAATTGTCTCGTTCTGTTTTTAATTATCACTTATGGTGCGTAGGAAGGAGAAAATTACATAGTTATCAGTTTGACTGAGTATTTCTCTTATTCTTTCGATTCTATAAGTCCGGGGTTACAATAATATATACTCCGTATTGCCTTGACGCTCCCGTGATTTGCATTACCAGGTAGTCTAAGTTTGACTTCATACCGCGAAGTCCTAATGTTGGCTTAATGTTAAGTCTTAAAGTACACCTTATTTTTTATCATCACCAATCGGTCATTCGAAGACGTTGACGATTGATCACTTGATCATTGTAACTAACGTGCATTCGATTGACAGAAAACAGCAATTGTAAATATATAACCATGGTAAGTTAATCCGAGTAGGAAAAGTAACCATGATGTGCCAACCGGCTGTTCGCATTACTAATGCTAACCATTGTAATGGATTGCGTTGGTAAAAAGCTAGTAATGCGAATTGGGCATGATATGACTTAAAATATATTAATCTGGTTTCTTCAGTCTGCATCTTTCCTAACATTTTTATTGCGTTGACCAACCTATTGAGTTTTAAAATTCTCATTCGTCTGTACGCCATCTTTTGAATCGATTGTTCACTTATGGCATTCATTAGATATCGTGCATTTGAGTCAAATAGAGATTGATTACAACGCGCAGCACAACGCAGAACATGGCACATGCTCATTTCTAAAATTACGTTGCTGAGTTGGCTAATCACAATGAAGAATGAGTACTTAATTACACCGATTGGAAACTACCTTGATGGGCAAATAAGGGCTAACAGCTACGAGAAAGTGAAGTACAAATGTTAGGGAAAAGAGAAATAACAAAGAGGACAAAATTTGCCGTATACAAGTCTGCATGTGTTCCAAAAGTTACCTGTGCGAAATGATTTATTACTTTATGTATTCACTCCACACTCTTTTTTTTCTTTTCGACCATGGTTTCGAAATCTAAAATGTCATTATCTATTATCAATAAGTGTGAGTCATGGACTTAGAGTGAAATTGTTGTGCCATGAGTCAATCGTTGGCACGGAGGCTTCTTTCAGTCCTGGGTACAGAATTAACGCTGGGCTGTAGTCACGGAGTTTGTTCCATAAAACGGAAACACTTAGCGAGTACGGTACAAACCAATGAAAGTGGTAGTTTTGACATGAATGGAATTAGCGTTTTAAGTTGCCACATTGGGAACTACGGGATTACGTGAGTAAATACTAATGTGTTTTGACTTAAAATGACACCTTAGCCAAATATTTTAGTCACCTGAAGGAATGTTCTTGTCGATTTAAAGTTGTAAAATATTTGTTTAAACACCCCGTATCGTACTATTTGAATATAATGTTTATTTTTAATTTAAAAATAAATCATCCAGCGGAGTACAATGCTGCCAAACTCATGGTGGAGACTTTTTTATAGAAAATTCTAAATTGAATCCATCGATTGTCCTGTCCAACCGCCGTTGCCTGCTCTTCTAATGTTGTTCTTTAATTTGAGTCCGCTCCTGCTGGAACTTCACGCACCTCATCTATTTTTTCTCAAAGAGTGAAATAAAACCCAACTCACTAGGTTAGCATGCTGTGGGGCGGTTCTGCACAGCAGATGTGAAGGATTCTCCAATTCATCTCTTTCCAGACGTAGTGAATTATTTTCCCCAATCTTTCAAGCTCGATTTTGGATTGTTTGTACTTTCCACTCTATCATCGTGTGTGTGTGTCCCTTCATCATCTATTTGGTCTTCTTGTAAGGAACTTGCGAACCGAATCAATAATCTTGTCGTAAATTTTGATATCATATTGCTGGAATCCATTAGGATTTCCCTTGTGCATTGTTAGGTAATCTCACTGAGGTTAGGAAGCGTAAACTTTCCAAGATTTCAACGTTCTTGGAGGTATGGTGAAGGAAGTGATCTCTTGGCGAAGTAATTTGGCGAACAATGGCAAAGTATTTTTCGTAAAGAGATACAACCCAGGCAATAATGGATCTTGTCCTTGGTTCAAAATGTGAGTACGGTGAGATGCCTTGTGGCCTCATGATGCCTCAGTCTTTATATTTAATTTACCAAAATAAGGAAAAGGCAGAGTATGAAATTCCTTTCTATATACCGGCACATGATAAAATACGATTTATTTTCGTGAGCCTGAAATCAGGCTCACGAAAAGGTCGCCTTTTTTCCCTTAAGTTAACTTAATATTTTTGAAATCTTCAGAAAAGTGTCATTTAAAATTGAGACCACAGTGAAAGCGTTACGGTACCAAAATAAGATATGGCTACTTATATGCCAATTTTACTTTCAATCCATTGCAAGTCCTGTTGAAATAAATTTTCTCGCATTACCTCGATTAATTAAAGCCCGTAAAAATAGTTCTATAACCTTTTGATGTATAAAGTAATGCCCAAAACAAAATGCTGGTTAAAGTTCGACTTGATTGACGAAAAAAATGTGTTATTGACTAGATGCAGTGAAAGAGCAATTCTCCCAGAGGTGGTTCCCTAAACAGACGAACATTGTTTGCCATCTCAATGCCCGTGGTAGCGGAGTTATGCAGCTAATTCAGGGCAACTGCAATTTGTTCGTAATTCGAATAGCTTTGAGAGTTGGTTGAAACTTCCTCTTCCCAGCATTTATTTTCGCTCCACGATTCTATTTCTCTCTGTGAACGCACCCATTTCCTATTCAGTTTCATGGAACGTTTCATTGCGAGATATAGAGCATCATAATTCACTTCCTTTGACAAAGTTGAGGAAGTGCAAATGAGGGAGTTTTCTGATGCAGTATTTTTTAAAACACGTGGTGGAATAACTCGATTTCGGATTTCAATTATGAATCATAAATTTATGTCGAATTTACATATGATGCAAAGCGTTACTATTTTCCTCCTTAATGGACAACGGCATAGGGATTTCGAAGGCGACAGAGATTACCTAATGTATAGTTAAAGTTTCATAAATTAGTAGAAATTTGCCCCTTTCATCAAACAGTTTCGAGAAGAAATGCTTTTGGATCATATAACTGGTGAAAGAGATATTGTCCATAGCCGATTGATTCGTCAGTGAATTTTCAAAGGTATGCCACCGTTAGCAATATACCACTATTAAAGCCTATAAAGTGTCATTGTATTAAAAAAATAAGAAATAATGTATTAATAGTCCATGTTACTAGTTGCATGGGAGCGTATTATTGAACGAGACGATTACCTTTTTTCATTAGAAATCTGAATAATTTTTAGCCTAAATCACTGGAAACCATCCAAGGAGCCTTATACTAGTTACGAAAAATGTACTCAAGGAGACCAACCAAAAGAAAAGCTCGCTGTGACATTTCCGTAAGATGTTGATGTAAATCAATGCTTCATGAAGGTCTCCGTTAAAAGTGGGTTTTTTGCTCAGGTGTTCAGTTTAAAAAAATTATATTTAAACGCAGGATATAAATGAGTCAAATCTTTGTTCAAAACAGGATGTGGTTATTTGTGAGCGCTGCCATTACTTTGCTACCATTTTCATATTATTTATATCCCTGAATACATTTTTTTTCAAGAATTTGAGCTGCTTAGATTAGATACGCTTCAGTATATTTAGAACCACGGCCGCCAATACCGATTGATGGAGTTGAATTGATCCCAACTGAATTGATGTCCACGTGTTCGAATAAAAATTACGACACGAGCAACCTCGCTGCCGTACATCTTGACTTGATATGTGTTCCAAGCTTAACCTTGTTCCGCTTTGTGCTGAGCGTCAGGTGATTGATGGTGTTTTCCTCAACGTGATTCTGCAGCGCAATATACTAGCCTACAGTCAACGTATTAACCTGGCAGTGGCACAAAAGATAACGAGGAAGCACTGCATTCTCGTCCCAAATCTCTGGCACGATCTTATCTGAAGGATAGATAATCGAAAATGCCTTAAAAATCCTTTGCTGTAATCCCTGTACTTGGGAAAGTTTGCCACTGAGAGTGAATTTATTTCGATCTTGTAGTCTATATCAGGGACTCTCTTTATCAGGTATCGCTATCACTAATCTGGAAGATGCACATTGTAGGAGTTTAGGAAAAATAAATACTTAAATAGTGATTAATTTTGAATTAATAGGCAGCTACAGTGTTTAAGATTGCAAACATGGTGATGTAATATTCTAAATAAATGCTATATTCCTATGCAACCGTTGGCAAACTTAAATATTTTTGTTTTTACACATAAAATGGATTTTCGCGAAGTTAGCTCATGGTATATTTTCAAACAACTATCTACTGTGATGCAAAAATTCTACAAATTCGTCGGGATAGTTGGCCTAATTAAATCAGTACATCCCACTTTGTCTTTAATGTATGTGTTATCCAAGCCGTTCAAACATTGGAGTGGAAATAGTTAGGCCTCAAATATAAATGGCTAAGTAAATGAGAGAATATTTAGCGGTTGAAAGTGAAGTACTTACCTCTTTCTTAAATGCTGTCATTATTAATGGACTCATGGCTTATTGCCGTTCTATAAGTCTTTAAACGAGTCAAATGATATGTAAGATATGGTGTTTTGACAAAATCACTAAATTGTACCACGAATGTTGCAATAGGTACGATATTGCAAAAACCCAGTCTATCTTACGTTATTACAGAGCAGGGAGACAATCAGTTTACTAAATTTCCATACTTCAAAATAATGGCTTCCTATCGACCCATGATATACGACCTCTTTTCTTGATGTACAGCCGCTAAAAATCACAACTGCCTCTAAGGGCCGCGTATCGGTTTAAGATAAGTGCTAATATATAATTCATTCGGTAATCTAAGTCAAAATAGGTGGCTTCAATGATATTTATGGTAAAGCCTGATCACTAAAATCTTGGTACTACTCTAAAAGGTGTATTACATTCGCTTAAAATTGTTCTAATACCAAATGATTCAGTCGCATTCGCCAGAATATGCTAATGAAATGTTTTTTCATACGTGCTTACGACGTCTTTTACTTAAATATTTTGAGATTTTCTTACATTTTTCGGTGCACTACGCCGTGGTTGAATATGTTGACGGATCAACCGATTCGATGTCTTATTTCAGATGATTATGATTATATTTGAATAATTTGATGTTTACCTCTTTCTAAAGTGGCATTTTAACAATTGAATGACTTAGATGGGACGATTCGATAAGTTGAAGAATTTTCTCCAATTGTAGTTTTAAGACTTATTTGATGTGATTTGTATCCATGGAGTTTCTAAATAGTAGGCCGATGAATGTAAGAAATGCACTAATACGCCATTGTAGTATACGTTCAGAGTATTGTGATTGAAATAATTCATTTATCGTCATTGAAATATTATATACATTGTTACTTACTGTACTGCACACATAACACCTATAATTATCACGGTGTGAATTAATTTTCTGAATAAATTCAGTCAAGAACATATTTCTGTTATGAATCCTGAGCAGATGCACATGCTATGAGATCATAGTGAGTGGTTTTACACTCATCTACAGCCGTGCAAAATTACCCTATTTCATTCAATTTTGATAAATATTCAATGACAAGAATGCGCTCATATTAAGTTGAACATTTCTTTTTTGGTTTGGAGATGAAGGTGTGTACAATGTATTCCTCATCACCTCATATAAATGGTTATTTATATTTTCTTCAACATTGTTGCTGGTGACAACATCATAATTCTAGCCAATATAGTTGGGTAGTTTCGTGATTGAAGCCACTCATGAGTGCTTTTTATCAAGCAAAATTTATTTTTCCCCATAGCTCATCATTTGAACGAATCTATCCTGGTTAAATGGTTAATTGCAGTGTTAAGCATATATGAGATATTTATATGCATTTGCTATGGAAGAGTTAAAAAAAAATATTTTTGTCTGAAAACAGGGTTGTGTAACAATTATCTTTATTCCGCTATTCTTATAGGAAAACCTCTCGAGGGTAGGAATTACCGATGACTTTAATTGAAAATATATTTTGTGATATATGCTACAGTGTTACGCGTGCCTAAGGCTCGCGCTTTACGAATGCCCCTTAACGCTCACTAGATGGATATGCGAGAATGCAATGAAAATCGAATGAAAATCAAATCAGGAAATGTGTTAAATCACTTCTTCCACGCAAGATTTACGTACAAAGCTCTAGAAAACAGGAAGACTTTTCTAACGTCGCAACTTCACTAAAATTTAGCGATTAATTGCTTGTACTTAACTTACATGATTATATTGAAAATGCTCATCAATGACGGGTGACCTTCATGACAATATTGATGGCGAGTTACCGGGTGATATTTTGGTGCTGATGCAAATAGGGATTAACAGAGAGAGAAGGCTCAAAACTACGCAGGGATTCTCTCTATCACGTTAGCAGCGCAAGAATATTAATGAAGGAATGGATTCTAAATCCTTTTGAAGCACCTGAATCCTTGATTTGGTTATGAAAACTTAGCAACCTCCGTAATTTCTTGCAGTTAACAAGCAGCCATGTGATCAATGTCTAACTGCTACATTACTGATATGCCTCTTCAGTCGTCTTGAGTTCTCAACATGTAACAATAATCTCCCAACTCACCCTCGTATTTCATCATTTTCTAAGTGTGTTTTTCTAATGCAGATAAATCGTATGCAGTTTATTTTATTTTCCTTATTTTTTTATTTCAAATTGAGTCAATCATTGCTGAAGATATTTACTTCAAATGTTGTTGACATAGTATTCTAAATATAGTGCCGACATCCTAATTTCATTTGAATTTTGTTTCATATTCTTTAATAGTTTGTGATAGATCATTAATGATAGTTTTTGTTTGCGATACAATTACAATTATTTTTGCTCCATATTTCTGTGTTTTTAATTTTCCCGGTGAAAATGCTTTTATGAGAATTGCTATCAAATTTCCATGTGTATGTGATTAAGAAAATATCATCGTAGCTCATCTTGTACAATTGATGTTACTATCGTATTGAGCAATCAGTACAGCACTGATAGCTTAACAAAGTATCCCAAAATTATTTAAAAATCCGTGTCGTGACGACGTAGTTTGATAGTTTCCGTGGAGTGCTATTCACTGTCCTAAGCTAGATGGCGAAGGGACGTATAAATTAATGAACTCATATTAGGAGTGATATGAAACTGGTTTATAGGAATGCCAAAATATCAGTACTAGACTGTAGAAAGATAATAACAAAAGTTTAAACTGGTTACTGGTATTTTTCTCGAGATATGAATATCTTTTTTCTTTAAGTGGAAGTTATGTGTAATTGGTCCAATTGCATAGTTCAAGCAATATTCATGAATGGAAATTTTGAAAAGATGTATTTGATGGCAAAATTTGATGAAAACATAGGAATTCAGTTTGTGAAATTATATCTAGGATTGCGCTATTTATTCTAAACCTATAATTAATTTATAGTTAGTAATATTTTAAGATTTATAAAATTCATGTCCGAGCATATTCTACAAAGAGAGCGAATACACTTCGCTTTTGTTACCTTAGCTGATTGTAAGCATGGCCAGCGTATGAATTAGAGGAAAGAGAATCTTTCTAAATTTCATTAATGTAAATATGAGCCAAAATTGTGCGTCAAAAACTGTTGACATATGCAAAGATCTGTATTTACATTCTTGTTATCAAACAAACTTTAAAGGCTCTGCGTAGTTACATACATTTCTGAAAATAATTTGAAAAGGTTACGGTGATTGTGATAAATGTTTTAATTATATTGTATTCTTGATTTTTTGTTTGAATGTCAAACTGATCCGAAAATGTCTGCAACAACTCCTTGCCACGGTCATTTATGTTTAAAAAGACCTATCAGTGGATAAGCTTGAAATATTTTGGCTATATAAATGACATATGTGTTCTCACTTGACGTAATATTCTGAATACACAGCTGTTGATTCACCACAGGTTTACGATGACAATATTGTTCAAGCTTTTGAATGACTTACTGCTCCAAATATGTCAATTATTGTTTCATTACATTGAAACATCCCCCTGTATATACGGGGACTATATATACTTATGTAGAAAATATTTATAAGAATAACTCCTAAAAATAGCAGAAGAAAAAATGACTGGTAGTCACACTTTAATCAAGCGTTTCATACTGACAAAAAATATAAATCCTTCGCAAATCAAAACATTCAGTTTGTACATACCATAGCCCGAGGATGGAATGAAAAACATAACTTTTTTAAGAAATAGCACCACATTTGGCCTTCCGTCGCGTTTTAAAAATGGTTTGACATGATGAATGTCACAATTCAAAAATTGATTTTCATTTAGGCTATGTTAGTAGTTTCCCCAAGAAGAATAACTACAAGTGTTCTATATTAAGCTATGCCTTTAATATTTCGTTTAAATTTACTCCAACATTGAAGAAGAACTACATGCTCATTATTTTCTCCTCAAGTGTATATAAGTAGACAATTGTATACACTTAAGTAAAGAAGTAATTAAATACATTTAACTAATCCATTTAAATGAACTGTCATGTCCTAAGCTTTGTTAGGCATTAACTAAAGCTATGTCATATTAAAGTGTATACTTGGAATCGCTTTCCATGCAGAGATTTTTTTTGTCGACGAGCGATATGCCGAATACCTTGAGCTATTTGAGGGAACGGTGGATGAAGTCTCTTCTCGTAGAAAACCTTAGGAAAAATTAACTTGATGAGAGGATACAAGAATAGAGCAATTGAAAATTAAATTCAAATTAAAGATTAATCCAAATTTTGAATGAAGTTCATTGATGGGGTAAACTGTTCGGTCAGCAATATAACAAGGAAGTAAGGATTGAGTATTTACTTTTTATTAATTTCATCAATATAAATATGCGGGGATATGCCAACCAGTTATTAAAAAAGACATTTAAATGCGATAAATATATAAATCAATATTTAAAAAAATATTGATTTCGTTTCAGACTACGTAAAGACATTTTGCGTAGGTATTACGGTAAATACGGAAGAAAATGGACCTTTTATGGTGATTATGGTAAATTATTTTATGGTTGTGCTGTGGTGATTTTTTTATTTGACAAATTCAGCGAAATCGTTCTGTGGTAACTCCTTGTCATCAACCTTTGTGTCACAAGAAAAACAAACAAATTGCAACAAAGTTCGCCATAATTAGTATACAAAAATGAGAAACTCAATAATCTCAGGCAGAACTTGGTGAAAATTCATGATGACTGAATCTAAAAAATGCGCTTTATATTTTTTCAATAGATTTATTAGTTGCTGACCAGTTTCATCGCAAAATATGACGACATCAGTTGATAATGATGTTGCCTTTGCAATGACACCTGATGACGTCCCCTTTGCGATGAAACTGGTTGACAACTCTAATGTGAACATTATAAAGTTATGATAAGGAGTCAGTTATCTAAATGAGTGATACCGTTGGAACTTGATCTTTTCTGAACCCACCGCTGTTAGCTCCTTAAAGGATTTCGACGATGTATCCAGATTTTTTCCTCTACTTGAGAGACTATGCTGGGCAGATCCTCTTTTTTGTGGCTTGCCCAAACGAAAAAAACAACTAGCTGAGTAGAGAGAGGATGAATACGCCATACGTTATGGAGAAAAATGCTCGGTAAGCATTACTCTACGCGGGAGTAAGAAAGGGGGTAAGTACACTCTTCACTCAATCCAACTCCGTAATCCCTTGGCCGTTCTATCTTCTCCGCGTGATGATGCGGCGCCCGACGCACACTAGCGCCACGTCCACCACCTCCGGAGCCCATTCATTTCCTCCGCACAGTCCTCCCCCGCAAAAATCCTCATCTTCCCTTTCTCTTCATTTTTCCCAAAAAGCCTTCCTGCCGAAAATAGTCTCTCTCTCTCCTTAATCCTACCCCTTATCGGGCGGGTTCCCTTCCGCGCCACACCGCACCGCTCTCCCCTTCCGTCAAAACAATCGACGCTCGCTCTGCGCCCGACCCCTTCTAACTAAGCTTTCCTTCAATTCGTTCCCTCTTTTACGACATCCCTTTTTTCCTGTACGAACACTAAAGATTCAATTTTTCGCCGTATTTCATGATTTCTTTTTCTTCAAGTGCTTTGTGCTCATGAAATTAAATCATTGACGCGCCATCTACATGAAGTCTCAACGAGCGAAATGAAACAAAAAACTTCAATTTTGAGCGTGTATTTTTGATACGTAGACTTTCTCTTGTTTCTTATCCACATTTGGTGTTCTGTTCTTGGAAGATAAATAGTGTCACAGTGTCTAACTTTCTCTATGAATGATTTAATGTTGAACTGCTATACTTTTCTATATGACCTAATCAGAGCAGCCGTGCTTTTCGCATCCAAGTAATTTAACACATCTCTAATAAGTCAAGTGTTATAATATTGTCCGTTTTTTAAACTATGAGACTATTTAGAATAAAAGTTGTCTCTTACTTACATAAGCTTTTGTCATAAATTTTCTATCTTTTTTGATTTTATCTTCGTTATATCTAAGGAAATGTTTTGCTTGAGTGTGAGTAGGAATCATTTCATCTTTTATCATTCAATTGGCGATCTTCGAATGCCTGTCCATCGTCTGGGAATACGCCGCTTGTAGCTGTTTTATCATGTCCAGCTGAGAATTCTATGGAGCGAGAATTTAGGGATCGAGTGAGGCGCTCCGCTTATGACGTGCGGAATTCATGGAAATTTGATTGGAGAGCGAACATTGGCCCAAAACCCTCATTAGCCAGCCAGTTCCGGAGAGCACCTCTAGGATTTACGCCTAACCTTGCAAGGATGCCTTTCTGTACGTAAATTCACGGTATTTTCGACTAACCCTTATTGATTTGCGTAACTTTTTCCCACGCTACTTTTTATTTGACTCTAACTTGAAATGCACTTTAGTTTTTTTGACTCGTGTGATAATATGTCCTTTACAAAAGGTTTCGTTTGCTTAAGTAAATACCTTTATCTTTTCTTACTTGTCAACCTGTATATCTCTTCGTCATTTCTACCAGTTCAATTTCATCAATGTGAATATGCGCTGAAATTTTCAAATGTTGACTCACAAAAAGCTTTGTATTTATTTTTTTTATTTTCAATCAAACTATAATGGCCCTGGGAGGTTTTATAAATTATGAGTGTAGTGTGGAATGGGTTTGCAGATGGCGATAAAGTTTTTGATGATATTGTAGTTGTGATTTTTTGTAGAATTTTGGTTGTGCTGATTTTTTTGGTGAAAAATCCTTGTCATTATCATTTATGCTAAAATATAATATCCATTAGTGGATAAGCTTGTCATAATTAGGTTATATAAATGAGGTGTGTATTCTCACTTGGCGTAATATTTGCTGAATTCACAACTGTTGATTCATTACAGGTTTACGACGACAATATTGCTCATTACTGCTCCAAAATTACTTACTGCTCCAAATGTTTCAATTATTGTTTTACTGGATTTAAATACCATGTAGGTAATAATATACTTATGCATAAAATCATTCTAAGAGTAATTAGAAAAGAAAGCTGCAGAAGGCTGAAATAGGCTCTCTACCAGCACACTAATTACTTTCACTCAATGTTTGTTCTCATTGCTGATAAAAAATTGCCATTTGGAGGCAATGTTTAGTATTTGTCTTAATTGAATGCATTTCAGCTAAAATATTTGGATGATTTTTCATGGAGGCATTATTTCACCTCGAAGTTAATTTTTATAGTTTGACATTTAACTCTTAATTTTTCGGTGGTATAATTTTCAGTGCAAAAGCCTATTTTATATATAAGCAGATGGAAACGCGCAATACCTTCAAATATTCATCCTATAACGAAGGTATCTAAAACTCTTTCAGGTATTTCAATTTTTCTGGTGATTAACTATAATGTGGAATAACAAACTAAATCTCCCTGTGAAACCTGTCTGATACACGTACTTGCAATGGTCCCTTTTCTAAGGGACCATTTAAAGTTTTCAAGGACTCTTTTGTGTGTCAACACACACTAAATATATTTCCTCTGACGAAGTTTTCATTTGTTTCTGCTTCATGTACTCAATTATAAACGCCTCATTAATGGTCAGGGTATGAAATATAATATTAGTTTTAGCTAAAGTTTGTTATTTTAGGAATTCTATTTTCGGAGGCCATGTAGCACCCACTCCTCCTCCTTGTCGCGTATTATAATACCAAGAACCTGCGACCAAAGAATGATTTGAAACTCATTGACTAGGCTTTAATCGGCGAGATCTTTACAAACTCCTCCTTTTAACATGAAGAACATGCCCCTTCAAGTCTTTATCAGACTTTGTCCGGTCTAGTCCTTTCCTTTCGCCGTTTCATGCATTTAAATTAAAGTAGCTTATTGATTCTGAGTATCAACGCCTTTGTGTGGTTTAAACTTGATTAGTTAAAGAGAAGAAACCACAGTCATCGACTTCACAAAGAGCTAAGGATTAGAGTCTTATCTAAATGTCACATATTTCTTCACATCCTTTTGGTCACGGAAACACCTAAGTCTCTGGGTTCCCTTTCATTTCCCTTTTGTCACCAGTATCGATGACGACCTTATAATTACTAAACCGCCAAAGAATATACGTTGATACTCTTTACATCCCATTTCTCCCTGCGCTACATTCTACCCTGTCTACTTTTCTCTCCGGGTTATTCTTTTATTCATTCACCCTGTTCTTCTTATGTTCCTTTCCTTCCAATTCTTTTTAACTTTCAAAATGTCAAAAAATCGTGAACCGAGCACAGAGAAAACAACCTTTCCCGTGTATCGCTGCCGCTGGCAAGAGTAGATAAAATTTTAATGTAGGATGTTCAGAAAATCAGACAGAAACTTCGTGGACGTGAAGCGTTGAAACATTTTCGATGATTTTGGAAACCCTGTTTGCCCAAAAAGTTTTTGAGAGGGCCCTAAAGCGTTTTTTCCCAACCCTTTTTAATTATCTTTCTCATCATCCCAGAGGACCTTTTGTTTTTCTGCCCACTTCCTCTGCCCCCTCTTTGTCTCTCTCTCTTGTCTTTCTGCTCGTCTCTCCTTTACCTTCCATTCCCACTGGGTCTTCCCTCATTCCCTTTCTTTCAAATGTGTCCGTATTTTTTCATGCTTCTGGATCTTAGAATTAGACTAGTGATTCAAGGTAATCAGATGGAAACTGCTGTTTCGAAGATACATCATATTCAACGATGTCTGGTGAGATGTGATGGAACAGAATTATGAACTGAAAAAATAAAACTTGGAGCTGTCCCTGAATAATCTTACCACGCGCGTCTGCGTTAAAGCGTCATCTTCAGGCACAAGATCTACCTGATTATGTACCTAAAGTTGTACCTTGAACTTTTAAACCTTGATGTACATGTACGTTGAAACGCATTGTACAATACATAATTCCGTGTACAGAACCAAGTTTAATTATTTCAGAGATACAGCATGTCTGGGATCTTTCTTTCCAACCAACAGGCGTTATAATAACCGTAAACACTCGATTGCCATATAAATAGTGTGCACGGTAGGTTTATTGCCACATTATACAAATAACTACCTCTTCTAATTCCCTCATAACGTCAGGTGAATACCTATCAACTTCACACTCTTTTAAGGATTGCCCAAAAAGAGTTTGGTTTCCTCGAAGACAAGAACTTCACGGCATGCGGTAAAACCCAAGAAATTGCCTAAATATATTAGGATTCAGTTGTATGCCAGTTTTTACGGAGTTTATTGCTTTTTGATTTTGGTTATTCTCTTGCTAAAAGGATTATATTATTATAACTGTTATATCTAGAGTATAATCTCCTTAAAATATTATCAAGAGTGATTAAAGGCTGGGACGATTCAGCTATACTAATGTTCGTACCTCCTTAACGCGACATTGGGACTCTGTTAAGGTTCAGACATATCACCAGAGGCTGTGCGTATGGCCTGCGTATTATATTTTAAGTTTTATTTTTTTTGCCTTGTTAAATCTATAAGTTAATGTTGATGTTGTCTCAGCCTTTAGAGTCGTAGATCTGACTGACTCCAGACAAACCGACCATTAATCGCGGGATGATGGACTTTTCCAGTGATGTGACCCTTACGGATTGTATGAAAAATATCTCGATTCAGATAAATATATAATAGCGCAGTGGAAAAGAAGGAAATGAACATTTAGCAGAAAACTTAAGATCCAAAATTTGATGATGGAAAATAAATTGTCAGAAGCAACAAGGAACTTCATGAATAAATAGAGAGAAAAAAACAATGGGAAAGAGAATAATAGCAATATTTGGACACCTGAAGAAAATAGAAAAGTCTGACTAAAAGAGTATGCGTCTGAATTCTTTACCAAAACCAAAATACTCAAATTGTGCAAATCACACTATCAAATACATGCCTAAAGGAAATGCACATAAAATAAAAAGATATTGCTAACAGAATTTAATTCAGGAAAAAATCACAAAACTTTCAAGGGTTCCAGGAGAATATAAAATGTAAATAGGTGGGATATGGGCATAGAAAAGAAAAGAGAAAGCAAGGGAGAATGAATGAAAAATATTTTGAAAGGATAGAGAGTAGAAAGACTGGAAATCATGAAAACGCGATTTTACGTGGTCCATAGGATGGCCAAATTCGAAGGGAGCAGAACTATACTACTGCCGTTTGTCCTCTTCTTCGTCTTTCTCGCCCCGTCATCTCTCTCCGCGTTCTTCCCTTTTCGCGTCCTTCCCGAACCCGACTCGCACCTTCCTTTCCACCCAGCCTTTACGCCATCCCTCCCTTTCCATCCACTTCCACCTCTCCCAACCCTCTCTTCTGACGCGTACACTTCGTCCTCAACAGCGTCGCTATCGATCGTTTCGCTTGACCTCCGCCAGATGGCTTCACGTAGGCACATGGAGAAAGAGAGAGAGAGGGTGAGGGAGAGAAAGAGAGGAAAGGGGTGTGTCGGTAGGCGGGCGAGGATGGGAGAGGTTTTGGGCGAAGCAGTGGATGTGTCGTTTGCGTGTGTGTGTGTGGAAACAGTGGTGAGGGACAGAGGCGGGATAAGGAAGGTATGGGACGGGACGGGAAAGGGAATCTATTCTCCGTCCCAAACCTCACGCCAGCCGTCCTAATCCTTCCCTCCTCCTCTCCATCCCAACCAAGCCGACACTCACTACTCCACGTTCTCACGTTCAAGTGGAGGACCGTGGTCCAAGGCCGACGGATTCCACAAAATTTGGCGGGTACTATGTTCTTATTGCACAATGTGCTCGTGAGGAATGTGGTTGAAGGAAAAATAGTGGCAGAATCCTGAGAGAGAGGCCAGAAAAAGTGTAAAATATATTAGGAGAACTACCAGGTGGTGAGGAAACTAGCATTAGATAAGGAAGGGTGGAGTGCTGCAGTCTTAGGATCGAGCGATCTAGGAATGATGATGTTCTTATGAGATCGATAATGAGCGATTCGAAAGCGGTATATTTTTGGCGTCATCGTCAGCAGTCGTCAATCCGAAGAGTAGGCTGCTGCAGGTCTCCGCTCGATTCTCTTTTCAGCTAACTTCGCTTCATTTTTTTGCTTTCCTGACGATTTTGATGGCTCGTATGCCCCTGCGATCCCAACTGTTCACTCGTGGCCTGTCATCAGGTTTCTCAGGGGCGCAACCAACAGAACGTGATAGACACCCATTCCCTGGGTGGAGAAAAACCAACCCAGGCGGTACGTAGTGTGTCCTATACTTTATCTCTTGCTTAAGGGAAGCCAAAATCTAATGAATGACTGGCGTATTAATTATTATAACAATTGAATGAATGACTGGTGTATTAAGTGTTATAACAATTGAATGCGTGGAATAATCTCGGTTTAGAGTATCCCGTCCTCGACATGAAGCTGTACTTTGAATGGCAATTAGGGGAACACATTTTTACTTCCGATTTGAGGACGCAGTACTGCATCTGGAGCGCACTCACCTTGGCATTCGTGTGAGGGTCGGGATTTATCTGTAATATCTTTATCCCTCTGTCGAGATCCGAACCCAACCTACTAAGATGGTGATGCTGTACTTAAGCTACCCAATCCACCCGATTTCCCGAGGAATAAAATCAAGTTACGGACGAATATGACATAACTAATCACGGCATGAGTGACATTGCAGGATTTATCCTCGCACGTAGTGGCTTAGCTTAGAAGCACGAGTACAATCTTTGATCGAACGTATTGGCTAAAAATCTAGCTCTCTTGTATCATTGTCTATGGAATAAGGAAGCCTGGGTGGCTTGGTGGTCTGCGAATTAAATCGGTAAGCCAAATGTTCGTGGTTCGATTTCCGCTGCGGGTGGAATTTTTCCCGAGGCAATTTCAATGCATGATTGAGATAATTCAACAGATTCTGTTGTCTTTGGACATGGCACTACTAATACATGGTTGGTCGTAGCGCATGGTATGGGTCGAACGCATTGACGTAGTTTGGATTACGTCATCGCTATCTAGCTACGGAGTGCATTGCGTATTTGGATACTTGTATGGTATTTGGATACACCAGCAATGAAAGGAAATGTATTTCTGAAAATAATGTTTAGATATCCTGTTGATACCTCTGAACGGACTAAGCAGATCCAGTCTTGCCGGAGTCAAGACAACTTGAATGTTGAATATGGTGAGAAAATCAACTTTCATTTTTAAATAAATTGGTGCTAAGGTTATTTCCATTGTAAACAAGAATGTATTGTCAGACTACACCTCCATGCCTCGTTTACATTAATAGCTTTCTACCCTAGTCACTTAAATGCTAGTAACCATCATTCTACCTTAGTTACTCTTGCATGATATGCAACAACGTAAAAAAGTTTACTGGGACTTGCGCTAACCTGCGTTCACACGCAGGGAACTTTTTACTGGCTTTCAAGCTACAGCGGGATTTAGTTAGTAATGTAAACGGGGCATTACCATGCCATAAAGGATCAAATATGTTGTATATCAGTAAGGATTAAGGATGGAAGTATCTACTCCATTATGTCGTTGCTAAGAACTAAATAATGGGAGCTTTTATCCATTGTTCTTATGCTAATTCTCGAGTCGTCTGGTTCTCGTGCCATGCGGATGACGTCATTCGCAGAACGGACTCATATTGGTCACGGGAACGTTCTACCTTGTATTAGTAGTTCCATGTCTTTGAAGCTGAACCTTTTGTCAGTATGTACTTTCTCAACCCCTATCCCTTCCCCCGTATTCTCTTAAGGGTGTTTTACTCGGCACTGACGTCCGAACGGAAATCAGTGGGTGCTGAAATCAGCGCCGAAAACTCAGAACCTAAGTCGGAAATTAAATCGAATTCGATGCCTCGGAGCCTGTGTTTACGTGATGCTAATTTCAGTGAGCAGTGTAGCTGTCCGGGCATTTGCTGAACAATGCAACGTTAATAAACTGCGCCGTATTGCTTTGGTGTATGTGCTATATTGATCACAAAGAATTCAAAGCTAGGTCAAGTAAACCTCTTCTACAAGCACATTTTCTCGATTACAGTTACCACAATTCCTTCGAGGATTATTTTGGTAGATTTTTAGCTCCATCACTGATATTATCTTTAAACGCTTGACTGACCTGCTTGACTGTGATTGTTCTTTGGATAAAAAAACGGGTGGAAAATAAGTATTCTACTTATTTCTGTGTTCAGCACTGAAAATGGAATTCGATAATAGAATAGGGGCTAAAGGTATCGTGTTCTACTCTCAATCTGAGGGTTACAGGTTCGATACCAAATGGGAGCAAACATTTTCCTGATTTTGGAAAAAAATATATCAATGGAAAAAATCTGGAACGAGACAACGAGAATTTTCTAAACAATATGCTCTACCCAAAACTACCCGGCCAGTCTCAGAAGAAGGCCCAGTTTTACCGATGGCGCAGATCAAGGAGGTCGGTCCGATATCAACTGCCAAAGTTTCGGTTGAGAGTGAAATTGGAATCGGCCGGAGTAAGGAAACGGGAAACCACCACATTAGTCTCGCTAGAAGATGATGCAGCCTTGCACTCAGAGGACGTGATGACATTCCTCCCGGAACGATATTCCGAAGATAAAATCGTTCGTCGGTTTGGGGACTATTGGGAGGGGAACATCGGAAAAACAACGAAAAATGCAGGATATAGACCTAGAATAGAGAGGAAAGTACAGATGAAAGAAATGCTAGGGAGTGATGGATATAGAAATATGGAGTGCTGCAGTAAACCAATCTTAGGATTGAACGGCCAGTGGAGTAAATGAATGGAGTTCGATTCTTTCATTGCATACGATAACGTCCTTAATACGTTACGATTTCAAGCATGCGCAATTCAGTTCTCATTTTTCAGCACTGAAGCTCGTATCGTGTAAAAGGGTTTAAGGAAGGGGAAAACTATCTTATCTTAACCCTTCCCCTCTTGCATCTACGTTTCCCTTCTCCCGCCAGTTGTGTTTCCCTATAACCCACGTCATCGGGCCACCGACTCATTCAAAATATTACTCTAAAATAAGAGTCCGATAAAGTCAAGAGCCTTTCCGCTCTATGTTCTCGCATTTTCCATCGATGAAACATTTAGTCCCCCTTCGCACCGGAATGGAACTTTTATGGTAAGAGGGTATTTTTGGTCGAAATTGTACCTATTTTTATGCTTGGGGCCTGCAAACTTTTGTCGAAGTGGGTCGCATGATGTGGCGCGTTCATTTGTTCCACTAACCAGTACCCGTATACTGTCATGATTGTCTCGCAGCTAAAACAGTTTTATGGCGATGGGTTTGTGTCTGTTCTCCTTTGTGTCCTGCGCTCTTTCTAAAAGCTGGTCATCAAGAGTATGTATGTAATGTACGGATATCACGTATTTACAAATTTGTTACAATTGAGGGACTGAGGTGCTTAGAAGTTAGAAATGAAATGAAATGTTCATTCTTTTAAATTAATAACTTTATTTTTCTGCTTACTGTGTTTTTGTTGTGTAATTTTCACATATATCATAATTAATTGTGGTGTGAGAGTTGCTTAATTTCACAAAGTTATCTTTGAAAAATACATCTTATTTCTTTTTTATTACTTAATTAAGGAGAGTGATAAAAAACTCGATGATCTGGTTGATAGTGGAGACCTTCCAATATGCTATAAAACTTTAAAAGATTGAAGAATAATAATTCAAATTGGCGGATAATTAAATGCTAACATTACTGTCTTCATAATTTAATTAACTAATGGTTATTTAGTAAGCTTTATTTTTCTTTGTCTTCTATCAAGAAAAACGATTCAAATATTTAAACCGAATAGAGTAGGTTTCAAGGTCTTGGTGCTCTTTGAAATATATCGTGGATTGCTGGTGGGGCAAAGGGAGCAGGCACACAGTTGAGCTCCGGGGTATCAAAAAAACAAACAAACATTCCTTTCTTTATCTACCACTGCCTCATGAGATTGACCTACAAAGTGAAAATGCGATTTACTGGTGGATTGCGTTGGATTGCAGTCATGTCGATATCAGCTGCTGCCCGTTGCAGAGAGCATCCTTGCGTCAAGTACGCCGGTGATACGGTAATTGACTGGTTTGAAATGGAGGCATTCAATCAGGCGATGCGATCGTCCGCTGCCACAGAGGAGAACACTTAGGATTAATTTCCCACCGCCATATAATTTACCAGTCAGCAAGCATTTTAGCCATCCTGAAACATCCGGAGGTTTTTGATGTTACACCACTTTTAAAGCTTATTCAATGGCATGTTAAGGAATCAATCTCTCATCGTAGGAAAAGCCTTTTGCGGTACTATTTTTACGTGAGTTTGACCCAATTTTGCTTTAAATGACAGTTTTATATCTAATTTATAGTCTTCGTTAATGGTACATAAGTTCAGAGGCAAAACGTTTACTAGTGTTGCATTTTTATAAATTTTTTGCTCGATCAATAGAAAATAATTGAGTGGCAATTGCACTTTACCGTCGCGGCAATAATGCTAGGCTGTAATATTGTCTCGGAATAAAAATTGAACTACAATGTGACAATCGATGTAAATTAAATTTTTCGTGTAAAATTGGTTATAAAAAAAGATTTAAGACCTGTACTCCGCAGTAATTCCACGGCTGACTAAGATTGCACAGTTAAGCGGAAGGGAGAGTCTAACTTTATTGGGAAAGAAAGCTAGATTACAGCGGGTACTATTCGCTCAAGTAGCTCGGGGGATGTAGTTACTGCAGGCATTGCTCCCGGAACTATAAATTCGCCTCGCGCCACTTGAATGAATGTTTGAGGGAATCGGCCTGCTAAATTATAAACAGTAAATTACAGTGAAAGAGTCACGCTTTCCCTTAGTATGGCGCTTATTTACTTTGAAAAGCTTAGCTGCACAGTAATTCTAGATACTTATAAGGATACACATTAATTTTATAAGCCTAAGGGAATAAATGAGTTTTATTTTTAGCTTTGGCCTGATTTTCCATTATAACTTTTTAGCCGCTAGTAACTTGGGCGTAAGATGTGGATTGATGAGACCACATACTAATTGCTTATCAATTAAGTGCAGTGTTCGTGTTTATCTCCGTTGTACCATTTTTTTCTGCATGCCTGGAGCAGGTGTATTAGTGATATGAATAGCATGGAAATATAAATACTAAGATGAAAGATGCAATGTGAAAGAGTTAGTACCTAAAATATTAGCAGCACACCTCTGAGTATAGGAAACTATGGGCTGTGAGAAAGGAAGGGAGGAATCGTATTTATTTCGTAAACATTGTACTTTGTTGCATTTTTACATTTGGAGTAAGTAGTGAATAGTAAATGCTTGAGTGATTGTTTGAAATACCTTGCATGTACGTGCCTGAATCGTGCCCCGTCAATCATAAAAATGAAAACCATTCTTGAATTGAAACTGTTAATGCTGACCTGTGATTTAAAATAAGAGATAGAAAAACATTGAATACTCACCGAGTGCAAACTGCAGAACTTGAAAACTTTTTTTCAAGTTCTGCAGTTTGCACTCAGTGACAGATCAATGTGATCGACGGGATCAGCGTCCTGGTTTTAAAGAATTAGTTAATGCCTACTGTATTTCCTAAACATATTGGCGGAGATTATTTATATGATCTTTTGTGTTGATGTAAAAATTTTGACGAAAGTTTTGTTCGTAAGTTAGCAATAAAATAAAAATATTTAGCAGCCGCATTTTGCAACCGTGCCATTGATTTCAATATAAAATATTAGATTGATTTCCTGCTAAGAGAGCCATTTCTTCTGGCCACATTATACGTAAAATCTCAAGTAGTAGTTTTCCTGGTATATTATTAGTCGGCTTCTTAATTATTGTATCTTTGTCAACATTTGTTTGTGTTTACCATTTCGTGTTAGGGACACGAATTATACAAACACTGAAAAACTTATTTCTGAAGAATACTCATAATGAGGTTATGTAAATGAAATCGATTTTTAAAAATAATGACTAAGTACCTGAACGAAAGCAAAGAATAGCATTGACTTCTACTAATCAGTGTTTTTATTCTCTAAAATAATGACAAGGAAGAATTAATTCAACAGTAAGGTAGCCGTAGATGGTATTTGAACGTTTAAACACAAAGCAAGTTCGCTCAAAGTATACGTATTTTTTTGTTGTGAATCGATGTAATCGCCTTACTTGGCGGGAAATTGAACTTGAATATATCTTCTTTGAAAATACTATTACAGAAATATGAGGATAGGAGAATGTGATGAAATTGCCTTTATATTGTGTAAAAATGTGCAAATAAATCCATATTTAATTTTCTGATGGAGGTATAAAAGTTGGAAAATTTAAGAATCTGAGCTAACTATTTTTGCGTCTTCTTTGGGTTTTAACATAAGGGCAAGAGGAAAAGAATCGTGTCACTTTGATAAGTATGTAAATAGATGCTTTAGAAAACGTAAGGCATAATTGGTATATAAGAGGAATCTTTTGAGGACAACCCCTAAAAGTCGTGACGATTACGATAATAGTTGCAGATTGCGAAGAAAATATTTATTACTGAGGTTGGAGAAAATAATGGGTGAAGTATACCATATATTATCGTAAACTGTCTTCCACGGATCCAAAGTAGTAGGTGCTTTCGAAAAACCTTCGGTTACTTGGGCTAAAATTCCGATTGATACAGTGGCTGATCCAGGGGAGGAGGGAAAGGGGGAAATTCCCCCCCCCCCCCCCCCAAGAGGTCTGGCGAGCAAAAGAAAAAACATAGGATTTGATAGTAAACTTCATTGTACCGACAGCATAATTGCATTGATATGCTATAAATATCTCTCTCTCTCTCTCCAATGAGCATAAACTGTGTTTTTCGGTAACAAGTTTTTTTGGGCTGTTCAAGTTGGGCAGCGGAAGACCAGAATCCGGTGGAGAGAAGATGAGTCACAGTTGAGGATTCGTCTATCCCACATTTTTCTTGCCTACAACTCTTGCAAAGCTGCTTCTCCCATCGACTAAAATGTAAGGGATCTCTGGCATGTATCGGTCACTTTGTTTCAAACAGCCTACCCTGACCCTTTAAAAAGTAAGGACTTATTTCCCCAGTAGTTGGCGCGGGTTAGCACATAATTTATTAAATTTGTAGGTTGCTGACTGGCTGTGAGCGTTTGGGTGCTAATGCGGTCTCATTCGCTCTTTGCCGCGCGTCAATGCAATCGATGCAGTCGTGTTCCTTGAATTGTTTTGCCCCGTTGACGTCTCCTTCGGCTCCTCGTCCTGGCTGTCAATTTTAACTTTTTGTTTTACTGCGCGGACATATTAATCATTTTCGCTTCGTCGACTGATTTTGAGTGGATTCTTGTTTTTATGGAGTTTTTCAGATTAACTCTTTCAATTAACAATACGATAAAATGCCTGGGAATAGTGATTTATTATGCTGGATCTGATACTTCTCCTTACAGCGGTCGCATCCTACCATACCCACGGATCTCTGCATGCCAGTGACTTATTTGACAGTACTAGAGTACGCGTATAAAGTATGGTGAGTACTTATTTTAAATATTACACAGTGCATAACTATATCATAACAATATATCATTAGTGTTGCCGCCAGACGAGACGAGACGAGACTTGAGCCAGTCTCGTCTCAGTCTCGTTTTCTGAACTCGGGTATCGTCTCGAGTCCTGTCTCGTGAACCCCAGTCTCGTCTCGGTCTCGAGTCTCGGACGAGACTCTCGTCTCGTCTCGTTTCCCCCAAAATAAATTTAGCACCATAAAAAGCCGTTTCCTTTGCGCACTTAATCGCTGAATCGGTAAACTCGAAATAGGAAAGCCATGATATAAATTTTAAATATATATTGATCTGGACACCAATTACATCAAACTTCTAGTTAAATCATTGATTTTATTGATACTCAATGAATAAACTAGTAACATAAAACAAAAAATTTCTAAAAAGGGAATGTAGACACAAATTTACTGCAGAGAAATCCACAGAAGGTTTAAGAAAATAATCGCAAAAATAATGTGAGTGGTATAAGAGATAATTTTCGCTTTAATAAAGTAGTTTAAATAATTTTCAGATTAAAAAAAGTTTAATTAACATAAGTTTTATATTTGACTGGCCAAATTGCACGTCACCCACGAGTTCACACAGAAAAAAACTTTTTGCTGATTCGTGTCCCAAGCGGTTTCTATGCTTCCTTATTGTCAAGGCTGCTCTTGAGAACAACCTTTCCGCTTGAACAGATGTAGTGGGAATACTGAGGAAGACTCGCCATTTTTGATAGCACTGGAAAAGTTGCCTCATTTGCATTCCACCATGTCAATATGTTTACATCACTAGGGGATCTCGGCAGTTGAAGATAGTCTTCAAGTTCTTTTCGCCATTTTTCATGCTGGGATGATAGACTAGGAGCAATTATATGAAAATCATTAGGTCTTAACAGAAAAAAGGTTAAATTTCTATTTAAAAGTAAAAAAAATAAATAAAAGTTCTGAGACTAATTGAACTTCTCTCTTAGGTCAAAATAGTTAAGGTAAGTGAAATTAGTTGAAAAGGAGAAAATACCTGCCAGTACTGGGTCTTGACTGCTTATAGAGAGAATATACATCTAGAAGGTCTTCCTCGTCACTTTCTACCAAAACAGACCACTCAAGATTCTCTAGATCCATTGACTGAGCGGACTGAATTTAAGTGGGATACCTTTCGTAATAGACTTTGAACATTTCCTCAAATTTCAATAGGGACTTTTCCTGCATCTCTTTTCCCCATGACGTCATGGAGAAAGTTTCACATTTTTGACGTGGATCTAATATTAATACCGCGCAATAAATCCAGTTTGTCAGGCGGTAGTGCTTTAGCATCTTGTTCCGAGCAGCTTGATAGGCAAGCAACAGTTTTTCATCACCTTCATTCCTTCCAGGCTTGTTGTCTAGTATTTCCATCATTTTTTCTAGCTTATCCAACAGCAAGTTAAATGGAACGGTAACGAGTGGAAGGGTGACGTAATTTTCTCCTCCTAATTTATTCGTCAGAACTTCAAAGTTTTTTAAAACTTTGTGATCATTTTCAAGCAGTGTCCATTCTGATCCAGTGATTTTAAGGCGCTTCAGGTCACTTATACTATCGCATAGGATTGAAATACCTCTCTTCACATAAAGTGCTGTTCCAATCATATCGTCTGTTGAATTCCACCTAGTTGGGACGTCTATTACAAGGTTAAGTGATGGTTCCTCTGCAGCTTCGCAAGCGCTACGGAATTTATTTCGTAACTGCTCACTTTTTTAATTTTTTAAATTAGAGATCTTATTTTGGAAATTGAAGTTTTATTTTCTTCTTCAAAATCAAAATCCTCGTCGTCACTGTCAATTAATAAAGCTGGTCTTCTGAAACCCCGTCCTCCAGAGACAACGTTCTTAAGAGATCCTGTACTACAAGGTTTAGTACATGGGCTATGCATCTAAAATGCTGATCAGTGCTATCAAAACTTAGTGCTTTAGCCATTTAAGCTAAAGAACTCGGCCGCAAATCGAGGGATCCGGGTTCGAATCCCGGTCAGGGCGAATGATTTTTACTCTCAGGAATTTCGCATAAGTTTGCTAATAGATTTTTTCGACAGGTTTCTGGCCCCTTTTAGAATAGACTGCATGCTGCTGAAATAAGATTACCTGCTGCTAACAGGTGTTTCTGGGGAAAATATGATGAATGGAGTTAGAATGAGTGGCTGATGAATAAATGCCGGTCAGATGATCCAGTAATAGACTTTTTTATCAAATGGATTTTTGGTTAGCAAAATAAAGGCAAATGAAAGAAATTAAAGTCAAAGGAAAGCCAATTGTAGTTATCCTTTTTTATTGTATCATCCTCAACACAATTTAGCGACATTATGCTAAATATCCTCACTAACCTCGGAAGATATATCATGCAGGAAGAGGTACATAGTTATTTCAATTATCATTCGTCTTTCTGCCGAGGTGATGTGCTCTGCGCAATTCGAAATGGCGCCATCATTTTCTCCTAGCATGCAAACTATAAGCAGGATTGCAAGTGCCGCTGGGCGATAATTTACACATATGCGGGCATAATCCAAGATATTTTTGTCGTAGAAGTAAGCACTGAAAATTACCACTTTAGAAAATAGTCCAATTTTTGCTGGATAAATTTTCCAAGGTTATTATCGCAGGAAACAAGGAAAAGTAGTCAGTCATTAACACTCCCTTACTAGGCTCCAGAAGTCACGCTCATGCATTCAGAAATTGATTTTTCGGCAAAAATTCTTTTTTATAGTTAGATAAGTTATCGAAAAGTTTTGTTGAATTATATTTCAAATTTAATACTTAAGAAAAACGTAAAATTTACTTCGTCTTAACAGAAGGACATAGTTTTAGGGATAAAGCTATACCAAATATCAATTAAGGACATATATCTGTATTTCGAGACTTTCGAGAGTCTCGTGGAAGTGGTATCGTCTCGTCTCGTCAAAAAGTGGTCTCGTCTCGAGTCTCGTCTCGAATTCTACCCAACGGTCTCGTCTCGAGTCTCGTCTCGAAAACGAGACTCGATACGAGACGAGAAAGTCTCGAGTCTCGCGGCAACACTATATATCATATCTCCCTTCTGTTAGTTTAGCTCCTTCTAATATCCAGTATAGATCCTAAATGGCATGAATCAGTAAACCAGTAATACTAAAATAATCCATAATGTTACACACCATTATATAATGAAAATGAAACTCCACTAGTGTGAAACTTCGGATCACTTGTATCTCTTTCATTCTCAGTTATCACCGTTGAGGCTTCCATGAAAATAATTCATAAACTATCTTAGGTTCCTAGAATTTGTATCACTCGCTGTCATTAGAAAAACTACCGCTTACTAAATCCCACTAAACCGCAATCTTTTATTCTGGCAGTAAATAATATACTAGGTAATGTATATTTTAACATGCTCTTAAATATTTTTGACAACCAAGTTATCCCCATGCAAAAATTCAGTTCTGATTCTCGACTTCATGTAACTTCTCTTGGAATGCGCATGTTGTCGAAATGTCAACCAGATTCAAATAAATGATTTTATTGGTTAAAATTTTGAAAAGAATTTCGTCCATGGGCCATCCGAAAACATGTTGTTTTTTCCTCATGCTCCTGATTTTTACTGTCATAAAACTACTTTAATTAAAAATATACTTGATTTAATGTGTTTGATGTATTTTTTAACATTTCTTAAATTTTATTAAGTTTCATCATATTCAAGGCAAGTACGTCGCGTCGCGTCAGTTCTTTCCGACGGAGCGTAGAAAATTCTTTCTCGGTGGTTTCCTAATTTTCCTTTTGGTTAATTACATGTCAAAACGACCGAAAAATACCGATATTAACCTTGTCATCTCCGATAACGGCCTATTTCGTTTTACCACATGGTTGGTCATGCCCAATTGGTTTACAAAATGTGCATCCATTGTCTTAATAACGGGAGTATGAAAATTTGAGCTCGTAAATTAATGTTTGAGTTGTCCTCGATATCTCCGGACGCATTATACTTATGTCACAGATAAAAATGCTCTTTTGAAAGAAGAAAGCAACAGCGCATAATATTATGATGCCTTTAGTTAAACATTTGCAATTTAGAGCATCCATTTTTATTTTTAAAACATTACACGAGTTTTTCTGCTAACATGTACCCCTTCAATCATGATTTTTTAAAAATGTTTGGTTGATAAATATGTTAGCTTTAATCCTTCAAGTTGTATAATGGTAATTTTTATCTTAAAGGAAAAATGAAAGTATATGTGTTAGCATATTCGCTTTTTACGTCTAAGTTTCGCGGTATCCTAGGCTTGGGGGACTGTGGATTTACATAGGCGAGCAAAAATACCACTCACATATCAATTCTGTGGGCTGATGTTGAGCTAATAAAAAATAACTATAAAGTACCAAATCGCAAAAATGCTGTTGTAGTGATGTCTCCATGTTGACGAATCACAAAATTGGCTCTCGCAATTTGGATGTTAAACCTCTCGATATCTCGTCATTGTTAAGCTTATTTTTTACACTCAATATGTCTACGAATACATTAATATCATCATTGCCAATCGATTTGCTTCCAATTTTTCAGCTTCTTAGCTAAACGAGGTGCCAAAGAGGTTTAACTTAATTTATTTTGAGGAGCTGAATAATGCTTTCATAATAATGTGCTTCTATGAATGCGGCACTGTAGCATCCATTGATCTAATTGTTGTGCTAACTATATTAACTTCAACTGGTTAAACTAGCAGTAAAAAAGTTATTTTATAGATTATATAGACAACTATATATTGACATGGTCTTAAAAGCACACAAAATTTCTTTCGAATAGGAGTATTTTTGGAGGGAGAGACCATGAGAAATTGGCGATTCGACGACATTCTCCCAGACGTATGTATATACCTATCACTTACACATGGATATATAGTGACTGGGCTGTGATTTCAAAGAACGCCTTGATTCATAACTTGGAGCACAAAATCACGGTGACCTTTGTTATTTTTTTATTTTTGACACATCTCCGCTTTCTTTGCTGGCGATGAAATCGCACGCAAAACCTCTAATTGTAAGATAACCAGAATTGTTTCATAAGAAGAGTAATATTCATGGCAGCAGTGTCTAGGCTGTACTAGTCTACCGAAGTCTCTTGTATCTATGCCAATAAAATCAAACACGGCCATTTAAGTTCTTAGTAGATATTCACTGCGAATATCTTGCATGACACTTCTACTACTCCCAAAATCGAATGCAATACGCCTCTGGAAGCCGTTTGCAAGAAATATTATCCTACAAGTAGACCATTAACTTTAGGATTAAAATAACACTAGTTATTTTTTCGCCAAATTATATTGTCTGCCTAGCTTGTCTGTTAGAAATTGCAATTCTAAGATGTACAGAGTAATGCGTACGCACCTAGTGTGCATGCCTGAGGCGCCAACTTGTATTTAAGAATTCCGGAAACGAAGCTTTGTGAGACCTGCCATTTTGCTTGGACGTCTCTAATTTAAATTGGTATAAGTTTCCAGTTAGTTTGCAAAGCAAGTCTCTTTCACTTGATAATTATTTCACCCACACACTTTTAAAACCTACACTCGGTGTTTTTCCAATAAAAACTGAATATTAATTTTAAAAGAGCTAATTTTGATAAGTACTTAATCGGAATGCGTTTTGTCTTTTTTTCATATTCAGTGAAAAACATTCCTCTTCAGATAAAAAGTTCTTGGTTTCCCAGGCAAAATAGGGAGAGATAACACTTTTTGGGTTTTAGCAGTACAACATGATTTAAAAAGAACATTTCTATACTTTTTAACTACATCGTAATACAGAATTATCTTTTCCAAAAACTGGTGTAACATCTCTCTGATTTTATCTTCATATACTTTGGCCGCTATTGAATTAGTGGTCATGAACTCGGTGTGTTAAGCTAACTTTTCCACAATTTCCGAGGTCCGATGTAAAAGTCACGTAGGCCGTTACAATTCTATGAAAGTGGAATGCAGGCAAAGATGGCTATAGAGTAGTGACCGTAGTAATTGGCTTGAGTATAATTGGGTGACGGATATGGAAGAATGAATAAAGGCGTACGCAGACAGATAATTCGTTGAATGTTGCTTCCTATCCATTCTGGCGTTCCTTGTACCATTATCAGGCTACACCAGATCGCGGATAGAATTGGAGGGAAGGTGTTAACAAACCCATAGTTAATGATGTTAAATAAATCGCCAATAGGCATAGGAAAAATATAAAGGCATAGTTATCAGTAAATATAAGATGTATGACATAAGATTCACATAAGCACGCAGGTGTAGGAACGCGTGTGCACTCACAGACCCATACCTTCAAAAAAACTTCGAAACTTACCCCCCCCCCCTCCCCAAGATTGCTCCCTGGATTGATTGAGTGTGAAAGCCATAGAAACGTAGTTCTAAGTAGGTTGACTATCATCTTTTGAGGTGACCACGCAGGAAGACAGAGGGATTAGACGACTAGGATTGCAGAAAGTGTGTCCTTCGCTCGTTTCAAATCATTTATCTTCTTCTCCTTGCAGGCAATCAGCCTGTTATTTACCAATTTCATTATTCACACATACTACACATTCACATGCATACAAACACATTCATACATTCTTTCCATCTCTTCCTGGGTTGTAAACATTTCTTTTCTCTCCTATGCACTGTTCTCTTAAAATGTTCTCTATCCTGCCGTCTTCCATTCTGGTCTTGTGGTAATTCCAAGTTTTTCTTTTCTCTTCAGCTCTTATATTTTAATTAGTGTTACTTTGCACTTCTCTCTTATAATGCTATTTTTTCTTGATTTTTTCTGGTTCTTCCAAGCGTTTTTTGAGGTTTTCGGGTATTTATAGTTATCTATCTGCGTGTGTAGCCTCTCTTGCTTCAATACCATGAGTTATTATTGGTCTAATTTGATCTATAAATCTTCTATAACATACTGAATTTACGAAATTCGAGGCTGGAAGACGGACATACTCCCGAAACTAAACACCTACCTCTGTTACTCCCAGAGTGCCTCCAAGCTTTATTTCTGCCTTGGATGCATGTCAATTTAGAATTGGTAATCACGACATTTATCTCAAATCATGTTGCTTTTCATACATTCGCGGTAAGCCTTAATAGTATGTTACTCTTTATTAAGACTAAACTGAATAAATAGTAGTTCTATGGGAATTCACTATATAATATCCTGTACGAATCATAAAACATCCCTTATATATCTCTAGAGAAAAATAATGTATAGATATCCCTTCACTCAGTCAAAGTCATCCTAACATCTAATCAATTATTTTCTTTCGCCGCCATTTTTATCTTATTTGTTTTCCGATAACCGCCTGTAAATGGGTAATTTTAGGTTATCCATTTATTGAATGCAAAACAGCGTCAAATATTCAGGAAATTCCATCATCCACGCACAGTTTTTTTCTAGAAATGTTGAATTATATTTTGCAGTTCTTGTATTTTGGCAGTCTTTCGGAGGAATCACAACGGTAAGCAGATGGGAAGGGGTAGATCTGGATACTCAGGAAGTATCTCCTTCACTCGCCATAAATTTTAGCGGGGCCGGAAGGAATAAAAAATCATCACCACCTCCGTTAACGGGCCGTGCATTACACAGCAGGCCATATCGTCCGTCACCTTGTTTGATCATGACGAAAGCTTCCCAAAGCGGGATTAACGGCTATCGGAATGCCTTCGAACCCTTCCCCTCGATTCTACCACGCTGCCGAAAGTTCGGTTTGGGTCGGGACCGCAAACACGAGAGCGAATGGGTGGATCTTTTACTCAGATACGGGACCCAACGAATTCTCCCTCCCATCTCCCCATTACACGGAAGGAGGTGAAGTTCGGATACTACCAAAAGACCTACAGATGCAGTAAAAAGGGAACGTTGAGACTGAAACCCTTTTGATGTAATTACGAGAAAAACATCAGTGTATTTGTTATTTACACATATGTTTTACACGTATGGGCATGGAGTTTACGCGCACATAAGCTATGGAAAAATTAGCAGCTTATTGAACATTTTATTTAAAAGTCTTGAAGAAAATGAGATTGGATTTTCGTTCATTGGTTTCAATGTGTGTTTGTCAAGTTCTGGTGGTTCGGCCCCTGAAAAACCTGAAGACAAGCCAATGGCTTATCGGGATTTCAGGGGCCATCATAATCGTCGGGGAGCAAAAAAATGTAGTTGTGTGATATCTGTAAAATATTAGTCCCATACCTTTTCTTGCATCTATGAAAATATTTGAGGACGATATTAGTTTATGTATACTGAATGTTCTAGTTACAATGTACTCTTGGATGCATTGGCTTATCTAAAAAAAACTCACAAGTGACCTAGAGTAAAATTACGCATGTGTATTTCGTTGCTGTATGGAGGAAAATGAAAGTGTGTAGAAGGAGTGGACTATGCCATCAATTTCTGACAAGCTGTTGAGTATGATCCAGTAAAAGTTTAAAATACATTCATTACCTACTTAAATTATATTAGGGTAGTTTGAGCGAGATTTTTCCTTAGCCATAATGGAGACCATATTCGAATTTTATTTTTTTAATTCTGCGTCTGTAAGAAGTAAATATTGTAATATGAATGGAGTAAACATATAGTGAAAAATGTAATATCATGATGTCCTATAATGTAATATATGACAAGTATTCTCACGAATTAAATAAATATTCTAATAAGTCTAACTTGACTCATTTTTTCACGCCGTACGGTGAAAACGCCTTTACAAATGGTTTTTTGTGATCCTGTAAAAATAACTGCAGTGAGTTATCGATTAATTTTAAAAAATAGTTGAGAAAACATTCAAACTATAAACCATTAGTTTTTTTGACGAGATGTATTCGTTATAATTTCATAATTTTTTCAATATTCTTCTTCTGGAGCGCACATTACTAATCTATGGTTTTATTTTTAGAAAATGCTCGAACAGGTTTTATTTTTAGAAAATGCTCGAAAAGTAATTCGGCAAGGGGTTAATATTTTGTTATCATTGGAAACATGTTTTTTCTTTAAAAAGAGGTCACACTAATCAAATTCTAGGTGAAGTGATATCTCGCTCAAACTACGTTAATTGCAAAAAATGCTCTGATGACGTGGTTTTCTCTCAAGCGCACATGTGGAGAGATATAATACCGAATTGAGAAAATTCGCCACGGAATAAAACATTTTACTATACTGTAAGTGAGAGCACCTAGTTTATTTAGATCACCTATAAAATTATTTTTGATTTGAGAATGCCTGAAGGTGTGATCCGATCGGCAACGTGAAGACCCCGGTTTGGGATTCCGATCATGTTTATCATGGTGAATGGCGTGGACTTGGCGTTAAATCTCTTGCATCATGCCATTTATTTTCTTTCGCATCCCTTGCGTGGCCAGACCCTCTAAATGAGCGAAACAGGCTTTATTACCATAAAATCCGAAAATTCCGGGAACATAAATTCCTTACTGGAGAAAACCCAAGTCTTTAACATTTATTTTTCACCGCAAGAAGATTAATTATCCCTAGGGTAGGATGATGAATAGGTTTCATTTGCTTCTTCTATCCAGGTGACAAGGGAGGAATTTTTTTTCACGACTTTGTCACAGAATTTAAATATGCCAGATATTGACAATTTATCTCTACTGATTCTCTAAGTAGAAAATTCAACTTCCGATGTTGTAGAGCCCATTTTATCACCGATAAACTTAAAAAATGTTGCTGCATTCAAGAACTTGAAGCAGAAAAAAAATCGCGAAAACACGGAGGTTGGTTTGTCATCGCGGTGTTGTTACTGCCGTGAATCATTCGCTAATCCATGAAGTGGATGGTTGGGCAAAATACTGATACCAAATAATGAGATTTTCACTGTATTATGATGCAAAATCCTCGGGAAACAAAAGGCTGTTCAGTTCCACGTCCCATAGAATGGACAATTGCGTTTAACCCTCGTGCTGGTGCAATTACTCCGTAACGCGTAATTACCCGGCTCCAATTACCTGGTAGGAATGATTCATGCTATATACTTGAAGGCTAGGTACTGGGCAGAGGACCATCCATTGCTCAGCCCTTTCTCTCTGGTAGAAATAAAATGTAGGTGCAGTTTTTTATTTAAGGGAGTTGTAGGGTGATGGAGTATAAATTATGCCCCATGTGGTGCTATGAGAAAACACATGCCCTCACACTACGACTTGAAAATGACTTTCGGCGCCCTGCAAAGCTTTTTTATATGAGTTATTCAGAAAATAATTTTCTTAGTTTTGAAGAGGCTAATTGGCGTATCATAGGGATAAAACATTACATTTTTACACCATACCATACGTCATTTTAGTTAGATAAATCAATTATAATTGAGTATATTTCTAAGAAATCAAATGCTAATGAAATAAGGTCTACAATCAGCCTTACTCTTCGAGTTTTAACCGAACATGAGCAGTTATTTCTAGCGATATGCACTAGCTATTAGCGACGAGGCTCCACGATCGGTGAAAAGTTATTTCTAAAAAGAAATATTCGGTATTCTTATTCCATCCATAGAACCAATATTTTATTTTCAATAGATTCAATTTTTTCTGAAAACAAATTTTTAACGGTAAGTACTTCGTTAATACCAGTTATAAATATAAATGGTATTATATTTATAACTGTTTCTCCTCAAATCATAGTGAGCCATTCTTCTCATAATACGATGCGGTGAGGTTATTACTCTCACGGCGCCATTTTTGTGCTATAGATAACGGCTTTACTTGGCGTGATGACAGTTGAAATTATTATCTTCAAAGATATCGTTACTCAAATTGTCCAATTTTTCTCTAGACCAAGAGAAGTTCGTGAGCTAAGACGATTAGTTGATTTTTTAAACAGGGTCAAAATAATTTATTGTCAATGCGGTGCAGGAACTCTGATGAAGTTAAAATAACTTAGACGCTTGCATTATCTTGATGTGGCTCATTGAAGGAAACCATTGCACTATTTTTTATTACATTAATATGTGATTAACTAATGATGTACCTTATTTTGATTTACATGATGAAACACGCTTGTGTAAACTTTCTGATGAGAACTATTCCCCAATTTATAGTGTACGGGTGGACGTCCTATTATAGAGTGCTCTAGTCTAGGGTATCGATCTGTATAGAGTTGGGTCCCTTCACTTAAGTCCCGTAGAGTGCTAGAGATTCTTAAAATATATTGGCCTAGTATTGGCATCGACACCTTAGATAATTAAGTGAAACAAGTACTCGTCCATGTTGAGTTGGGCTTCTGGAGAGGAAAATAAAGGATAATAGACGCCGTACCCTTGAATAAAAGATTGGGAACGTCATAAGCGGATATTCTTTTTTATAAGGAGAGGGTTAAGAGTGTCTAATTATCGCTTAGAGGACTATACCATTTCAACGAGATACTAATGAAACGTGTAGGCATAGAAGATTGCCATCCTTTTATAATTTTTCCTTTCTTGAAACTCAGATGTTCAATAACTTTGTACAATAAATGTTATTATAATGGACATGGAATCGCAATATAAACCGTTATTAATATCGCAGTACATGATGGCATCATTATTATAAAAAATACATTCATTATCAAAAAGTTACCTTACTAACTTTTTATTTACTATTCCTATTTAATTTATCATTTAGGAGATCAATGAATTAGCTCAATGCTATACTGGAATTTCTATCTATTACAATCTAGAATTACTGGAATCTAGTAGATCATTGAATGTATTCATTTATTACGGGAGCGGCTTGTTAGTGCGGGAGTGGCGAGATTTAGGAGTGGCTGAAATATTCGTGAGGGAATGTAGGTACCTCGACTTCTTGGCTTAGTTTTACTACTTGCGATAAATTTTACGTTTTTATATATTTTCTTGGATGAACTTTATGCCATTATCTTACAATATTTTCTTCAATTAGAGAAAATTGCTCAGCGCATCAATCACGGATGAGAGTGTCAAGAGAAACAAATTTTCATGCTAATTTTGGCATTCGGATTTATGTGGTGTGAGTGATCTGTGTGAATAAATTGCGCATATTACTTTAATATAATGGGGATATCTAAACCGTTTAGTACAATACCCTATACTTTCTCCTTTTTCTATAGACCGTAGTTCTCAAATATATGTATAACTGGATATAAATTTATCGCGCCGAGAAGCAAATTAAGTGAAACATTTGGCGACATCAAGACGGAATATCCACCCCTCTTTCCCATCTCTTTGATCGATCCGATGGAAATGGACATATTGCACGCAAGAGGGTTTCGTGCACCTCTCAATTATGTGCTTCTTTCATCCCCGCGGAGCCATCATCACGTAATTTCTCGAAATGGTGGCGGTCAGAGAAAGGGTAAACGTCTCCCGCCGTAACTATAAGGAAGGAGGTACGGCTACCCGTGTGTTGAAACACTCCTTGGCACCTCTAATTACTTTTAAGTCTTCCACTTTGCACTTGACGGATGGACGTCGTTCGTTGCTGCGGGAAGGATTCAGCAGACGCTTGTTGCCAGATTAGGGAGGTATTTGTGATTGCGATTAATCCCTCACTTGCCAAATCGTTTTCTGGACTCGTAGTTCAATTTTATAACTTACATAGCGTTCACTTTATTTATAGAAATGCAAATAGAAAGATAAAATATTAATAATAATAATAATGTCTTTATTTCATCTAAACATTTTAGGTCTTTCTACGCCACATGAATTGACAGATGGTTCTATTATTTTCATACAAAACGGAATGTTACAAATATAGTACAATTAACCTATAGTAGTTGATTAATTACATTGCAGTTAACATATTTGCAAGTAAAAACAAAAATGTTAGGTAAAAATATAGAATTTAAGTAAAAAATAAAAAAAACAATAGAATGAAATTGAAAAAAGTTACTAAAACTGCGAAACAAAAATAAGGGACAATATGTATTTGCAATAAGAAAAGTAGATTAATATAAGAGATAACAGATTCTTTATTTCGCTGATTAACCATTATTTGACCTTTTTCTTAATTTCTGTCAAAAACGTTCGATTATGTAGTTGCTTAGGCACACTTTTAAAAGTTTCAAACAGTGTTTAATTAAACACTTCGTTCTATTTCACACTTTATTTTTACTAAAAACCGGTCCATGTTTCAGCACTTTTTCCATTATTAAGGTGATTTTTTTTGTAGGGCAGGCTAATATATATAAAATGGGAAGGGTTCTTGTTCTTTTTGAAAGTCAGGGAAATCGGAAGGATTAAATCTAGTGTGGTCAAGGTTTGGTTACGTCAAATGGAAATGCGGTGTGGGGACTGGAAGGGGGTGGCATAAGCGAACGTTTAGGGGAGGTAAATGTGTTTTAAACAGTTGGCCGTTACCTTAGTGAAATTGAGCGGGAGAAATAACGATTTCGAATTGCTCGAGGAAGTCTATCTTCCTCCCCATTCCCATAAAAGGTAAAATTATTAGGTTGAAATCTCACCAGTGATTGGTTTCACACGAATGTTTGGCCAAACCAGATGTGTCATCCCCTTTCATAAAAGTAGTTCTGTTTTATTTTTACCCTAGTCGAAAATTTCCTGTATTCACAATAACAATATTCCCAATTTAGTTTGTACATATTATACCTGCCACCCGAAAGAATAACACCTTGACAATGCTACATATTGCCGAAACCATGGTCGGTCTTGGTAAAATTGTGAAATCGAATGAAGTGTCTTATTTAAAAATCATTAGATCTATAGTTTTAGACAATTTATAGGCTGCTTTCGCTAACGCAAATCAAGTTGCCAAATTTCACCATATATCACCGTTTGATTAGGTATATTATACCGACACTATAAGGTCAGTTTGTTCATATCCTCTTATAGAAAATTGCGTCCTCCGTGTGACATGAATAACAAAATACTAACTTTCCATGCTACATTTTTCGCAAATTGAACTTTAGAATTCTTGGATTTAAATGCGAGAATGAGAAATAAGAGTACATATTTATATACACAACATATGAACGCTATTTTGGTAAAAAAATGTTAATAAGTAGCAAATATTCCCAGATAATTGAATGGCAATGAAATATAGCCACCAACTCATCTAAATTATTGAGTAGTTAGCAGATAACTATAGGAATTGAAGTTAAATGCGCTATTTTAATAGATATGGCGCTACAGTCGTCTCCTATGGCTGGAAAAGTGTTTTTTTCCTGAACATTTACTCGTCGAATAATAAGTGTATTTTTCATCTTGATTCCTAATAGCTAAGACCTATATTCAGTGAACGCAGTATGTCTGAAGCAGTAGAAGCAAAGAGGAGGAAATCAGAATTTGTTGACTTAATTAGTCACGGGCCCCATAATAATTTGTAACTACGGCAGCAATGAACTCCATTTTACTCCACTGAGTTCAAACGCCTAGGTAATTACCTCTTTTGCTTGATATTTGAGGTCAATAGAGATGAGAATAATGAAATTCTCGTAAAGGATCTAACTTAGTGCTATTATTGTAAGAAGATCTATCACATAAGATTATCAAAATTAAATCACCCAAGTATCTGGTAACCGGGGGATTAATAAGGTACTTGGCAATTTAGCGGTTTGCATTTCGGTAAAGTTTAACGAGGGAAAATTCGTTCACGTAAATCTGTCCACAAGGTGAATTTAACCAAAAATGAGCTCATTTGCGCAAATGAAGATGGGTAGGCTTGTTGGGATTAGAGGACATATTTTAGTGTGAGAAGAAACTTAGTGACGTCAATAAGCCGATAATGATGAGAAATGGTACGTGGGCACCCGATGTAACACCACAATCGTTTGCAATGCTTTCTTATTAGTCTCGAACTGAAAATATTTCTTCCCGTGGCATTTTCAATGTAAACCTTCATGGAATTTTTAATAGCTCGCTAATTAACGTTTTAATTATTCATCGTTTTGCTTGAATCATTGAAATTAGTTATTAATAGGTTCTGAAAACTAATCCGGAGTTTAAGATTGAGGTTGATGAGTTAATTTTTCTAAAGAAATCCAATTATCTCACAAATGTTTGAGAAATTAACTATACCACGACCTCCTAAAACAACGTACGACTTTTATGCTATAGTGTTTGGAAAAATGTTTACGGTAATTCAGGAGCCAGGAGGAAAGGCTCTGTGGCAGGAAAGATTGAATCATTTTTTAATCAAAGTAGCGTGGATTAAATTCTCTTTACCATTGCTGACTTTACTCAAGTTATTGCTTTCGAATGCATTCAACGTGATGAGCCTGATGATGCCAGTGCGGAGTAATATAATTTTCTTGGACTAGAGTGAGGTATGTTGTTTTTCTTTTTATATTAATTAAAGAAGGAAGGAAAAGGAACTGGATGTTGAGCTACCCACCGTCTTTATATTTGCGCATATTCATGTATTTAGGAGCTGTTCGCGGAACACTGGGAACGGAGGATCGTAACCTACTTACTCCAGAGCACCCAGAAGGATTCGGCGAGGGGTTGTTGCATATACAATCACGTACAAGGTGGAGATGGACAATTAATAGAATGCATGAGTTGGATGGGGTCCAGGGATTGGATGGAGGCAGTAGACATTCAAAATAAATACGCGCACGGAGAGTTTTATTTCCATGGGTAGAAAAGGTGTAGGGTTATTTCGGCACTGAGCAGAAGAGAAAAGTTGAGTAGAAATCAGGTGAGATAAAGCGAGGTTAAAATTAGGGATTGTAAGACTGTCTTACGAGGAAGGGGACATTTAAGGGTGGGTATATAATCTTCACTATGAGGTGAGATAAAGTATAAAGAGTTTCTTCTTTTCTCCAACCTCTCGTCAGAGGTGTACATGAAATAATTATGCGGTTATTTTTACCACGTGATCCTTTTCATGTAACTCATGACGTAAAAAGTGCGTGAAAGATTTGCACAGGTGTGGGGAAAACAGGAGTAGCAGGCAACCATCCTTGAAGAAAAAGTTCAAGGTATAAGAATACTACTTGGGATTAGTAAAACACGAGAGATATCTATCAAGAACTATAGCTAACACATTAATATTTAAAAAGAAGTTGAGCTATAAGTTTAAGACAAATAATAAATATGATTTAAAATTAAAATAAAATAAAATATTACAGTTGTAGGTAGAAGAAGTGACAGGAAATATTAAGTAAAAGTAACATCATTTGGAAATATTAAGTAACTGACTAATAATAAAGAAATGAAATTCTGACACTTGGTTGGAAATATATAGAAAAATAAGTAATCGAAATAATATAGTTATTAATATTGATGTTTTCCCTGTTGGTAAGAGTAAAGTATTAATGATATTACCTGGGAAAACGAAAACTTTTTTTTACCAAAAATACGATAATTAAATGCATGCATGATGGTATGCAGAAAAGAGACATGGAGTACCCACGGTGCAGGCAAGATGAAGAAGCAGAGAAAAGGGAGAGAGATAGAGGGAGAGAGGAAGGGTGAGAGACGTGGGATTCCGGAATACGACGTGAATATTTTAGGGCAGAAGCGAATTCGAAAAAAAGGGAGTGTGGGAGGATATCGGATGGGGGGGGGGGAGGCAAGCGGGAAGGATGGGAAGGGAGGAGCAGGAGGATGATGCAAGGGAAAGGAAGAGAACGCGTGTAGAACGCTTGAGAGAGGGGGAGGTGGGTGGAGTTGGGAAGGGTGGATGAGGGACGGACTCCCATACAAAGGGCCCTTTAAAGGTTTGAGCCTCTGGGCGCGCGAATTGGTGGATTCGCAAATTTAATTTATTCGGAATTCGGGAGCATTGTGTTTTCACCGAACGGGAATGCTCCACCAGTCTTTCTCTGTATTGCTGTGCATGGCGCAAGGCATCTCCATGTCACTGGCGTTACGTTGATTGCATAAAATTTCGGCTAAGTGCCTCGATAATTTCGAATTTCACAATCTCGTCTTGTGAAATGCGTTTGTTTGGGTGCATATCTGTAAAAATATTCTGTTTTTGACACTATTATCACTATAATAATTAAAATAAATTATATAATGCTCGAGAAGTTCTATACCTGTGAACGTTATGTAGTCTTGAATCATTATTGGCATTCCTTTTTTATTGGAAAGGGCTTACAGTTAAACATATATTAATATATTCTGTTGCAATTTCTCATCAGATCAAGAAAATATACGTAATTAGTTTGCTGTTATTCTTGGACGTTAGCAATGTTCTCGTTTTATCAATGATAATTTAGAGTATTTCATTAATGACAGTGTCCAATTGGGTTATTTTGAATCCCTGTAGGTCAAAATGGCGCAATTTAATGTTTTGTCTCATCATGACTGGTGAAAATACAATTTCGTGACTATGTACGTTGTATATAGGTATATTTTATCTGTCAATGCAGTTTTGCTATGAGGGTTCAGTAAAAGGAAAAGAGTTAAGAGAAGGATTATAATTCTGAATGGTATAAAGTAAGGTAGAAGCTGAAAACATCTTAAATGAACGGAATAAGGGGCATATACTCTATTTAATGGTTGGATGGACTTCCTCTGTTTTCTCGTCTCTCTTTCACATTTCTTTGGAATCAATTTTAGTTTTGGCAATAAGAGGGGAGATTGGAGAGAAATCTCCTAAAACCTACATGTATCGGTAGAACATCTATGCTGAACAGATGGGCCTTTGAATATGAACCTTCAATTTCGTCATTAAGTTTTCAAAAGGTTTGGCCCCCTGATTTGTGTTCCTCGACACACACTGCGAGAATCCGTATTAAAAAAATTTTGAGTTTTTTTTCCTTTGGGAGTCTTCCTCTCTCTCAGTATCTCCCATTTTTACCTCTTCACGCCAGAGCTCCCAACTTGTATCCGCTCAGCCGACGAAAATATACCTTCGCCTGATGAGCGCTCAGGTGTAAGTTATCTACGTTGTGAAAACGCTGGAAGGGTTTCCATCTACATGTTTGCAGTTTTCTTATGCCTTAACATGTGTGTTCAAATATTTTGTAGTAGATGTACCTGACTTAACTTATGAGTATTAGTGTTTGAAAACGCTAGTGCTCTAATTATCGGAGACCATACTAGTAAGAGGTGAGACTCCAGATAATCTGGATTCATTCGAATATATTAGCTAAGTGTGCGAAGTAGTGTTACTCACCTATAACGTTTTTTTAGTGGAACCACACAAAGATGTTCATTCAATATTAGATTGTATATTAACAAACATCTATTTGCTGTTAATTCATTTTTATTATGAATCTTTCCTAAGTAAAACATGTAACTAACTCTGGCCTTGTTTTCGAAGGAAAGCATTTTTCAAAAAGGTTTTGATTTCATCTTGAAAATAAAATAGAAATGTAGTATAATTTAAGCCAACTAGCACTTTTTATTTGAACAATAATTCATCCTTAGTAATGCTTGAAATATTTAAGTTTACTGTGTGAAGATCAAGAAAATCTTTAAAGGGCTTGCATCAAATCCGGCAGTGTATGTCTACTATTAGAGATATAAATCCGGTGCTTAAAGGTTTAAAACTCCGTACAATTACAAGACTTATGATTAAATATTGACACAGAATATTATCGTATGCTTTTAGGATTTTTATCGAAAACATTTTTCAGCGCCTCGGGGGCAATTTTTGAGACTTCGTCATAATAATCATAGCATGCGATAATGACTGATTATCGCACGGTTTCATTGAAGCATCGCATGATACAACACCACTTGGCATTTTTCATTCCATAATTTCGGTCTAGTGTGGACAGGATGTGACAATTCAACGATACTAATTCGACGAAACCATGCGATATAACATTGTTATTTTTGCATACGATAATTATTACGGCTTCCGAGAATCAGAACTCAGCCATTAACATTGTAGTCACAATTGGTTTTGTTTCTTGTAATTTATCTCTTATATTCCAACGCTTAAAGAGAGAAAATTTGTATTGTCGCCAAAAACGTCCTTCTAAATTAGAAAACTTGCCAAGCTTGAATGGGGAAAGGATATTGCCTAAAACAAGCATTCTTTATTAGATATAAAGTATATATTTTACCACTCCAATCCAAATCACAAAGAAAGATTTCAAGGGCCAGCCAGCCGTTTTCGAAACTCCCAATCCAGAATCAATGAGAAAGTTTTCGACAAGTATGATAAGTCGGGCTCGCAACGAGAGAAAATACTTAAGTGCTGACACGGTGTGCGTTGCTCGATATCTCGTTAAGTACTGCCCCTGCCAACCGCTGGAACAGCAGATGCAGGGGACATTTCGTCAAGGTTGAGGTGGAATAGTTGAGCTAAGGATATAGGCGATTGGTAACCCATGGAAAGGAGGAAACAGGAGAATTGATACAGGATTATGCTATGCGTGTGGTGGAAGATTGGAGTTGGAGTATCAGTAAATGAAACCTTTCCCCGGAGGCGCTATGTAGGATTTGGCATCTGTACCTACCACGCTTTAAACGACCGTGGTGCGGCAGTTCTCATCGTGCGGACCGCTGTATAAGCAAGGGCTTTCATGTTGAGGGAAAAAACAGACCTAATGGAGCTGCCGAAAGGTTTTGCTGGAAAAGGGTGGCGTCTAGTTGTAGCATAATTTGGTAGCAGTTGCATGAGCCAAGCGTGACGTCGAAGAGGGGAAGTCTCGTGTGGAAAGATTTGGCAGAGTAGTGGAGGTAAGAGGACATCATATGGTAGGAATCGCTGCCAACATAACTGTATATCTCTTGAGAGAGTGAGAAGCTTCAGCAGCGTGTTTCACGACCATATTTACTACCAAAACAGTGCTGGATAAAATTATCATGATATTGTTCACAATATATCAGAAAAGACCATCTAAACAATCGGATGAAGAGCAATAGAGAGCTATAAAATTGATGTGAATTACAGATTGAGCATTTTGAAGTTGGTAATTGATGTTAGAGACCTTGAGAACCCTAGTAGTCATACGGAGAGCCTTGGTTCGTTGTGCAGAGCATGGGGAATGGACCATTTCACTGAAAAGGACCTTCTGCGAAACTACCACGATGTTACGCAACCACTATTCACAATTTTGGGTCGCAATTGAATTGTTGATTTGTTATCGCACATGTCGGGCAGTCCTCTGGCAAGTTTCTCGGCAAAATTCCGCAGGGTAAACAGTCTGTAGAGGGGAAACGTGTACAAATGGGGGAATATTGGTAATGAACCAAAAAAATGGCTGTGAAACGGCTTATTATGAATTCTTTGATGCACTGAAAAGTTTTTCACCTCTTTTGTTACAAGCGCTAGTAAAGACGAAGAATTGAATCAGTGATAGCAACATAGTCGTTAATTAAAATGAGATTGCAATTTTGTGGCTGGTTATTGGTATGCTAGAAAACGCTACAAGTAATGAGATCTTGTTGCACGAGGATTTATTTGATAGAGAGCAGTGCAATAGATGCCGTTAAAGCAATTCCAACTCTATTCAAGCCTTTATCAATCAGCTTAAAATTGCTATTAATGCTATTGAGAAGTTTTTTTTAGTTGAGTGACAGGGTTTCAGTAAGATTTTCGTAGGTGTTTTTTAATAGTTATGTGCCCCTCGGGAAAACCGTCATTGAATAGGGGCGTTATTTAACGAGTACCTCTCAAAGTGCTTCGAGGGTTTTCCGTATTCTGCAGAGATCTGCTGATTCTCGACGATCGTTTCTACTCTCACTGCCATGCATGTTATCCCCGTTCGTCTCTGTCATTTGGAGCGTAAATGACATCCACTGTCTCTCAGCAGTCGCAAGAAGTAAAACCATTATGCCGCTTTTCTAAGCCATAGGCTGTGGTGTCTCAAAGAGATGATATTGCAGCTGCCATGTCAATTTGTGCGCCCGAAAATCGGAGGAAATCCCTCATGAGAATAGAAATGAGACTTTTGAGAATATTAATTTGATTTTATCCTGGACAAGACATCCCGTATCCCGTGTGAAGACAAGAGTCTAGTTCTTTCGCAGTACACCTGGTTGATCGTAGCTTTCTCTCTCCAACAAAATATTTGCCGTAATTCTTAGATAATAAAATGAACGTTGGCGGACATTTACAGCATACTGCTGCAAATATTTCAAAATTAAGGCCAAACTGTATAAAATCACGGGATAATTTGTAATACTTTGTAATACTTTGTAAATTCTGTACTTGATTGAGCACATATATCTGTTTTGAAGCTTCGCCCAAGTCATTATCAAAAGTAAACCCCTTCATTTTATATAATTTCAATTTCAGAAAAGTGAATCCGCCAACTATCTCCTCAGGTAAAAACTGATTGATAAGATTCCAGCAACGAATACAGGTGATCGTGTTGATTTACCTTCCTTTATCCGTCAGCATATTTCTTCTCCTGGTCAAAGGGCAGTACCGGTATCCTGATGAACGCCTATTTTTGCATTATTTATTTCGGTTTTCCAAGAATTAAAAAATAATTATCCAGTGCATACGTGAAAAAAACGAAAAATTAGCAAGTACACCTGAAAAAAATTGCAAATAGACAGGTGATTTTATGAAACTTAGAGAAAAATCAGTGGAAACATTTCATCCTTTCAACTCATCATCACCCTTTTTCCGCGTAGTTATTCACTTTGATGACAGCTAATTCCCATCAAAGCAAGGCGGTCTGGCTCTCGATCCCGTCACGAAATTTTAAAATCGGATCTGCCTCGGTGTGTTGCTGCCTTGATCGTCTTCGCGTAGAAATTCCACACCCGGGCGCCTTCGCGAGAGAGTGTCTCTCTTTCGTTTCATCTCGCGTAATCGCTTTACGAAACGAAATAAAATACGTCAGAGTGAAGGAGGAGCTGCAGAGGAATTTCGGAAGACGAAAAAGGTAACGGCTGGGTTGGGGGGGAGGAGGGGGGGTTGGGGAGGAAGCGGGATTACTCCTCTACTTAAAGAGTTGCCCCTTTTGTTCTTTGGCAAAGGAGAGAGGATGGGATGTGGGGGTGAGGTGGGAGGTGGTTGGGGGGGTGTATGGAGGTTTTGGAAGGGGGGAGGAGACTGTGTGGAGGCAAAGGCTTATAATCGAGAGTCTGTTGTTTCGAGAGATGGATGGGTGAGAGGAGTGAATCCTCTCCCACTACCCTCATTCACCCTCTAATATCTCTTGCCTTCCATCTCCCCCGCTGTTTCTCTCTCTGCCTGTCTCTCTCACTCTATCTGTAGTCTTCTCTATCATTCTCCCAGTGACGACTTAAGGAGCGGGGGAGGCAGGCAGAGGAGGTGAGGGAGGGATATATAAGGGAGCCATAATCTGAGGTCGTGCGGGAACGAGGGAAGGGAGTTGCCACGCCGTCGCTTCTTCTCCTTACCTCAATCCAATTGCCTGGATCGACGACAATGTTCGCTGCTGGCAAAAACTAATTATATGGAATATACCTTGCAATTGGATCCTATTTATTATTTTATGCCATCAGCCATACTGTTATGCGCTGGCATATGCATTTATTTAAATCCTCACTAATGAGCGAAATGAAGTGTAGTTTACGGTGAAAGAAGTTATTCTGGTGATATTATTATATTTTTTTATATTTATTATGAGCTCGTTAAGTGCAAGTGGGTAGGATATGGTGGCAAGACCTTAATTATCCTTTTAGTATCATATCAGGAATCTTACATAATACTAAAATGAAAATTACATTGCATTTAAATTAAAATAACATTGTTGAAAGTTAGGATCAGGATCGAACAGAAGTACTAGGAAAATGCAGCTTCATATCTTTTCTTAAATACACTTACACTTAATGGGAAGGGATTAAATAGCTCTCTAGGTAATTGATTCCGTTTTATAATTGCTCTGATAAGAAATGAATATTTCTTAGTATTACTTGTTTGCATTCTCTGTTTGAATTTCTAGGTATGGTCGCTCTCTCCCCTGGAAGTTGGTTCCTCTATTTTATTGCGTAGTTCCTCCCATGGTTCCTCTTTCTTTACGATTTTGAACTTTCCACACAGCCTATTCTTTATTCTGCTTTATTCTTGAGTTTCTCATTAGACATTATGTATTTAGAATAATGATCTATTTATAAATGATTTAGATTGATTTGCTGCATGTTGCAACCCTTTAATTATGTCTTACTGATGAACTTATTTGAAATCACGGGTTTTTATATTTAGAACTTTAATTTTTACTCAACTTAATTATTGAGTCGAAAATTCCCTCAGTATGCCAAAGAGATGGAGTTAAAAATTCCCTCAGTAAGCCAAAAAGATGACTTTCAACAATTGAGTAGTTGCGTTGATAATTTTTATTCTAGAGCGTGGACGGAGCGATGATAATTTAAAGGCAGATTAATATTGACCGCTGCAGACGAGATATTCAAGATTTTCAGGGAGGTTTACAGTTAGTTTACAGAGTAGATTACAGATTCTTCAGTTTTTATTAGTGAGAGGGAGAAGAGGGCAAGGTTGACGATGAAAAGTTTGAAGTATTTTATTTTTCGGAGACATTAGGCCCGATAATTTATCTTGGAAACCCTTATTTTCTTTGCAATGGAGTCATTCAAGTAGAAACGGGTGAGGACAATGATGAGGATGGCACGAGATCGGTCTTCAAAGAGACTTTAATGTTGAAATCATAAAATGTACTGAAATGGTCTTCAAAGAGACTAATGTTGAAATCACAAAATGTACTGAAATGCTGCAATCAAAATAAAGCCACTTCAGCTGCCAGTGTCATTACAAAGTAAAGAGTAAACGATATGTGTCCCAAGGCGGATGCATGGAGTATCTAATTTATACTTCTTGGAATATTAAACAGAATATCTTGAGAAAATTGATTGACCTTGCAGAAAATGAACACATAATTAGAGAGGGGAATTTGGAAGAGCAATCGTTTTCATTATTTTCCCTTTTTATTTTAGATGAATTGTTTGTCAAGGTATACATTTAAATATAACTTATCCTCAAATTTGTAACCAAATCTCTGAGTGACCTACAACTCCGTTAGTGGGAAATGAACTTGCATTTTCAAACATTTTCTTTGCTCAGCATCTCCTTTTATTACTTCCTTGATTACTGTTAAATGTATTTCACTGGTTATTCATTTAAAAAGATATTTTTACTTGTTAAGTTTCACCCTACTAATTGCGTGACACCACTACAAGGTAGTCCGCGCTGTTTGCTGTTTTAAGGAGACCCACGAATGTTTTTCGTGATAATTTAAGGAAACAGCAAAGTGAAGGGAATCCCTTCGAAAAGTGTATTTTTCAACGAAAACTTTTCTTAAAAATAGTACAAACCACCTCCCAGGAAAACTTTATGAAGTTGTTCTCAGAGATTGAGTGAAAGGGAAGAGAAAATATTTTAACTTGTGAGAGTCAAGTGAAAATGAAATTATGGAGCAATTCTGAGAAAACGTAAGAGCAACGAAGCGACTATAATGGATAGCAGAGACGTTATTGCTAAAGAGAAACAGTTCTGAGAGGATTCTTAAGTATGAAACTAATAAAAACGATTTTCATATGTTTACGCTGTGTATGGTTGTGTTTCAGTATCAAGCTTAATATTTTTATCTTGGTCACTGTTGACGAGGGGAAACACGTTGAAACAGCATAACAATTTTCAGCCTAATAAACCAAATGATTAACGGTGAAAGGGGATGCTTCAATCTAATGTTGAAAACCATAATGTGATTCAAAAATATCTGAGAAGTACTTATTTAATTTATTTATTTTTTTACCAATTATGCCAGGTAATGCACCACGAAAAACCATACCTCGATCAGAACCTTAACAAGAATCATAAAAAATGGAAGAAAATAGTTTGTAATGAATTATAAAGAAAAAATTGTTCAATGCTATACTTATTTGAATATAAGTGAGAATGAATCAACGCCAAAATATGCACTTTGTTACAAAGCAGTTATCAATATGGCTGCATGTACAATATATAAGTTATGTCATCTCAGTGAAAGTAACGATTTCCCGCCGATTCAAAAAATAACTCTCCGAATGTTTGAACGACATAGTGCATTGCAAATAATATTATTTCAAGTTGAATTCCTATTAATTACTGAGAAATTACGCATTTATTTAAACGATTTGGGGCAGTTAGGGCAACGAACTCAAAGGCATCATTCAGATACTTAAAAGTGTGTATTTAAGGAGCTTTAAACTTCGAAGCTCTGATCAATTTTGAATAGTTTTATTTTATATCGCTATTTTTTCCACCTTTCAACAACTTATTAGCATGAGATATGCTACATTGAAGGAACATTTGGTAAGGACTGGGGGACTCCAATGAACTGGGTCAATAGCAATTGTAATAGGGCCGTGAACAAGTTATAAATGTGCTGAAAGTTACGACTGTGCATTGATTTTTTCCCTAATTACTCAGTTAAAAATAATTTCAATTGCGTGAAAAATTTCGTGCGGTAGAAAAAATAACAAAACTTACTAAGAATTTTACTTTGGAAAATTGGGTTGCCATGATTGTTGATAGAACTAGGCACTAACTGTAAGCATTGCGGCTTAAATGTTTAAAATGTTTTTGGTTTCATTATTAATATCAGGGCTTCCGGGACCTGCACGCGCGGGAAAGAAGCAAATTACATAACAGGCTTGCACGGTAACCCTTGAAAAATAGTAAAGTATAGTTGCAAAAAGGTCAAGTCTATAATATTCTAATATTTATTAATGGGAACGGATTCATAAAATATGGCGTAAGATTTGTGGCGTTGCTGAAATTAGAGGAGTGAATTTAAACTCTCAAATTATGTAAAAAATGTTGCAATTGTTAATGGGCAAAGTTTGTTTTTACAAGACTTGGCACACTAAATTTTGCTTTTCGTTGTCTTTGTATTTGTATTTCGAAAACTTCAAGGTCGTTGAGTCGTGCACTGTTATGTTTACTGCAAAGTTATGTCACGATCAAAGCCAGCATGACCGCGTGTTTTTTTCAGCAGTGTCAAAATATGTTTCATTTCATTAATTTTCGAAACTCTTATTACATTTATGTTCCGCCAGCCATTAAGGTCTGTTGATGGGACATTCATAACAATCAGTATTCAAAATAACTTATGGAAAATAAAGAATATGCAGCTCTGCCTATATATTTGCCTATGCACGCGGAATTTATCCACCTAATCAGCTGCATTATTAGAGCAAGTTTTGCTTGGAACAATAAAATATCTAGAAGCTCAATAAGTATTTTTTAAATACAATGGAGTGCAATCTGGAGTTTAGGTACTACAAAATTAAAATTTGATATTAAATTGTTGCTGTTTGAGTAATTAACATGTCATGAAGCATGTGCTTTGGTAAGATTTTCTCTCAGCAGTCCTAAGTTTACAATTATTATTTCTGCATAAGTAATAAATTTATTTTTTAAATTAGTTTGGGGACAAGCACTGAATTCATTCCCCTACAGTAATCAGTATAACATTTTGTAACAAAAACAACAAAATTGCTCTTCACTGTTCATATTAATATTTTTACATATTCTAGATCATCGTTTGATTGTCGAAAGAAGCTATTCCTAGATTGTTTTTACTTTGCTACCTTTAAAACAAATCTTCTGTTTTTTATTTCATTTGACACATCTTGCGAGAAACAACCTGTATTGCGATCCATGGATGTTTTTGCTCCCAATAAAGCGATAATGAACTGTGCGGCTGTCACAGTGGGAGTACTGATTACAATCGCAAATGAGTGATTTACATTTCTGTCATCTGCATATTTGCCAGCCCTCGATGGACAGTCTAGTATTGGCTTGCCGATGAACAAGGGCTTGGAAAAAGTAGAAAAGTTCGTAAAAAAGGAATAAGTTGTTAGCACTAATGCGCGTAACGTGGTGAAGTTAATTAAGTCTGGATTATTTATTAGAGCTCATACTGAACGTAACGTAATTCAAGCGGGGAAGGGAGTAGGCGGTGCCGTGTAGGGCTGGAGGACAAGGGTGCGAATGACGTTGAGATGGGAATGAGGGGGAGGTGGTAAGGTAAGGAGGTAGAACAGCGACGATATAGTGGGAAGGTGGAAGGAGGAATGATTACTGCCGACGAGAAACAAGCCACTCTCGTGGACGGATTAAGGTGTTCTTCCCCTTTACTCCCCCTCAACTATCGGATCCCTTAGGAACAGCCCCTGGATCTCCCTCATTCCTCCCTCTATATCTGGGTCGCTTTCTTCTCGATTACCTCTCGAGCATTCGAGAATGCCAAGTTTGTCAAAAGTAGGCCGAACGGCTTCACATTGAGGGAAACTTCTGTTGATCGAATTTTGCTTTATTTTTTTTTTGAAAAAATTAGGATTGACGAGACTGTAACATCAAGCTGGACCCTATTTTGTGATCCTTCTATAAAGTTAAACCACCCGCGAAATTGTTAGCTCTCGGTTACGTCCTTCCTCGTGTAGCTTTGCGCCGTTAATAGAGTTGTAGACGTTGCTCATGGTAAAAAAATATGGAAGTTGTTTCGTGACTGGCATCACGGTGGGATTTTTGTCGATACGCTAGGTTATCCTAGTTTTTAAAAATATTGGTTGAATTTTTTAACTAATGATATTTCAACCTCAAACTTTTAGATAATACATTCATCATAGTCATTGTGATACTTAGGAATTTGAACCTAGGACTTTAAAGCAGATGATTTCAAAATCCATATTGGCTTCCCCTACCATCATTGATGAAGCAGTAATCGAAAAATTCGGTGAAGTAAGGAGATAATTTTTAAGATTTTCAAATTGAATTGAAAGATCTCTCATTCGTTTATTCCTATTTCTAACATATCGTGATCTATAGTTCCTCCATATTAGTTGTATAAACTATAGTTCCTTCATGCGGATTACATGTGAATCACCCAAATTTGCTTATGAGTAGGGCATTGAATTAAGTGCGATATTCCACCGGAGAAAAATCATTCGCCTTGACCGGATGATGGCGAATGATTTTTCCTCTGTGGAATATCAAACGTATGTGCACTTGCGGGTGACTCCGTAAAGGTTACTACCGTGGCTAGTCCCGGTATCAAAAAAATTGGCATTGAATTAGTCTGCTTCTATCACAATGAGAAAACTATTAGTTTCAAAGTCAGCGATTGTAAATCATGTTTCAATACGCTTTTGCTTTATATATAAACGGATAAGTTTGCGCCTTCCACATTTTATCTAATAAGCTGATAGCAGTTTTCAAATATGGGAAAATAATAGTAAAATGATTCCATCACCTTATGAAAAATCGTTCTAATTTGAAATTAATCATATTGTCTTTTTCTTGACGAGTGCGCAATTTGCCGGTCTTTTTGCGGAATTGAAACTTACATTAACATGATTCGTTCTTTTGATTCATTATAATACGCTTAATAAAATAAATAAAAACAGCATTACCGTGCATTACGTTGAGGGAAACCCAAACTACACAGATATGTAATACCATAAAGTAAGTAACATAAAGTAATTATCACCAGGATCATGATTAATACCTTTAGCACGCCGTGAAAAATAGTGACCACTTCGAGTTTTTAACCGGCTTCACAAGACCGTGGAAGTTAAATGACGGAACGCACGGCATCTTGCTGGGAAGTACGTCGGGAAAATCATCCCTTTATAAATGACGTTTTGGGAAGCAATATCCGCCAGATGAGTGGCAGCGGAACAAGGTGTTTTCTCGGGGGAAAAGGAGGAGATGTCTCAATTACGTGCGGGGAAGGGGGGAAGAGGGAGGGAGAAAAAAAATTAAACTCAAGCTGGACTCGGCTCCTTCACCAGACACGGCTAAGACGCCCACACGCGAGAGACAAACAGACACAAAGACATAGAGAGAGAAAATGTGAGAAAACCCTTTAAGACAGGCACCCTTTTCCTGAAAATAAGAGAGAGAGGGAGAGGAACAAGCAAGAGACGAATTTGAGACGTAAAACGTGAAGGCAAACACGAAATGACAGCGTGAGAGAGAGACCTGATACAGAATTATGCACGGTATCGTGGAAGGAAATGAGCTAAAGAAAAAAAATAACGGGTAGATTACGAGAGGGGAAGTAGGAGGTGGAGGAGAGGGTGGGGGGGGGTAGGAGGAGCCGTGTGGGAGGTGGAATGCTGGGAATGTCGGGAAGGAAAGGTTGACGTCAAGGGAGTGGTTTTGTTGTGGGGTGTTGGGCGGGAAGGGTGGGGGAGGAGGTGGAAAGGGGTCCGAAGAGAGAGCGTCTTCGGTGAGGGCGGGTGAACGGTGAGGAGGACTTCCGCGGCACAGGGTGGGAGGAATGAGAAAGTAAGTCAGTCGGAGAGGGCGGTTGAGAAGTTCGCGGTACGAGGGGGGTGGGGGGATTGGCCGTGGGGGTTGCGGGTCTTTGGCGGAAGAGAGGGAGAGAGAAGGGTAAAAGAAGACGAGTGGATGGGGCCAAGATTGTCTTGCCTCAGAACCTCTACTTCGCCACTTTTGAGGAAATTGAATTAAGTTGACGTGGGGGCTCTCCTTTTCCTAGCACTCTGATGGTTCGGGAAAAAAAGAAGGAGACAGGAGCGTACCGTACGCAGACATGGAGACAATTTGAATGTCCCGAAGGAATTAGAAGGTGAGGTGGGCGGAGGTGGTGAACGAACGAAGAGGAGGCGAAGCGAAGTAGGGGAGGGAGGAGGGAAGAAAAAAAGAGAATATAGAGGCGCAGAAGAATGGAGGATAAACGATTTTGATCGTGGAGGCGGAAATGAGTCCATTAGGCCAACCCATCTAACAATTAGCTCACAAAGTAAATCGCGGAATGTAAAGGCTTCAGTACACCAATGGAATGCCGCTCTTTCAATTATTGATGAAAGCGTCAAAGCGAACCCGGGTATTTGCATAGTGCACGTGTTGCGGATTGGTGATGGCCTCCGCGGAAGAAAGGCTTTGATGAACAAAGCTCTTGATTAATCATTTGCGAATGCCGAATATAAGGAACATAGTGATAATATTTTATCCTAGACAAAATATGGTGATAGAATCCTAATAGCATCTTAAGTTTGGCAATAGTGAAAAGGATACACAAAAACACGATTAAACGGAAGAAATTGAAGAACATACGATGTGAATCATGAAATTACAACTTCCGAGGTTAATCTTTTAATTTACTATCAAAGTATGAAAATGACGCAATAATGCGCGTAGTCATTGTTTCTTTAAAGTGAATAATCTTTACCTCTCGAGATTTTTTAGTGTAAACATTATGATATTGAGAAATGTACAGGGATCAAATACAGGTGATTTTATTTGAACTGTGGGTTGAACTTGGCTTCCGAGTCAAAGTATTAGAGTATGTGCATATTTATTGGGCCTCGTGAACGTAAGGAGAGATTAACTAATGGACAAACATTTGTAGAAACTAAGCATAAAATTATGCAAGGGTAGTAAAACTTGAGAATGATGAATGTGATTTAAGGACGAGCGATCATGAAAAATTTAGAATGGATGACAAAATGTGAGAAAACCTGAACTTTTCATTCACTTTCATCAAGATGAATGCAACCTATAAATTAATCGTGTCAGATATTTTCGACATTTTATTGTATTTTTCTTTCTTAAGCTACTCTCCACAAATTAGCAGCAACTTTAAAAAAATATTTTATTTGATTAGTGCGGTGACCTTAGTGTTAACTTCTATTTCGGATGGACTCCCTTTTTGTCAAAGGCTCTAATATTGATAAAACGATGAGTTCTGTAATAATACGCTCTAATTTTTATTTTTTAAGTAAAACACGTGTTTATCCAATATTTATATTAATTCTGAGAAAGGTTAAAGCGAGATACTGATAAAGTATTTCTTATTTCTTTTGCTGTAATATTCTCTCCAGCTTGAAATCTATTTATCGATACCAATGGGATCCAAGTTTATTGAGATTCATGAGTCCATAGATGCTGTTCATCTTTTCAATATTCCTTGTAAGGAACTTGCAAGGCTTTTGATATATATGTGTTTCTTTATAGAAGTCTTAGAGCTCATAATTCATTCTGCACTTCCGTCGCAGTCTCTACTTATATCGAATATTGGCAATCTTATCGTGGGACTGTGAAGCATTTAAATGTAATATTATTCCATAATGGTAATTATATTATTCATTTTCTACATATCTTCTGATGAAGAATAGTACGATGACGAAGGACTATGTACAGGAATAAAATAAACGAAAGAGAAATGAAATAAAAAAAACAAAAAACCGAGAATAAACTAAGAATGGATAGTTACGGAGGAACGAGGAAGTAGGTTATGGTAGGAAAAGTGGATTCTATTTTCCAATCATTGCGGTTGCTCAAGTTATGTGATGCGCAGTCACGAGCACGGGTGCGAAGTAATACACAAAGACGGTGAAATTTGCCATGAAAAAATCATTTGCCTTGACCGGGATTCGAACCCGGATCTCCCAATTGCCGGTCTGGTGTAGTAGCCAGTTACACAACCAATCCACCAAGAACATCTTGTTCGTATAAATCCCCGTTGAAATTCGCCTTGGATTAAAATGGCTTGTGGTGTAACTGGCTTACATAACATGGTGAATTTCACCGTCTTGGTGGATTCTATTTATATATTTGCCAACAACCCGAAAATAGACTCATCGGGCATTTTAAAACAACAATATTGGTAATTTACAAACAACCATTTCATACGCGTCGAAAAATCCACCCAGGCGGGAATCGAGTTCGCGACCCTTGGTTTGATAGGTAGACTTTGACTCTCCGCCTCCGGGGTCGACAAGTGGGAGAGTGGGCCAGTTGGGATATGTAAGAGTGAAATAGTGAAACGAGGTCAATGAGGAAAATAAGTGGAGGTTACCTTGGTACAGCTCTCGCGAAAGCTTATAGCATTCGGATGCGCAGAAGAAGACGTCGTGAAGGGGTAAAGTTTGGTGGAAAGGGTACGGAAAAGGACGTAAGGGAAAGCGAAGACATGGCATTTGTGCCATACATGAGTGCATTTAAAAAATGGAATTTGTATGATGCGGACAACGCAAACGCCGCGCATCCGAACGCCATAAGCTTTCGCGAGAGCTGTACTATACCACTGTGTACTAATATGTTTTTATTTTTGCAATCAAAATTCCTCGTCGAAAGAGATATACCTACATTAATCGGTGGTAATATTTAAAACGTTGACTATAAAACGCTATAAAAAAACATATTTAAATTCTGAATTCAAAAGGGCCCGCCGCAATGTTGGTATTGACTTCGACATCATTTAGCAGTCAACACCGTACGGTGTCACTTAGAATTTCAAACTTCTACATTATGTACTTGCTCATAAAACACATTTAATAACTTTTTATTATTTACAAGCTTCCCTTCACTACTCTAACCTTGGAGAGCTTCAATCATTCACCTTGTTTTAGGAACTCAGTTACGAAGTACCTAATTTATTAAAATTTTATTATATTATGTTATTAGAATTGATATTTACGTAACCACAGTTCACATTTCTGAACGCCATTACTTTAAATTATTGTGTGAGATCCCTTGCCTTTTGCTTATGTGTGCAAGTCACGGCAACTCCGTTGTTGAAAATGCAATCAAATATTGAAAAAAACTGCCCAGTTACGTCAAAAAATATAGTAACACGTTTTTTCTGATGTTTTTCCGTTTTCATTTTTAATTTTTGAGAGGTTTTTATATTATTTCTGGTGCACAAAATCTTTAATGCTTTTGGAATTTCACTAAACTGAGTAAAAGAAAGGGCTGAGGGAAGGGAAAACTGAGCGTGGTGGCCTAGTGGGTAGAGTGCTTGGTTACTGATCGAAGGGTCCCGGGTTCAAATCCGGGTGCAGCCTTTGAACGACCTCGAATAAAAAATCCTCGGAGTGCGAGGTGGCCCAGGGAAAGGAACTGCCCCCCCTACCCTGAATGTGTGAAATTCACACGCCTGTGGCTTGGTCTGGGGTGAGCTTTACCCTCAACTATCCAAACCAACCTTCGGGTTGAGTGGGTGAAAGTAAAAGAACGCCATTCTTTAATTTACAGTCGTAATACATGAATGTTGAACTTGCCATTGTAAATTATTGTTAATGTGAATAGAAATTTATATTTTATTCATCGTGATTAATTCAACGTTTGAATGTCGTAGTACTTTTAGACTTGGCCGGTTCAGAAAGCCTCGTAGGAAAATAAAATTACACCGTTGAAATTTTCGCTCGCCCTCCAAACCTCTCCGAATTCGTCCAACGCTCGCGCTTAACAGTTTTTCATCGCGTTCCCCTCCTTCCTATTGTTCAATTAAAAAAAAGCGAGCGATGTGCCCTTTGGTGTACTCCTGGGGATGGGATGCGCTGTTTTGGGGAGTCATGACAGGAAAATGGGAAATCATGAGTAATAGGACGGCGGGGAGGTTAAAACTGTTGTGGCGATGCATCGTGATGACTGGGATGGTGGGGGTAGTAGGGAGATAGGAGTAGGGAGGGTGGTAAGGTAAGTGGGAAAAAATGAGGAAGGCGAAGATGTGAAATTGTTGATGAGTGGAATGGAGCCGCGTCGGTATGGGTGATGCGAGTCGGAGTAAACGTCCTGGAAGTATTCTGCAGAGCGGGGATGCATAACGTCCCAAGCAATTTGCACCCCATTCGTCGCGGGGAGGAGCTTCCTCACTGCAAGTTGTTTTTCTAACCTCGACGTTTGCCGCGTTACGTGGAAGAGGGCGAATCGGCGGGAGCGTCGATGCGACTCTGGTCTCCAAAGGTTTGGTTGAAAAAAATTCAGGTAATTGCAAATATAGCATCTTTCCGGTGCGCTCGATATCTCTGGTGCGTTGGTTAAGATATATTGGATCCCTATGCATTATTGAAAGTGGTGGTTCCATAAAAATAGAGCTTCCAGCGTGGGAAAGAATATTAATTCATGATTTTTAGAAGTGATAATTATGTATTGTTAACTATCGGAATAAAATACTAAATGCTATGATCTGTTTTTAAAGAATGAATATGAACATTACTACAATATAACAGTCTATGGGAAGAAAAAACTGCTTTTAAATTGATAAAACGATGCTGGGGTCAAATGCCTAGCCGTCCTTCTAGGTAGCGTGAAACTCCCGTCCTTCTAGTGTTAAAGGGCCAAATACTGTGCTCAACTTTTGATTAATGATTCGGGTATTTGGACGTGAAAACGTTCTTACGGTTTCAACCACAAATGTGTATCAAATGAATTGGACATGGCTTGTGATATACATGCACAAAGTCTACATAAACTGCTCTCAGTTTTGATAATATTTCAGCTTCAAAATACGAGCGTTTAAGATCTGTCGTCAGTCCACTTATTTGGTAGCACATTCCATATATATGTTTTGAAACTATGCACAATCGATTTCAAACGTGTATTCATTTACAATATAAAAAATTTAAAACAAATACGGTTATTAGCTTTAATAATATTTTATATATATCGTCATTTCAGAACTTGGTTCTTTGAGTATTGGTCTAAATACCAGCAGGCTCTAATATTTTGTTTTTACATTTTTCACTGTGAAGTTCTAACTTAACTTGCTGCTTAAATGGAGTGTACTTCTACTCTCATAGTATTATCGACATGTTACTAGCCAACTATGATGTGGAAGTGTATGTATATTTGGAATTATTTAAACATGATTGCTTCCAAACTAGTCATATGCTATTGTTTGGGCTAAAGTCAACCTGTGATCGACGTCCACAACATTACTATGATGATAATTACTACGATGGATGTATAATATCAGCTTTAAGTTTAATATAAGCACTACATTATCATTTTTAGATTTATGGAGATAGATAATAGAGATTTTATTTAAATATCACTACTCAGGATACCAGAGAATATAGTTTGGAAATTCGTTTAGCCAGGAGGAAACTAGAGCAATTTCGGATTACAGACGGCTCTTGAGTTTGCTGGTATTTTGACTACCACTAGTTATGGACGGGTCACAAATGTACTCGTTTTTCGTAAAGTAACTAGGCACGCTGAATGTTGAAGTTGAATATTGTAAAGTAGGGTAATAAGATATGAACTATTTAATAGCTGAGTGCAAAAAAGCGGCAGGGGAAAATACCCTGTCACTGGGGATATTTAGACAAAAACATGTCCGGTCTTCCATGTTTTAAGCTATCTGTCGTCCCCCATCCTTTCCGCGTTTTAACTGGTATTTTTCGTTCATTTCCCCACTTTTTTTTTGAAAAGTAGGAACGGCTGAAACAGGATAGAGAAAATGGGTGGGTTGGGGAAACAGCGCTTTTGGCCTTCACGGAAGCATGTTCACGTGTCGAGATGTAGTTTCGACTTCCCTCCCGGCGGCCGTCCCAGTCCATTCCCATCTGCTTTCCTCTTCGATCCTTTCACCCCCTTGGGAATGAACGTGAGGAGACGAATCTCATTTCTTTGACTTAGTTTGTTTTGTGCTACGTCCCACTCCGGGGACTTCGGTTCCACGAGACGCGGCCGGTTTAAAAGAAAACCAGCAAAATCACTCGTGGTGAGCTCTTGCCGGCATTTGGTGTACGCAAGTCCTTTAAACGGGTAGTTCCTCGGTCATTTTCGTAGTGCACTTCTATTCCCAAGCCACATGTAATAAATTATCGATTGCGAGTCGAAACGATGGGAAATATACGGCGCCGAGGAAACGAAAGATGCCCTCAATACTGTTTTTTGTTCGCTCAACGTCGGTTACTCTCGTGGAATTATGAGTTCTGAATTTGAGTGCCGAGCTGAAAACCGGTTATAACTACCCAATTAGTGAAAACTGCCGTTGAGGAAAAAACTGTATTCATTCCTCTGGGTTTTAATTTCTTTCCGAAATTTTGTAGCTAGGCCCAGTTTTTTCTTGTGTGTATACACACTGCCGGTATTTTAATAGAATAGCTGAAGCACCAATATTTTACTCTATTTGGAAAATTTTTCATATCCGGGGAACGACCTTAAGATTACAGTTCACGGTCAACTCTGCCCTGACCGTATTCAGAAAATAATTGATTGCGAAGCAAACTGATGAGGTCTAAATAGTTCCAAGAAAATCATTAAAACACTCCCTTCGTTCTTTTTATTAGGACTAAGGTAGGGTACTCTGTTTCATCATATCGTGGTGTCGTGGTTTTACTCAGGGAGAGGAGGAAAACTAGCCATTTGTGAAAAACTGCTCTTGGAGCAAGTTTTATAAATTGCCTTGACCATTTTCTATGCAGGTGTTTACTCACTGATCTACATTATCATAGCCGGGTTCTAGTACCTTGATTTGGAACTTATTTGAGAGGTTCATACCTCCAGGTCACGATCTTAAATAGGTGGTTGAGTTTCGTTATTCAATGATAATCATACCGCAAGGAGGATTTAAGTTGTCTTGAGGCGAAATGATGAGGTCTTTTGGTTTCAAAAATATGAAATACATATGCACTTGATTCGTTTTGTTGTGACCTCGCAAAATGGTGGTTCGGGAATTTTACAGAGTGTAAAGGACAACTGCCCGACTCATGAAAATTGTTATTGGTTAAAACTGTATTAATACCTCAGGAGTAAGGAATCTAGATAATATTAATTTTGCTGTCAACTTCTTCCCTTTCATTTGATGAAAGACTTCTCCCATCTTCTCTCCATGTGTTTACATTACTTGCAAATTAATATCATCTTTCAAGTGTCTTAATTTTTCACTTATATGAAAGGCTAAAATATTTTAATGTAATGAATGGTAGATATTCTTCGTATTTGAAGTTGTAGTCCTGTCGTTGGAACTGACTTCAGCAGCGTGAAGGATTATTGTTTACGGTGTTTTTTTGTTTTGAAATATATAGCCATTGTCCTGTTCGTAGGGCTCAGACAAATGGAAAGAAAAAATAAACGTTGAATTCAACGTAATTAGCATCCATTAGGAGGTGTAACTAAGTATAAAGTTTAACGGAGTAATAATTCAAGGCTTTTACAGTGATTTTTAATGTGGAAGTACTGCGGCATGGCGTTCATTATCATGTTACCCTAGCCATCGATTACGAAGTTGGCTCTTTTTGATTTCCAATAAATAAGCAATTTAATTTTACACGATTTCCTTTTTAAGTTCACTCAGACGTTTCCACCACTGAGTTGGAGGTGTTCATGTTGAACTTGCGTAGTAATAAATCCTCTGCATTGTTAGATTATCCCGTCTATAAACAGCAAAATTAAATATTGACTCTTATTACTCTGATATTTTTATTAGGATGAAGCATGTAATCATCATTTGAACTTAGATGTTGATTCCTCTTTGGGGAATTTGAGAAAGAAATAACTTAATATCTCCCCATTTATAAAAGCCATGTGATGATATACCCGGCATCGAAACCATGGCATGACATTATGAAATAAATTATGAGAATTTTCCTTATTTTATGCTTTTATATTCATCAAAAAGTTTCTGCATTGTACTGCTAGGAATAGTTTTCAATTTAAAGTGCTTTTATCAGGAATCAAGAATATAGGATATAATGGCTTGCTGTTTCAGAATAAGAAATTTAAAAATATAATGCCTTTCATGCACAAAGGAATGTAGGGAAATCATGAAAGGATGAAAGTAACTTAAAAGATTCAGATGGTAAAAAGAAGCAATGGAGGTAGATTAAAAAGGCAGTTCTTTGGGCCTCATGTGAGATCGTAAGTTGGGATTAATCATAGGATATTAAAAGGAAAGAAGGAGAGAAATCTAGCTATAATTATTCCTTTGCCATATATGTATATATTTCCACTACTATGCCATGGATACAGGGGCAAGGTATAAATTGTTAAGGTAAAACAAGTACGTTTAAATTAAAGATCCCCATTAATTTATTATTATTTTATCTCTTCATGTAAACTTTATGTGTAAAAATTTAACTGATGCATCTGATAAAACTAGCAATCTCAAGAAACTTTATAGAATACATCTCAAGAACCGGCAAGAGCGCTGAAACCTCTCATATTTTTAACGGATAAGATAACCATTTGAAATCTATTAAACCACCTCAATTAGCTTCAAATTTAATCTACTAGTTAAAAAAAGAAGAAGATAATATTTTATTACGGATGAGAGTGAGATAATGGTAAAAAGGTTTTCAATGAGATTGCGAACCTCAGCTAAATTTGGCAGTTAAAGGTTCGAAATGGACTGCGATCTTATCCTTTTTTTAATGAGATCCCTTCTCCGCCCGATTGTTTAGCCACTGGTGACATTTAATGCTACAGATACCACCGATTCTTAACCAACCTCCCCAAAACCCGACCAGACAAAAAATAACGAAAAATAAATGATAAAACAAAAGGCGCACGAGATTATTCTCCCCCTCCGCATCATTCGATTGTTATTTTACTCGTCCAATTAGCATTCGGGGTCGTTTGACTCAGATTTATTCCCTTAATACCACTTGTTTGCTGTTTATTGAAAATGTTTGCTGAGGAAGAAAAGAGTTATTAAAAAAAAGGGACAGATGATCGTTTCAAGCCAGTTTTGTGTGAGGGTATGATGGTTCTGAAGTGGGTGGGTAATAATTGGGTTGGGTGTGGGGTTGTATGAAAAAAATAATTTTAAGAAAAAAAAACGGGAGACTCTAAGCAAATAACGTGGGTGCAATTTATCGCCACTTTGGGTTTTTTGACCTCAATATTTCACATCTATCTCTCTTTCTCTCTCTCACCGGCCGGCGTTATGTGCTCGTCAGCCGGTTGTGTTGGTGGTGGTGGACGGTAGAGCGGGCGGGCGCTCTCTTGCGTGCAAGAGGGGTCCTTATGGATCTGCTAGGGCCATTAATTTCGTTCCCAGAGGTCTTTGGGTTTTATCTCGGCGCGCCAACGAGTCGCTGCGCGGTAGCTCCGAGGGAGAGGCGCGGTGAAAGGCTGTGTGCGGATGACCGACAGAGGGATGTCCAGATCTCCCCCGTGGATATCCCTTTCTGACACGGCAGTTGCTGAAAAGATGGGCCACACCATTCCTCCCCCCTGCTAAGTGATTGTTCCCTCCCCTGAAGATATCCCCAGACTCTTTTTAGACAGTTTTTTTTATTTCATCCGTATCTATTAGTTTGAATTGCTCTGGCTAAAGAAGCATTTGAAAAGAGGAGGGAATTCATGAGGTGGCGGGGGTCTGAGAAGAGACGCAAAGAAAAGGTGGGTGAAAACTCAAATATGGAGCGTGGCGCTGTATGGGTAGGACATTTAGTCATTGCGAAGATTTACGTATACTTGAGGCATTTGAGATGTGGGTTTGGAGTAGGATGGAGAAGGTGAGCTGGGTAGTGAGGAGGACGAACGAGGAGGTATTGGAAATGGTTGGAGAGAAGAGGAAGCTGGTGGGAGAGGTTCGGAGCAGGCTGAAGGGGTAGATGGAGGACGTTTTGAAAGGAGAGGGCATGTTGAAGAGGGTGATAGAGGGGAGAACACTGGGGAAGCGTGGAAGAGGAAAGAATAGAATAGGAATTATGGACGAAATAAGATGAGGTAGACGATATGAATAACTTTAAAGGGATCTAATGGCGGGACATCTGTAGGAGAGAAAGTGGAACAATGTACCATAAATTGGGATGTTAGGATAAGGACTGTCCATAAACTTACAAATCAGCTGGTAGAATACTCGAATGAAATGAATGAGTCTATTATTTTAACGAATTGGTGGAGGTAGGGAGTAGGGGAATAGACGAGTTGGCAAGGTCGATGATGGGGTTGAGAGAGAGAGAGAGAGACGGAGGAATTTGCGTCACCGGTTCACTCATTTATCTCCGCATTTTATGGCGCTGGAATTCTCTTGATGGTCGTTCGAGCCTCCCTATCTCATCCCCCGTGTTAAAAAAGGTGCATAATTCTCGCGGAGTTGTCGGGCATCCCTGTAAATTGCCTGTTGTTGTCATCAAGTGAAGCGGCATGATGAAAAATGAGGAAATAATATCCGACGAAGTGTTGAATCTCTGAAACCGAGAAATTAATCCGTGAAACATAATGTTTGGAACATACTCGACTGATGAAAAGTTTTTGTATGCATGGTTTAAGTACACGATGGGTGACGGATAGAGTATGAATTGCATAAATTTCAAAATAAAGCTTATTGAGAATAATGAGGTGAATCAGTCCGGTAGATTCAACACTTATAGTTTGAAAAAATATTGGTTTTCACCTGTTTAGCCCGTATCAGGAGATGAGTACAATTGACCTTTTAGACGTTAACTTTTGTTTCTTGATATTATTGAGATTTCAAATTATTAGCGTTGAATATTACGTCACTGAATTTTTAAAATAAGTTTATCTCCACGAAGTTTCAATGTCATCAGTCAATAATGTCAATGTAAGCGTTTCAAGTCCCGTGGGGATATAATTATGAAGCAAGCTTAATGTTTAAAAAAATATACAGGTTGAGTTATAGGGTAAGATGCGTTGTCTATTTTATCTTATATTTTTCCTATATCAACTTCTGCAAACAGTTTATAGTCAATTTAAATTTTTAGCCCGGGTAAAATCGACCAAGATATCCGCAAAGTGACCACGAGCGTTTTGACAATATCACATCGTCTTATATCAACGCCAGTTGAAACTGTGAGATCACTTTTGGCAAATGCCTTACGCATCAAGCTTGTTTGAAATTAAATTGTTTTTCAAAAGCTGTAAATATCGTTTTCATTTGAACGCGTCCTATTCTCTGTGATAAGTTAATTATTTATTTTTAGGCCATTACCCTCAATTTAGCGATTACGTCCAAATTTATTAATTTCCATCATTGCCAAAGTTGTTTCCGTTGTACTCTGAACGTCGGATTGGTTGAACACTGAGATTATTGCATTTAATAATTTTTCTGACTCTCAGAAAATCCTGCCACGATATTAACTGTGCCCTGTTAAGTGTGAAATCTCTCACACGCGGTTTCTTCCGCGCAAGTTCTTGAAAGTGGGCTTCGAGATAGGTTTTTTGGTATTTGCTGCCCGATGGGCTTACTTTCCTGTCGGATATGGTGACGTAGTTTCCTTTGGCCAACAAGGGTTTGCTCCTTTGGACGGCGAGCACCGTCCCTCCACAAGGTAGTCCAGCACGTCCCTTTCATCTCGTCATCCCCCACTGCCCCCCCACCCCCCGGCGGTGTCGTATTGGCCTAGTATCGCCACCAATGGAGCACTGGGATGGGGTGCATTAGCACCGCCCCCTCATTCTCTTCTTCCTACCACGGTCATTCCTCAAAAGACAGGAAGCACTGCTCCCTCGACCGTGGCTCTGAAAACCCACTTAACCCCAACCGAAAACCACTTAACCCTATAAAATCCTCATTTGGCCCTATTCTGGTCCTGCTTTTATCGATTGCTCGAGAGATTCGTCTTTCCTTCCACCTTTGTTTTTTCCTCGTCCATCTCCTCCCTCCATCTTTATGCCACCGCCAGTCCAACAACTAACTTCTCAAAGGACATTTAATGGTGAATCCATACTTCCATTAGAATACGGAAACGTAAAAAATAAACCATCTCTCCAATCGCAGGGAGATGAATGAAGGAGTACAAGTTCTTCGATATGTCAGTGGAAATGGCCGTCGGCAGTAGAACATTATTTTGCACACAGTGATACTGAAACATTTGTTAAAAAAATTCCCTTTCATGTCAGTTCCTGTAACTTTGAAACGTTGAGTCTCAGGAAGGAAGTCGTTAGATGGAATGACGATTTTGAGATGTCTGTATGGGAAATTTGTAAGGAAGGGAGTTGAAGAGAAAGAGAGACAAATGAAAAGCTTTAGGGTTTAGCCGGGAAGGCTGAGAGATTTGTGGTTGAATGGAGCAGGTGGCATAGAACATTGTATATAGCCCTATTTGAAGTATGAGAGTGTCCTTAATACAGTGATGGGAGGGTGAAAGTATGCGTGGAAGTGGAAACTGGAGAAAGGAAGTTTAACGCTACATTGAAATAAGAAGCCTCAAAGGGAGTGGAGGTAAAGAGAAATGATGCGGGATCATCGTGTATCTTGACGATATTATGTTGATTCTCGGAATATTAAGAGACTTTATTCCTTTCTGCTCATTCCGCTGACTTGTAGAGTTTGTGAATGAATGAATTTACAAAAGAGGAATATTTTATTTTAAATGAAAGAGATACAAGGGTTTGATACCATTGAATTTAGTTTTAATTTAGCGCAATAGTAATAAGCTTAAGTTTAAGTGCTCTGATTTTTAGTAAACCCTTTCATAGTTTCGATAGTTCAAAGCATACAGTTTTTATTCGTTAAATTTTGATAACACCTTAGCCGTTAAAAATAATAGCAATGCATTCACATGACGATTGAATGATAACATCTGGATTTGTATCACAGCATCGTGATATATTGATCCCAACATCATCATTGGACGATTATTTTGAGCTTACCTCTTATTACACCACTAGAAAGATGCATTCGGCTATCTGCTGGAGATTTAAATAGGTTGAAATGTAAGCATAGTAAGATATGGATTATGTTGCAATGGAAAAGCAAACTGAACTACTCACAATGGTTAAAAGTGTAATACATGGGAGGAAATGCGCACTTTTTTCTGGCTTTTGAGTAATTAGTAATTATTAGTTATTTGCATTCCATGGAACATGCGTAATCGAGTCAAATAAGTTTAAACTTCGGCATTTCGGCAAACTGGTCTCACTGGTAGAAATTACATTCTAAATTTTTAGAGACGAATAAAGTACTCTTCTTTTTTTGCGATAAAGCTGTAGGAGGAATTTTGAATGAATTCATATGTTTACGAATGGAATGAAATATGTCCTTCGCTTACCACACCAGGCAATGGTCTTCTTCGATATTATTGCAGCTTTGACATTTTCGCTGGGCAGTTAAAATAATTAGGATCGGTCTCATAAGATACTTCTTGGTCTAGAAAATTGGAAGGTTTGGAAACTTTGTAATGAATTGTATGGAAATTCAAGTGCGTGGATCTCTTGAAAAAGAACGATGGAATTTTGAAATTTTTTTACGAGGGAGTTCAAGAGAATGTAAATTTTCGTTTTAAGTCATGGAAATGGAAATGCCGATGGAGTGTATTAAAACTTTGAAGGTGATGAATAAGTTTCCACAACACAACATGGACTAATACTTCTTTGAGTTGTAGAATGTAGTTTTTTTAATGAAGCGTGCATGGTGTAGATACCAATGCGCGGGTATTTAAAAATTATGCGTTCATGTCTCCCACGCCGTAGCCCCTCGACCTTCGATCAGCGAAGGCGGCGACCTTTAGGATCACCCGCTCACATTTCTATCAGGTCACACCCAACTCGGCCCACGCGGGGCAACACGATAAGTCAAAGGGGTCACCGCGGCTGGGGCACAACGTGGGACTACTCCCTCATTCGCCACGCATTGTTGAATACTCTGCGAAAGAACAGTCTATTCCTTCGTGTTCAGGGGGAAAATGATCCTTAGCTCACATTGAACGAGAAACGTTAATGCCCTTTGCTTTTTCGGCTTAGAATCTCGTATACACTTCTCACATCATCCAAGTATTTCAAACTATAGCAACACCTTCATGGCATGAATGAGTTCAGGTGTCGGAAAGCTTCTCCAGTAATTAAAGCTATACATATGTTTTATTTGTACAACTTATTTTTTCGGGGTCGTGATTGAAGTAACCACCTGTCATTTTCACCGTCAGACGAATTTAAAGCATGAAACGTTTACGGGCCTTACCCACAACGGGGGAATACATTAAAATTACAGAGAAAGGGATCCGAACCAGATCCACCTACTTTTTGGCGAGCACTTCAACCAATTAAGCTACCCAGGTGCATTCTTCCGCTATGATTTTTTCATGACTTTGAAGAAAAAGGCGATCATACGATGTACCGTGAAAATTACTCCACGAAGTACCTATATTAATGTGCACTAGAGTCACAGTCCACGAGGTTAAAGCCATTTCTAAGCAAATGGATGTTTTCCTCAAGCGAATTTGAAACATTTAACTTTGGTGGGCGTTACTCACTATGGAGGGATGTGTGAAATTCGGGGTGAAAAAATCATTCGCATGGACATGATTCCAGAACAAGGCCTCAACGCAAATGGTAAAAGCATCCGGCACGATATCGAGGGATTTGGGTTCGAATTCCAGTCTAGGCTAATGACTTTTTTTCCTGTGAATTCCACAAAGTAAATTTCAAGTCCTTTCCGTACGAATCGGTGCTTAAGATTGGAAGGAAAAGTATTAGTATGGGAGATGTAAGCATGAACGAAAGAGGGGAGAGGCTTGCCGCCGGCATCAGTCTTAATGGAAGGTGGCAACGAAGTTCAAGCGAAACATCCCATCCGATAGACGGAGTACCATATTTTAGTTCTCTCCTCAAAGCACCCATGTAGGGTCGGGTCACCGCTGAAAATGATGGACAGCCACCGAGACTCGCACCGGGATCCTCCGAGTTAGGCACCAGAAAGTCTATCCTTTCCTATTTTGCCTTTATGTAATCTCCATCTCCCTATCATGTTGACTCGGGTATGGAGAGGGCTCTGCAAAGTTCGATTATCTTGAGACTTGTCACGGTGCATCTAACGAATTCAGTGACGAGTTGTCGCAGCTTCTAACGCCAGGTCATAGCTATCTCATTCGTGATGAGTGGCCTGATAAGTGGCCGAGATTCTGGTCCTATTCAATTGCCTAGGAACCTCAAACAAACCTAAGGCAAACCTAATCCCTTCTGCTAAGCTGGAAATGAAGCTCTGATTCTTCTTGGGATAAAGAATTCGGGTTCTAAATATACATCTTCATTCGGTTCCTTATTTTCAACTTTTCTGGAATAGCCAAAAAGACTCTGCTGTGGGATATGTCGTACGCATTCAATACAGGTCGTCATTATTATTTCAACTAAGATCCACCATTAATCTTTTAAAATATGAGTATTCACTGCACCATTTCTTATTTGAGACTGACTCCATAAATCATATGACGTTATGTCATATAATATTACTTAAATTATATGAGGTTATGTCCCTTAGTTACGGAGATGTGATTTCAAGAATAAGAAGCAGTTCTTTTCTACGTGGAGCTAGATTTCTCCTCCTTATTTTAATAATGTGAAGTAACTCTTAATTCAGTGGCTTGTATTTATACGTAGGTTATCAACTAAAATCATCACTGTTCTTGGAGGGATTATCAACATAATTTATATTTTCACTTTAAGTTTAAAAAGGTTTATTGATTTCATTTGAAGTGCCAATGCCTATTTTAGTAAGTTTTTCAATTTATGAATATACGAGTTAGCAAATTGTCTAAACTCTGATGTTGATTTAAATTTGTTAAAAATTATTTTCTCTACATTATTCTTGTTCAGCGAATATGTATGCCTAACTTCAAATGTAAATGTATGATTTCCATTTGTTTATAACGATTAAAATGATTGATATGCCCTTTAAATATTTTTATCCAATTATTACTTATTTGAGGAATGGCTCGTAGCTGTAGATTTTAGGCACAATTTTAAATCGATTATTGCTTGTGAACTTTGAAAAGCTCAAATCATAGATATATCCATATATGTACTTACTTAGTACGCAACTTGTCAGTGCATCAATTAATTCATTCATTTCGTATCTTTAGCCACACTTTTTCTGTGCTTTAGTAATATGGCAATTAATAATCATAAATGAAATAATTATGAAAGATAAATTGATTGAAATGAACTTGAATGAACTACCAAATAATTTGAGCTTGAATGACATTAGAATACATAACATGTTAATACTTCTCTTTAGGGTGAGTTTGAGGTCAGCATAACCGGGTCTCAATTACAAGTATTGATAGGATCATTTGAGGTATCGGGCTGTTTAGGCTATTCTTAAGTTTTACGATATGAGATCTGGCTGTTGATAGAAGCATTGGCTTTTGAGTCAGTCACGATCGTGTTAGTCCTGCTGCTGCGAAAAGGGCTTCGCGATTGCGATCGACCGTTTTTCTTGATTTGAATATTGTGTAATACAATGCATTAAATATTTTCCCAGCATTCAGAAAATTTGAATGGAGGTTCATTTCAGTCCAAATACAACATTCTTGGGATGCATTACAGTCGATTCTGGTACGATAGTGGGCGGTTGCATTAATTGTAAGACCTTGTATACCAACTATATAACCAGTTACTCTGCGACGTTTACAACATTATAAAACCGTGCTCGCAGGTAAATATACGTATTGTATTTATGCTCATTGTACACGGGCATTGACTCAATATCTAACCAGATTATTCTCCGAAGCATTAGGCATCTTTTACTCCACTATCTCTCACTTGGATGCGAGGATATCTCCAGTTGGTCCCTTTTTTACACGAAGGAAATGGAAAGGATATTTTTGGCTGAAGGATGTTTGTCTGAAATAGTTTTTTTTATTTTCTATTTTTATGAGTATCAAATGGTTCTATATTTGCTTAGGTTACAGCTTCTTTTGGCATGTACTTCCCAATTATTTTTACCGGTTAATTAAAAGATCCTGAAACCCCACTACCCAAAAATCAACCAAAGTTCGGAATTAACCCTGACGAAGCAGCCGCATAAGATATCGCGCTGTAATTCCATTGTGAGTAAGTTGTAAACGTACTGTAACAGACCTCTAACAAGTCCACAACGTTGTCACAACGCACTTTCTTTAAAACTTATTTCCAACGTCATTGCACCGCATTCATAACGTGACAATGCGCGTTGTAAAGATACTACAATCTTGCAACGGGCCTGCATCCGCACTCAACAATGCTGTTACAACGCGAATTCAATGGGGCTATGCGTGTTATAGATCTGTAGTGAAAACGTTGTTGCAACGTACGTTCTCGCGCAGTCGGATATGCATTCGTAACACGGCAAAGCGCGTTGTAAAGATGTTGTAAGTACAATCTTGCAACGGGCCTGCATCCGCACTCAACAACGCTCTTACAACGCTAAGTCGGGGCTATGCGTGTTATAGGTCTGTAGTGAAAACGTTGTTGCTACGCACTTTCCCGTGCAGCCGGATATGCATTAGTAACACGGCAAAGCGCGTTGTAGAGATGTTGTGAGATCGTCATTGCAACGGGCATGCGTCCACTCTCAACAACGCTGTTACAACGCGAAGTCAATAGGGCTATGCGTGTTGCAGATCTGTAGTGAAAACGTTCTTAACGTAAAAAACGGAAAAAATCTTAAAAAGGATTTAAGGTTTTCCCGGCGAATTATACGAGTATAAGTGAAGGTTTCTCGTGTTTCACAAGATCCATTTAAATAATCTTACCCGGTGTGAAACCCGGAAAGAATCTTGATTATTCTAAGTAATATTGCATGTATTTTCATACTATGAGTCAATAAAGGTTTAAATAATTAATGCCTGATAACTGTTATCATGATGTAATGGTATTTCCTTATACTATCACGGAATTGCAGTTTCCAAAAATTAGTTCTCGAAGTCACATTAAGCCACGGAAGTGGCCACATATATAAGATATTCTTGACAATAATTATAACAATAAGGGTGCGAGGATATGCGCGTAGAACCGTAGGGCAGACAGATGCAATGTCGTCAGGTAGATACATGGTAGGATGATATTAAAACATGCCATCGTAATAGTAACATTCATATTCTTCTGAATGCAAATTTTAATTACAAGGTGCCCACAACGGACATGAGAATGGCAACGTGGCTATAACACATTTTCAACGCGATTCCTTGAGCACAGAAATAGGGTTTCAACGTGCCCACAACGTGTTGAGGATTGCAATGCGGCTAAAACGTGTTTACTACGTGATTCTTCGCGTAAAAAAACAGGGCGACAACGTACTCACAACGTGATGCCAACGCGATAACTACACAATTGCAACATGCTTCCTCCCACGCACAAAACTGATCCACAATGGGATAACAACGCATCAGCAACGCGATTCACTACTGACTCTGTCCAAATTTTGCAAGGTTACAACGCGGTATTGGAGGCAACTGAAACATACTTCCAACGAGTTTAAAATGCAGCATAGCGCGTGATGAACAATGTACTTGAAACGTACTTCCTTCGTTAGGGAACTTATTCCCCTAAAACGTTCACATGCATTAATGTCTTCATGAAACCCGCCAGTGATCCGGAATCGTGAGTGAAGCGTTTATCACACGTAACCCAGTGGGGAGAGACCATGCAGAAGACATTCATGAACTAATTCAAATGTTGTCCACCACTGAATTATCCTGAGCATACAACCATAGAACGTTCATTGAATATTCATGTGTGAACTATTCATTTGAGACTGTTCATAGATCGTTCATTGAATGTTCAATGGTGAACTATTCATCTTAGACTGTTCATAGGTCGTTCATTTCCAGTTCACGAAGCATTATTCAAAAATGCTTCTTGGTTGAACATTTAAAGAACATCTTTAAACCTTTCAAACAAACCTTGTCAAGTTCAAAATCTTGTTTATTTACAGTAATATTCCATTTATATTCGTACTATGTGGCATTATAGGTTTCAATTAATTAATGCCAGATAACTGTTATCGAGATGAGATGGTATTTGCTCAAACTATCGAGGAATTGCCATTTAATAATTATAGTTATCGAAGTTACATTTATCCAAGGAAATTACTAGCTATGTATGGCTTTCAGTTCGTTGGTACTTCATTATCGGTGGCTAGAAAATGCGCGTAGAGTTGTAGGATGCCTAATAACGCGACATGAGTACAATGACGTTAGGAAGATACAAGATAGGATGTTATAACGTACTAAAATTACGTACCGTAATTGCACATTCGTAGTGATTAATTACAAATTATCATTTTTGTATTTGAGAGAGCAGGGAAGTCAGTGGAGAGGTAATATGATATGAATCGAGAATCCTTTCACGAGAACCATTTTACTAAACATTCCTTCATGGTTCATATGTTATTAATTAAAAAACAGTTCAGTCGAAATTCATCTACGTTGAACATTCTTTGAACATTCTATGAAGTATTCCAATGAATGTTCTTTGCACTATTTGTGAGTGCCAATTGAACGTTCATTGAATGTCCTTCTTGGATGATCTTTGAACGTTCAAATAGTCTTCACTGAACGTTCTTTGAACATCTTTTGGACGATTAATTCCACACCGGGAACTTACTCACTTGCTAAGACAGGAAATATCTCTCCGTCAGCCTCTATAATTTTATGTCCTCTTTATGTATACAAAATCCGTCCCCATTTTCTTACCCCTAACAACAACCCCTAGAGTTGTCTGCTGGTAGATGTGTATTCATGCCACCGTTTTAGAAGGTAAATATGCCATGGGGTTCCTTGCTGGAGATTTATTCCGTTGTATTTAAATACAAAAATTTCGTTAGCAGTGCATGTCAGTTCTATTGATAAATGTGCTAGATTTTAGGCCGTGATAATTTGATAGGAGTCCCTGTATTTATCTAGCCCTTCTAATAGGCGAGTTATACTTACCTTTGATGCTGAGAAATAATGGCATTGGAATTTCATTTGGATCATTCCTATCCATATAATGAAAGAAAACTTGAAAGTCTGCTCCAAGTTTTTCACGACATCATTAATTTTACAGACACCGGTTAACGCAATTCAGATACCTTACTCCAGTAGTGAACTCATATAACGTACACCTAAAATGCTAACGAAAATGTTGGTCCATAATAAGGGAGAATGGGGGATCCAACTAACATAGCCTTGGTGATAATTGGTTCGGCGGCATTGGACGAGGCCGGAGCGTATAATCAAACGATGTTATCAATCAACCGTGATGGCATGTGACCTACTGGATGCTGCCACAAAACATGCATGACCGAATGCCACCAAATATGCTCCAGGTATGTGCACCAAATGTGTTCGGGGAGTGAGGAGAATTCAAGTCATTGAAATGTCATGCCACAAATCTCAACGCACATCATGGAAATATGCGAGTGGTAATCTACGATGAGGAGTGCTGCGAAGCAGAAGACCTTTCGGGAAGGTTCAATGAATCAGAAAATCCGGGATTAATATGTGATGCGAATATAAGTCCTGACACATAATAAAACGTGCCCGGGAAAGAAAAAATGGCCATTTGCTAGCGATAATTTCATTCTACTCGGGAAAGAGAAAGAAAATTTGTGAATATAAAAGACCCTTCCGAGGATATTAAGTACTAGGGAGCGTGTTTGCGAAAAACGCCGGAAGAAAAAAGATTTCAGCAAAACTAATCACGGAGCGTTATTTGCCCTTCGCATTTCGTCATCTTACGTAGGAGGCTGGGTCGGGTAGGTAGAAAATGAGAGGAATGGAGGGAGATGAAAGGACGAGAGACGAAAAGGGCCAGTCCCTTTAAGGACCGAATTTATCCCTCCCCATCCCACCGCTTGAAGCCTCATCTTCTCTTGGAGCTGCTATCTGCAGTCCTGCCCCGCCCTCTGGTGTCCATTGTGAGCAATAAAAGGAGGGCTGTGTGTGTGAGAGAGAGAGAGAGGTATGAAAAAGGGCGGTGGCGGAGGAACGGAAGATGCGTTGAAAGCAGAGGTCATGATGCGGCTATTAACACTAGTTGAACTCCGTTTCTATCACAATTTAGTCTACACATTTACACTACCCGTACAGCAAAGGGTTGTGATATACCTACTCGTGTTTTGTTTGCTCTAAATGTCGTGTAGGGCTAAAACTGGTATATTTCTGGCATAAATGTCAGACTCGACGTGTGTCACAAATGCATATTTATATTGTGTGTACACCTTTTAGCATTGAGTGAGTACAAAATCGGCCTGCACAGAATAATTTGCGAATTTTCTCACTAGATATATATTTCAGATACGTTCATGTTCCCATTTTTAAGATTTTAAACTATTTGTATACATGAATATTTTTGTCAATACACGTGTATTCAAAATAAATATGGGTTCATAGACCAAGTAGGTATGGCGCATTTTATACCAGATTGTCACGTGTGGGATCAGTTTATCGACGAGATAAATCGCGTGAAATCGGCATTCACACCAATTTTGTGTAGTTTGTGCCGTTTGGGTAATGCGGTGACTATGAAAGACGAAATTGAAAAAAATATGGGAATTCGATTCCCAAATGGCGTGAAAAATTTAGGAATTTAAATTTATAAAAGTATTAAGGAAGTCATCTTCGCATAGCTTGGAATTTTTGGTTTAGATCAGTAGATATTAACTTTTCTTGTAGGAGCGTCAAATATTTCCTTCTTTGTGTATGCATTTAAAAATGCACTTCCAAGTTTTTCTATCTTATAGTTAAGCCATATTTAAAATTCAAGCTATATGAAAATAAATTCCTAATAAAAGGTTTACAGTCACTTATTTTGTATTCTCTACGCAAGAGGATAATTGGTTTGATTTTTAAAAACTTGAACAGGTAAAATTTCATTTGGATGGAATTTGGTGGGAATCGATAAATTTAGGCATTATATCCATGCTAAAAGCAATGGAGTATCGTTGTTATTAATCAATCGCGCCAAACGTAAGAGCTGTGAGTTGCTATTAAAGGAACGAGAAATGTCAAGGTGATCGTTACTTGGCTACGCGGCGAGTTAGGAGTGCCACGCTTCATTGACTTTCAAAGTGCTTGCACCCCTAATTTATGTGCACCCGTAGCTAAGTAAGCACGTGTATGTATTTTCATATACATATATTACTGGACCGAACCATGTACATTGTACAACTCCTAAAAATTCGGTGTTCATTTAGATCAACAGTAGAAATAAGTGTTTACTAATTATAAAAAAAACAATGGCTAATTGGTCAAAGTTGCAAGCCAGTAGTTTCTATCTGTTGACGTAAGCAAATGACAACAATAGTCATTTTTCTTACTATGAGCCTAATTATAATGCGATCTAGGAAATTTATGTCGGTGCTCTAAGCAGTAATTCTCTAGGTTATAAATACCTCATCGCCGCCGGAGTGTAAAAGTAAAAAAGTGTGATAGCCTAGCAAATTCTTGCTTATTTATCTGCATGTATATAAGAAGCACTTTGCAAAACATACCAAGGTCCTGAGACTGGAGGCGTCGGATCATCAGCCATAAAGCAGTGAAAAGTGAACATATACAATGTGACAGAAGCTTTCTTTTGTTGGGGTTAATACAATTTTTTATTAAGGTTGTTAAAATTTCTATATTTCTGATCCTCATATCATCCGTCGTATCCTCGGCTTCCTTTAGCCTTGTTGTAGTATTAAAAATAAAATATATCAGTTCAATTTGAGCTTTATTTTATTTTATTTTAAGAAATTCACCAATGTGACTGATCAGCTACCATACATATCAAACTTAAAGCTAGAAACATTCCACGTCATAATGCGGTTAGTGACGTTTTAAGCCCTCAAGGAGCTGATGCAGATTTTAGGTCGAGTTTTCCTAGTGTCCCGGGGCAGTGTTTTTTACTCGTGATTTATATTCAACTGCGAGAGGCCATAACTTCACGCAATTATTTCGAACGCAGCAGAAATTACAAATGGCACGCTTCCCAAAATTATCCCTCATTGGCATGGAAATGAATCCATTATATCTTGTGCTGGTTCGCGAAAAATTATGAATGGAATTATTATTATTTTACCATTGGGCACAAAACAGCAACAATCGATCGGCAATGCGTATTGATTGGAATACAAGACCTGATCAATTTGTTGAAGTATCTTAGCCATTAAAATAAATGTTTTGGATCAATTAAACAAAAGACGAAATGTGGGCGTGAAATTCAGAGGTTTTGTTATTTTTCCTGTATCAGTATTGAAAAAAAGAAACCATTTGATAAATTACTCAATTTCAAGATGGATTGGATGGATTTCAAGCCCATACTGGTTATTCATTTTTGTCCAATTTAGATTTTCCATTTTATAAAAATGGGATTGCTCAAACATTTGGCGCAACGAATTTAGAAAATTAGTCCGGCACAGTCCATCGCACGTAGAGAATGTTGATATTCTCTCTATTTCGTCGAGGAACCCCTTTCTGTGATTTGATATCCATTCGGTTTCACCATATTGGAAGAAATTAATTTGACAGCGGCATATTTCAATGCACCTTTTCAGTTCTTCTGCCGCAAATGACTCCATGAGGCCAAACAAAGAGCCTATTTCCGAAAACTCTAGCCACGCCCATTTCGTGACCATATCCAATTTTCCCTCTGCTGATCCCTCAAATTATCGTCTATTTATGTCATCCGGGCCTTTCTTCGTGGGAGCATGAATTCGTAGTTCAAAATGAAATGGTAGAGAAATCTATTAAGGCGGCCTCCCTATTTTTATCCCTTCTATGGACCCTTCTCTTTTGCCTGGATGCCCACATCAACTCCGAGGACTTTCGCTTTCTCTCCCTTTACTCCCTTCGAAGTTCCTTCTACCCCTCTCCCCCCCCCCTCCGATCGCCGTCTCCTTAACTCTTTCATCCCATGCCCCCCCTTCACCATAACCTCGTTTTCTGGCTCTAGCTAAAGGCTACCTCCGCGCTTACCCTTAGCCTACCATCATATCCCTTCCCACCGAACCGACCTGAACACCGCCCGCAACAGCGGTCTACCAACCCGCGCGCCGTACACCAACCTTCAGAGTTACCAACCTATGGGAAAATTCGGCCAATGAATACTTTTTATTTTATGTTATTATTTTACGGAAAACGTCACCATATAGCAGTACTGCTAATTTACAGTGATCTATTATAACGTAACTTGAAATGAGACACAAAAAAGGTCATTTTCATCATCAATAATTATAATGCCAAAACAGCAGGACGGAAAGTGGAACAGACCAAATGGTCCAATCCTAGATAATTATCTAGGATTGGACCATTTGGTCGGTTCCGCTTTCAGGTCGGAAGCTAGTCCCTATATTGCTTCTCTGGTCGTCCACAGTCTCTTTTTTCAGTTAATCTGTAGAAAAGGAGTCTCTGGAGTAATCTGATGTTCAACATCCTCAAATATGCTCTCACCATTTGTTACTGTGTTTTCCAATAATTTCGGTGATGGCAAGGATGTCTAGCTCAGTGGTTTAGCCCTGAGTAGATGTTTTCATTTCGTTTATGGTCATAGATACCATAACCAGACAACGGTATTTGTATTTTTAATTCAGCTACTCCTATATTTCTTATTTGGCTTGATATTAATGCCCTTGTTTCAGGGTCATTTACACATTTTACAGGAATTGCCATTCTATGGTAAAATCTTAAAATTGTCTAAGGGCTTACCTTTTAAAAAAAGTCTGTTCTGTATTGGTCCTGCCAGTAGTTTAAACCTGGCAATTTTGATGTCTAATCTCTGGGATTGATATAAGATACGTTGATGCCAAGTTTATTGAAATTATCAACCTGTTTTATTCCGTGTTGGAAGAATGCAAAAATGGATCAATATGATCAGGAAGCGAATTCGAAAGGAAAATGAGGAGGAAGAGAAGCAAGATTTTTCGAGAATAATTCGGGAATAGACATGTGAAGTAAAGAGTGCGTCAGTGGCTTGAAATGGGAATCTAAAACTGATGAGGGAGAGCAGTTCACAATCGATGATGGCAGACAATCGGTGGAGGAGTTGAGAATGCTAGTTTTAAAGGACTTGTCTCCGCATACTAGGAATGGAGGGAGCAGACAGTATATCATCCGTGGATATATCGCGAAATTGAGAGACTCATGATTAAGTAAAATGCTTACTACTTTTCCAAGAAGTTTAAACTGTCTATATACCTAACGATGACGTAAATCGATGAAACGCATTGTACAAATGTAATTTTGTAGAAAAGTGCTAAGCATTTTACTTAATCATTAGTACAAACATAAATAACTTCTTTGAAGTGAAGCCTGTCACTGCCAAGTTTATTAGAGGGACTCAGATGCACCCTTGTTTTCCTGGAATATCTTAACCTGTTCGAGCGATTGAATCATGTATCATCCAATTTTGTTATAAAGAAATTTCATGACCAATGAATTTCATGAATTTTTTAACGATTGCCCATATATTTACAATATAATCTCATCTTATATTTTTCTTGTTCTGCCCAGGGAATTTGGCAATATCCACAATCTGCGTCTTCTTCATCGTAAAATTTATGAGATTGTAGTAAGTTAATCCAGAATTTTTGTGAGGTCGGAAGTTCAATTACTGCGCTAACTTTGGGAACGTTTTTCTTCACGCTTCTTGGAACGCATTGGATTACTGAGCAAAGAAATGGAAGGAAATATAAGTTCAGAAATCAGAATGAAGTTCCTGAGGGAGAAAGTAATTTGAAAAGAAGTGGGCTTCTGGGAAATTGCGTGGGATATTAGGGAAATTGCGAGGGTTGGAGGGCAATTCAGAGCTGGAGCTATTAATATGATGGGCTGGCTTAAGTGTTTATTCCAAATTGGAAATTCCAAACTACCGTAATATCTTAAGATCAACAATTATTTATTTGACTGAGGGTATAGTTGAGTACTGTCAATATTCTTCCCAATTTCATTTTTTCATCCAAATTAGTGCCATTATTTTCACCTTTATTTTACTCGTTTTTAATTTCCGTTTTAATCGGCTTGTTACTTTTATCCAGTGGTGCATTCCAGTAGGAATAGGTAATGAGCTCACAGGATAAAGTTAACTCAAATGCTAAGTAAGCGAGTATTTTATTTTGGTCAAATATCAATTGGTTTAACAATTAAAGAAATATCGCTTTCAATTTTTTAAATTAAACGTCTGAGCGCAATTTAAACACCCGGATAATGAGTTGAAGCTCTTCAGAGATTTACACTAGACATAATGCATGTACACGTTAATTTTTTGATAATTTAAATATATAAAAGTACTTTTGGTTGATAATATAAGATGCTAAATTTATTTCCATCTTTTAGGCTGTACTTAATTCCTAATAGCTCATCTATTAAAACTTCAGGAAAGGAAGATTTTGAGGGAGGGTAAATTAATTAACTCACCCAATTATTTTAAAATGTATTCAATGGAATTTAATTTAATACATTTTATGTTATTTGTATGAAATAAAAATGTAAATATCACTGATGAAATAGGAACATGTTAATAGCTCACTCGCAGGTATGACCAAAATCTATTCTTCTGCTATAACTGCTCAGGATAACAATTAGTGAAAATTAATCGCATTTTTAAATGAACACCATCTCCCTTGAAAAACGAACTAACGAAATAAAGATTGAGAAAAAAATTTTCTTGTTAGAATTTGGTGTTTTTTTTGAGGTAGTGGTAGTTTAGTTTAAAATTAGGTCAAACAAAGTCACACATACTTTTAATCGACAATTATTTAGCTTTGGGCTGACATTTTAATCGGTATCATCCTTTATATGATTTTTTTTAGTCCAACATATTTTAATTAGCCCCTAGTAAAAGATCTCTGCCACGATTAGAACGTATTTTATGATCTCTAATTGGGACGGATTGAATTGAAAAGGTTGCCTTCTCTGAGGCCTCTCTCACGAATACCAAAACAAGGGAGAGATTCAGAACGTGGAGCTTTCACTCAACTCCTGCTGAGATATTTGCCTCACATGCGTACGACAAATTTGATATTCTTCCGTTGGCAGAACTGTTTTCCCCATCAATTCCTCTCCCTAAGCCAGCCGTCCTTGCCTCTTCACGTCGCTTCCCCTCCCTTCATCATTCCCCTTTTCCCAGTGGTGCAATCTTACTCTTCTCCTCCACCCTTGTCGACCCACCTAGTCTCTACTACCGGCACCGGATTCACCCTATCACACCCCTATCCATTTCTACGAAGCCTCCTGTCTCCCATCTTCCAGAGGCTGTCACGCAGACTTAACCTTTTTTGATCGCACACCGACTCCAAACTCTCGCACCATCTCCTCCCTGACCCTCGCCTCTCGCTTGCCGCCTTCTACTTTCTATCTTACTGCTTGGAGTTAGTTTTTGTGAGGTGGGCAGAATATTGTACAGAGTACATACAGAGTGGTCTAAAGCGACAATGGCTGTAATAATGTTTTTCGCAATACACCATGTTCTTAGCAAGTTCCATTCCGGATAGTTGACAAGTAAGTAGTTGCGGACCGTGTGAGAAAATTGCTTTTTAAGGCAGGTTGAGCGTGATATACCTCTACTCATAATGGAGACCGTATTCGAATTTTATTTTTAAATTTTTGCGTCTATAAGAAGAAAATATTGTAATATTAACGGCGCAAAAATATAGTTATATACATAAAACGTTCTCAGTAATTAAATAAAATTTTCCACGTAATTCTTTAACTTGACTCATTTTTTTCACGCCGTACGGTAAAAACGCCTTCACAACAGATGATTTTTTTGCGATTCTATAAAAATTACTGCGGTGAGTAATTATATTTTTTTGGAAATAGTTGAGAAAACATTCAACCACACACCGTTAGTTTTTTGACAAAATTTTGGTTTAAAAAATTCCCAATTTTTTCAATATTCTCCCTCTGTAGCGCTCAGCCGTGATTTATTCCATGTAAAACAGATAATATTTAGAGGCAAATTCCTCGGAAAGTAGTTCAGCATGGTGTTAGTCTTTTGATATATTTGGGAAGATGAGAGTTTTTTTTATTTAGAATGGGGTTGGATTCAGCAAATTCTAATCTCCCTCAAACAACCTTAAAGAGAAAATAATTCTCGAAAGTCATGTCCAGCGAGAGCACTATGTAGCATTTGGATGTTTTTGAATCTTATAAAAAAAATGATTGCTTAGGCCAGTACACGCATCGACTACCTCTGCGGGCGTTTTCTTGCAGTGGAGTTTTATTCATCAGGGATTCCAACCTGCCAATCGAAGGGTTTTCACATATCTTTCTCACGCTTTATTTTTTCCAGCTACGTAAATGAATACTTTTCAAAGCCATGTATCGTATTTTCTAAAAGTTGTCATTCAATTGCTTTGACTTTTGACGATGGGTCAGGTGGAAGCAGGAACTGCCTGTACTCAATCTCGCCCCATTGAAAACGCTTTTCATCTTTCGTTCCCTCTTATCCTTTGCTTCTTATCCCATTCTTACTCCTTTCGAATCCCTCATTCACCCTCACTTCCATCCAATCAAACGTGTTTCGGATTTATGTGAATTTCAGTGGAAAATCCATTTTCGATGGGAACACTCCCGAAAGGATTATAATCTTCCTTTAGCCGCTTTTAGGATGATGTGCGGTAGGCTATAAGGGCAGCGGCTGTATTAATATTTTTTTTTCAAGAAAGGGGGGTTTATTGTGCAGGAATGGCTCACACGCATCGCTTTTAGGTGGAGGGGAATGGGGTGATGAAGTGTGGGGGATTTGTGTTGGAAATGTAGGGATGGGTTGTACATTTCCCTCAAATGAACGATCGTGACGGATTTATATCGAGAGATCATCGTGATCGGAATGTAATCGCATGTATTATTATAAGTTCATTCGCGAATACTTTCGGATGATGCGTCGCGGGTGATCCCTAACCACTTTTAGATAATACTTAGTACACCCCTGCTTATTAAATCCCAAAGGGCTCACTCAAGATCTACCCCAAATGCCCCTTTGACCTTAAGTTAAGTAGGGAGAAATTAATCACTTTGTAATATTCCACAATTTTTGTTGTAAACCCAACCGGTTTCAACGCTAAAGAGTCCTTTGACAATGAAGCTGTTGCGTTGAAACCGTTAGGATTTAAAGTGCAAATTCATGGAATATTACAAAGTGATTTATTTCTGCCAACATGTCACTGTTCCTCCAAGTAGAGCCAGCATCAGTTGAACTTATGTTAAGCAGTCTTTCAAGCGAAGGATAACGTATGTACCGTATGACATCACCAGTGTTGCAGACACGCTGAAATGGGTTGTAATCATTGCTTAACCTTAAAAGGATATAGTACTGCGAAGGTACTGAAATGGGTTGTGTTTTTATTTGAAAATTATTTGTTACTTGTAATAAGCACTAGGTTGTAATTATTTTTATTGGTGTAAAGATGGAGTTTTATTTCCGTTGGTTCTGAATGAGTTCTCAAAAGTGTGAAAAAGCAGGACGCATCCACTTTTTCTCTTGCAAAACATGTAAAACCGGTCATGCTTGTATTTCCAACCTTGTATTCTTGATAAATAAGAGCTGAACTGCTTTAGACAGTTTAGATTTGAATGTAGACCTCTTTCTACTGGTGATTTGTTAAATAATCGGATAAACTTAACGCTCTTCTTGTTTCCCCTCCAGCAACCCTTGAACCTACTTCTCATTCAGTACTCTATTACCCTTTCCACATCTTGTTCCTTCCATAAATTCCCTTGCTATAATTACTTCCTCCTCTTTCTGCTAATTTTTATCTAAATAATGCTAGTGTTTTCTCTCTTTTTGCCCCATAAAGTTTAAAGCATTTCCTCTGAGGAATATGAATCAGTCTTAACTTTGATTTACACGTGTTTAGCATTGGTACTGCAATCTGAGATGATATGATTAACCTGATGGGATTGCTTCTCTTTTATATGCCTTTATCGGAGGAGCTTTTTCACTCACATTTTCCCAGTACGAGATGACACACTAAGGAAATATTAAGGATTTTTGTGTCGGACTTATGCCTCTCATGATCTGTCTAAATCTGTAGCGTATCAGTACTGTAAAGTGATATAGTCTCTCACAGGGTAATCTTTTTTTTAGTGAGGTTTCTTTCCCCGAAAAAAGTCGTGCTTTCTCTTCAATCTCCAACCATTTAAGCTTCACCCGACCAAGTAATGCAGATTGTATTCATATAAATGGGTGAAATTCTTTTATTCTACTCCAGCCCTTACTTTTTTAATTCTACACTCGTCTCTCCCACCAGTAACTGGTTTTCAGGAAAGGGCTTGTTTGACGATTAGCCACTTTCACATCGATTTATAAGATGGGAGTTGAAAGACTTCTGGGTGGAGAAAAATGAATTCCTAAAGCTTGAGATGATGTCGTTAAGTCATAAGTTTGGAACTGTTGCTCTTATGTCGACATTGGGACAGTTTTGAGGTAAGATCGTGCATTCTATACATGTTATCATTTAAACTGAACAATTCTATATTTACCAGTTATTAGTGTCTCTCTGAACTAAAGTTGGTTAAAAATAATAATGAACGTTTTTATTTTTGCTTATATCCTAGGCCTTTTTAAGTTAAAAATTGTTCTTTTCCTTTGAATTACTTCTATTGTCGCTTGGGTGATATACTGCATATGGAGAATAGTTAAGGTCTTTTCAGGTCTAAATCAGGCAGAAATTAGCCATTTTATGCGTGCAAAGATAGCCTAGTTCATGTATAGCGTTAAGTGATTGGATTATTACCATAGGTTTACCAACCTTACCCATTTTAATGTCCCATTTTCTGCGTATTCCTTGGGTTTTTGAAAAGGAGAAATTTGTGAAAAACATCTATTTTTTATTTATTTTATTGTTAAAAACTCTTCATATTTCCCACAGACATTCACCAAAATTGCTAGGTGGAGAATAAATAACTTTCAATATAATTTACTGTGCATCGTGATGGCTTTTTTAGTCTTCATTAATTGATCTTTCACATTAAAGAGATTCATTAATAGCTCCGAATATCGAGGAAAGGTAAATATTTCTTAGATATATAAATTTAAAATATTTCTTAGATATATAAATTTAAAATATTTCCTAGATATATAAATGTCTCTCACTCACAGATAGAGTATATAATCCATGATGGAAATGTAATAGCAATTGCACTCTGTAATAATTCAATTAAATGGAAAGGCTAATTGGAATTGCTGCGTAGATGTCTTGAAATATTGCTTTACTCAAAGTGTAGTCAGCACTTTCATGGGTGCTGTCTGTTTAAACTACGAAACTAAGTAGTTTATCACTACTTTTATGATGGTGTTTGGTAGTAGTGGAGGATACCACTTTGTTTCATCCTAGTTTAAATTAGACACACCGCTCTTTATATTTTTTATTATAAATATAATTGTACCATATTAAACCACTTTCAATCCAAATAATAAAGTATTTAGCTAATGAACTGCTCTGTCGCCGACATTGGTAATGTAATTATTGAGAACCAGTCAGTTTATATTCTCGCTTCTGAACAGAAATCAAACGAAATTTAAAACGGGAATATTTAAATATAATGATTAATTGAGCCCCTCATGCCAAGATAATGGTGCAATTTATTAATTTAAACTTAGATAAATTTAGTTAAAATGGTGTTCACGGAATATACCAAATAGGTTTTCACCTGACTGTTATTATTTTCAATCGGTATTATAACGATGTTCGGAGAAAAATAATAATTTCAGTACGTATGAAAATCCCCCTTAAACTTTTTTGAATGAAGCTGCCTTCAGAAATTTTATAATCTTCTACTGACTTCCTACTACTGCTTTATTTGACTACTTGTTTAATAACCTGAGCCGTGTAACTATCAAGTTTTCGTGAATTTTACATAGCGACCGAAGTTTATACTTGTTTTTTTTTAATCTGAGATTAATCCTACAATGATATGTCCAACTCTGTGGACGATGTCGTCATGATTTTTGTTCTATACATCGACTTTTAATCCCATTTCTAAATGGTTCCTCTTATGCCACTTGTTTTGACCTTTTCATGATTTCAGTTCTGCTTAGGCCATTAATGCGATACATTTTATCGGGAAGTATCGTGTTACATCCCGAGGAGATAATCAAATATATTTTACGGTACATTCTGGGATAACGACGTGAGAAAAAACGCCTTTCCCTCCATTTCTTTTTCTCTCCAATATCTTATCGTTCCTCTCCACCTATCCCCTTGCCCTTTCTCCTAGAGAGACTAATCTTGTATCCCAAATGACATTGCCGGGAGGCTGCGAGCCAAATATCTTTCTCTCAGGCATTTCTTTTCCTTCCCCCTTCTTTTTCCAATCTCTGAAGTTCCTTCCCTCTTTCTCGCTTTCCCGCTTCTTGTTTCGTCGTGTATCGTCAATATACGTAATGCTCCTCGAGAACGTTCATGGCGAGAGATTGGCACACGTTCATACGCAAATAAAGTTTTGTCAAAGAAAGGCTGAGAATCTGTGGAGCTGAATTGCAACCCAGAGTGATGAGATCGCAGAGCCTCAAGGTTTTGAGGAGCAAAGACGCAAGACCTCATCGGAAACATTCATGAGTTCAAATCCTTCCAGATATCAGCGTTAAGGCTGTTTTACGCGACGCTTAGGTGAGCACAAATCAGTACCAAAACAAGAAATCATATTTGGATTTCATTTTTTTTTACACGATACTAATTTCAGTGCAAAGGTGCGCTTTCCGGGCACTTTCTGAACTGCCCAGAATAAATAAACTGCGCTATATTGTTTCGGCATATGTACTATAGGGTCATCCCTGCCGAATATTCCAATGAAAAATAAATTGGTTGGTTAACCATTAAAAAAAATAAAAATCAATTTTTTTCAATTGTGACGGCATTAAAAATTTTATCCATCCTTGTTTTTTTGCGGCAGCCATTTTTCAAAGATGGTGCATGCTAGCTTTGAGAATTTTGATGTTTACTCAATCGCTAATATCTCACGCACTAAAACTTTTACAGAGGAGAGATATTAAAACCACACTATTTTACACATAATCGAAAATATTTCCTATAATTTTTATATTTTCGTTTTAAATTCCTTTATTGTTGAAATTGAACTGGAAGTCAATATTTTTTCCTACATAAAACTGGTTTTTGAGCTGATAAAACTGTACGAAGGAGGAATGTCTCAGATTATAGAGAATTTAACTTAAAGTAACAAAGTAACAAAGTTGAACAATAGTAAGCCTTAGTAAGTTTTTAGTGGTAAAAATCCTTTGGGTTCTAGAACAAAGCAAAAATGGCTTCGCGCTTAAAGCCATCAATTATTAGACTTTATTTTCTCCGTTAGGGAAGCTATAAATATTATGTGGCTCACAGCATACAAAAACATGCGAAAAACAAGCGAAAGGTAACAATTAGAAGCTTTTGATTCTACTCTTAAGGGACATATAGTGGTAAATATAACTCTTTCAGGCTGGACCTTATGCCACAGAGTGGTGAAACGCGTCGTGTCATAGAAATGAATCTTTGGAAGGTTACCAACTGTTTTTGTTAATTAGAAATATTCTGGTTTTAAACTTGCTTGGAGCTCAAAATCAGCAACTTTTGGACTTCATTTTTTTCCATTGCGGTAGCTATTAAAATATGTAGCTTATGGAATAGATAGAAAAGATATGCAGACGTACGACACATCATCAATATTTGTTGTTTGCTATTTCATCTGTACACAATCGGGAAATTGCATTCTAAATACCTGTAGTAAGATGGCTAAATATGATGTCATGTTTTGCAAATTTTACAGGAGAGCAATTTACATGACATATAGCTCTTGGCCAACTTAAGATATTTGCAAAATGGACATATAGCATATTGCCTCAGGGTTTTTCTCAAACCCTACAAATTCTAAACAAAATATTTAGCCATCTTATAGTTCTCAAGGAACCGAATCCAACGGTATGCATAATTAAATGCATAACTAAAAAAAAAATTGGACATATCATAATTAGCTATGACACCACAATTGGCTCACCCATTTTGAGTGTTCTAAGGGGAAGCTAATTGTTAAGGGAACAATAAAAAAAATAACCTCTTAAAAACAAAATTTTTATTATACTCCCTTTATTTTCATATGCATTACGTCACGTTTTAATGTATCATTTTCTCGTGCATTTTAATTTAATTTCTTTCATTGTTTTATGGTATCTTTGCCATTAAAAATTGTATTATCACATTGCTAATAAATTTAATTTGTGAAAGGAAATCATTCTATGTTCACTGATAAGTCAAATTATTCACACATTCGACAACCATTAGGAAAATTAGTAATTCGATATGACATTTATATTCATTGTTGAACATTCAATAGCGATAATCACAGTTGTTGGCTCATCATGGTCCATCTACCACAACGTCCAAGGGCTGAGTGCTAGCTTTGATCGCCGTCAATAATGAATAATTAACGAGTAAAATATTGCAAAAAAAACTTTAGAGGGTAATGCGATGTTGAAAACCAAGTTTCTAAAGATGTAAGTGAAAACGGATATTAAAAAAATAAGGATAACAATTTCCTCAGCAGGGAATCGAGCACTACTCCTTCCGCTCCACAGTCTACTACCTTACCCCTGAGCTACCGGTTGCTAACAGTTATTGGCAGATAACGGGCCTTAAATGGTCTTTTATTTTCATACAAATAAATTGTAATATAATTAAGTCAGTGTATATTTGTGTGTGTGTGTGGGTTTGTTAAAATTAATCTTTGGTCACAAGGAGTCTATGGACCAAATTTCAGATCGATTGGATGAGGGGAAATGGGTTTGTACGCACACAGACAAGTAGACAGACAGTGTGAGATAATATAAAGGGAGTAAAAACGGAAGTATCTCCATGTACTTTGTATTCAATTTCCCGCGAGTTAAAATTGCCTGATATCTCTTACGGGTAAAATCGCACACTTCAAATATTATATGTACTAGATAAATACTTCCCTGAATATGCTTTATGGCTTGGTAGACCTCAGCTCCACCACCGGTTTTCTCTAAACACTCAAATCGCCTGCTTGCCAGTGATTGGCCGTTTGATCCAAGAATCGGATGGAGAATAAGTCTCATACTCATTGCTATTTTTAGTACTGTTAATGAAATAAGATTCTTTCATGATAGCACAATATAATTTTAAGCATACTGCATTCAGTTTTTTGTTCAGCACTGGAGTAAGCAACGCGTAGAAGGGCCTTAAGTTATGAGGACAATGAATATGACTATACTGTGAGCTTTGCGGGATGACATCTTGACCAAATGGCCGTATCGATGTCTATCAAAATATCACTTTTTATCGTCTTCTATGTTCATCGAACAACAGTTTTGGCTTGGAACATTCATTTCACTTAAGTGAAAAAAGCCTTGTGTAATGAAATATGTGTGCAATAATGCTCAGATTTCTGACAATCTGTAAATGTTCCTTATGTGGACCTCTGCTATCGTTAGAGAAGGAATTATTTATAAAGTCAACATTCATGCGTGACTCAGTGACTGACTTTGGAAATGCCTGTGCATTTTTTGAAATCGGTAATATTGAAGATTTTCAATAAAATTGTACATTGAAAAAGTTAAAACCCATATTAAACATTACTAAATACAAATACGATCTGCAGAGTTTGCTAAGGCACTTTCCTTGTCCAATTTAGAATACTCAATAGAGTCGTAGCCTTTGATGAAACTGTGAGGAATTATATTACCCTATATTCTGGGCGCCAGCGCTCCTCCTAAATTATTTATTTCCATGTACAACTAAGTATAAGGAAAATTCAACGATCGCCTATAAAATCAACCGCAACGCAAGTGGAGGCATATTATAAAATCTTTCACATGTATGAAGTTAGGATGAATGATTTGTGTAAGGTACTCACGCTTATTCATTTAAAAAATTCCAGTCGGTTACATATCTTGGTTTTGTAAAACTACTCCTTGGCTGTACTCGTATTTTATGGTACCTCACTGCTTATCAATGCACTTAACACTTGAAGCATTGGTCTCCGGAGCTCCCGAGCCATGGCGATGAGTTGAAAATGCTCTTTTATTTATAAACCTATTCCCTTTAAATCCCTAAAAATAAATTATTAATAGAAAGAGGTGGAAAAAAATGTTATATCTGGGGTTTATTTCTTTCTAATTAACACTGCCTGAAGTATTGCGCAATTTTAGAATTGCGAATATTTGAATTATTTTACGTTATTGGTTTTATTTTACGTTGTCAGCTACAGACAGAACTTCCCTAGCTGCGATTTCTATGTATTGGGCTATGTATATATTTCTATTCCTTGGATCATGTAATTTTGGTAGATATTTGGTAAAAAGAAACTGACGATATCTGCATGTCTTCCAAACATGAGTGACGTACTAGAAAGTGGCTCTAGATAAGGCCTTTCGCAAAGTCTGTACGGCATATATTTTTCACTCAGAGGAGCAGGTACATCTTTTCCCTTTCATTTGGATTCCTCTCCGCCAGGCAGCGTCGTGGCGTCCCATTGCCTCTTTAAGAATTCGGGTGTGCAGCCTCTGGGAAAAAATCTTCCCACCCGCCCCTTTTCTCTACGTCGCCTGACTTATTTGATCCCTTATGCACGTGCCACTTAGCAATGCGACCACGTCCATCACTTTTGGATCCAACCCATCGACTCCAACCGAACAATGCCATCCGACATCATTCATACACACGCCCAAGCACCCATTTCCCACACACACACAATCGCCGTCCGCATAGGTGCATACTTTATTTCCTTCCCCTTATTTCCCTCATTTTTCGAGGCAATGTTATATGTTGAGTACATAATACACATATTTAATCCTCTCTCCCATTTTTTTTATCGCTTATAGACGAACTCAAAAGATGTGGAAGGAAAGGATTGCCTTACCTATTGATTGATTCAGCATTAATGTTCCAATTAACTTTAATTTTGTAGTATTCACTTCGCAGTAGTGGTGAACGTTGGTATTCATAATTAAATAAAATACTTAGTACTTTTGAGGTTACTGCAATTTCTGGGTTTTCACCATGTAACCTGTTTTAACCTACGTTATGGAAACCCAAAATATGCAGAAATATTTGCTTCAATACTGCGTAAATCTATGATGGTTTTATCATACATTTAGGCTACAACATGCACTGGGAAGGGGTCAAGAGTCAATTTTATTTTCCAAGCTTCGTTTACCTTCACATATGCGTGCTTTTAACATAAATAGCATGGCAGTAATCTTAGTACATTACTCAAACATTCTGTCATTGCCATTTGGCAGTACTCAATGTAACTATCACCGCGGGTTTTTGTAATAATGTATCAATTATTTGCTAGTGTTTACAACTTGGGTACATCTACGTCAAAGGCGATTATGATCGATCACTGAAAGAAAAGTGGCCTCCCTGTGAGTGAATGAACGATTTGGGCATTTTAATTCGTTGAACACATTCTATTCCCTTTACCGGACTTAAAATTTACGTTTTATAATATCTCTTTTTTATAAATATAACTGCAGTATACTTCATGATATGATGTTTATGAGGATAAAAGTGTAGAAGTCTTTGCAGTTTATAAAATTTAAAAATATGATAAAAAATTTGGGGTTATTTGTCTTTTATGAATTTAGCCTTGATTAAAAAAATAATGCAATAATGCGTTAAATAAAATAGCTCTCCACTTTTGCGTACAGTTAATGAATGTTTTAAAGAATACAACAATTTTTTAGCCGTGTAAACAATAAATACAAAACAGATTTCTCTGTGAAATACATACCGTCATTATTCCTTCAAAAACGCACTCACAACTCTGAGACACTAAGAACATACGTAGTCCTGTTCTGCACTCACCTGCAATGAAAGAATTCCGTCATAAGCAATTTTATTATGCATTATATGGTGCATTTACTTTATAAGTGCATTAGCATTACACAATTTAATACATTCTTTCCCAAATTATTTAACACAGAAACAGTTTAATTTGGAGAATGCAAAATTATATTCAATTTGTAAAACGTCAAACTTTTTCGTGTCTTACGCTGCATCTCCCTCAAATTTAGATGGGGGGAACATTCATCCACAAGTTAGTTCAAAAGTTAGCAGTTGTTTTAAAAGAGAAGAAAATTCATGAGGGAAGCATTTTAAGCCTCGGGCAACTGCGAACTTTTAAGAAACCAAATTCAGGACTAATGACTGTTACAATATCACAACTTTTTTAAACCTGGGATTCTTATTGAATGAGCTCAAAATATCGTTTACATCCTCGAGAACTCTTATTAAAGACATTTTGCATGCCTTAATAGCGGAGTTGCATAAATAACATTGGATAGTCATCATTTATGTGTATTTTACCCGTAAGATATAAAATGTAGCTATTCCGTGCCAGCATCATACTAATATATAAAAATTGAATGGTGTCTGTCTGTCTGTTGCTCAATCACGCGAAAACTACTGAACCGATTGAGATGAAATTTGGCATGTAGTGAGAAAATGTATCTGGGTGTAACAAAGACTATATTAAAAATCCCTCAAGCCTTCGTGGTCTCTGGTGTTCCATGCTAAGAATTGGGTTCGGTACAGTGGTTTCATTTTTTTCTTTTTAAAACTACTTTCACTAAAGATAGAAGGTGGAGATTTTTTTTGTCGGATGGCTGAATAAATGACATTTCTAATTCTTTCAATCTATTCTCTTATACGCTTCGTAATTGCCTGAAAATAATTTTTTTTGCTGAAAAATTTCACATTTTAATCTGAAATCAATAATAGTATATTTACTTGACAACCAGATATTTTATTTTCAAAGGATATTCACGCCTCTAGCATTTAAATATCACGTTTTCCTGCAGGCCCATGATAGTACGTGCAAAAATAATCTGTATAAGAAGGGCCCAGAGTCCCAAGGGCCCCATGATAGATTGCTTCGGGGGGTTATCGATAAATTCAATGCATATTTACAACAAGTATACTCTTAAATGTCTATTATCAAAGTAGCTCTCATAGGAGCGCTGGCAGCGCTCCTATGAGAGCTACTTTGAGTGAACTCTTACGTAGTAAACGGTACACACAAAGGAATGAAACGTGCAAGAATATTTACTTGCAGTGAATAATAATGGTAATTATGGCTCTGTTGCTACAACAAACAAGGCGTTTTTTATTATCGTTTAATATTCAGTTGTATTACACGTAGTGGAACTGTCTGCTTCTCATTACGATTGCGAACTGTTTTTAGACCAATTCCCACATCATTAATGTTACGAGTTATTTACATATGTTTAAAAGTGTTAAAGTGCAGTTAACTTGCATGCACTCAATCATCGAGTTTCCTATTGAAGACTCTCACTCGCTGCTGTTTCCCCTCCTTGGACTCAAACATATATCCATCAACACGCCTGATAGAAAAAAGAGTAACCTTTCGAAAAAATCTTTTAAAGCAAGAGGAATGTCTTCTTTGCGAGTAAATGAGTTCTTGCATAAAAAATGACAAAGGTTAGACTTGAATGCTCAAAGACATGCCCACTAGCGATCTCATCAGCATTTCCCCGTGGTGTTTCTCGGGTTACGCTAAGAACCGCTCAAATTTCATCCTAACCCAACCTACGGACGGGTAACCAACTGTAAATCTGGTTCAAATATAGACCCATCTGTTTCAAAACTCCAATATGTTTTAAGACGGCGGAAATTATAATGACGTCACTACGTTTCTTACCCGAAAGGAGAATGGAAATTCTGCGCAATGAACGGCATCCGTGTATGAAAATCGACAAGTGCGCTAAGAATCACCATAGATGTTTTACTTAGCAACCAAAACCAATGATTATGGCTATCCTTTATGCAGAAGGCGCAGTCCGGGTGATGGAGGATTCATAGGTCAAATAAACATGGCTCCTGCTAATGCTTCTTTTGACGTTGTCAACCGCAGGATTCTCCAATCCTGATTAAGATACTCAACGCACATATCGACGTTGAATTGTGCAACTCAATGGAGTCATTGAATGAAAATATAATTTTGTACACAAGGGAAGTGATCAAGCTGTAATTCACTCAGAAGACGGCTCAAAAGAACCGGAGGGACGAGGTGACTATTAATCAACCTGGGTGTTATTTAAGTAGTATATGGTTTCCCGTGCATGAAAGAGGACCAACAGCCACTCATCTCTCCGTGCACCTGAAAAACTGTCAGCGTGTCTACTACAACGAACACAACATACAAGTTAGGCTACGAACTCCTCAAATGACCACGCTAACATTATTCTTCAGGCGTTGTCGTTTTATTATAAAATAAGTTCAATGTTTTTCACACCCGTTGAATTTAAACGGGTACCTTCTGCTAGTTCTCGATAAAAATGTTTACATCCTGCATTTTAAAATGAAAAATTCTTATTCATTTAGATAGCTATGGAGTATATTTTTTTGTGGAGGCTTTTGGAGAATTTTTGCATGGGTAGCTTTTTCTGGAATTCAATTAGGGCTCCTCGTAGAACGGATATATCTTTGACAAAAAATAATATTTTTTGTTTCTTTTGCCATAAGAGAAGAGAGCATTAGTGTTACGGAGGTTACTAAAGTGGAGTTTTGACGTTGGTGTGGTAGAAAAGAGTTAAAAAGGAATCCTCAATTATATTTTATCTACAACTCTTAGGGGAATGCATGGGAAATATTAATTTATATTATATTATATATTTGGAGCTTATTAGCTTCCTGCACGTTTACGAACTGCAACATAGATAAACATTATGGCGTACACCTAACTTTTAACAAATAAATAACTTCGTCATGTGCAAAGTAATGGGTCATTTATTTTGATCCATTTGCTTGGGTGAAACATTATAACTTGCCATCTCTTGGGTATAACAGTGGAAGGTGTCGTAAATATGTAATTAGAGTTGAATTAGATAAATATCCCTGATTGAAAACACAAACGTTCATTCCACTATGATGGAAGTGAAAGAGTATAAGAGCAAATATTGTGAAGAACTTTAACCCGTAGGTCAAATCAATGGAATAGGGTTCTAATACTAGAATTAAAAATAGAGAAAGTAATTTGAATCAGATGCGGTGCTTACAGGATGAGGAGTTCAGTGATATTCGAAACTGAGGCACTGAAGATATATCAGTGCCAACAATAAATCCATTACCATTTTAGGCGTTAAGTAAATTGGAATTAAATTCACTAAGCCATCCCTTTATCATTTCCTGTCCTTTTTATTTTGTTCAGCCGTCTTAAATACGTTTACCGGCGAGCGCTGGTGTCTTGGAATGTCTCTTGGGGGACGGTGTGTGTAGGTGCGTTAATGAAACTTTAAAAAAACTCTTTTTCCCGTCTCCAAGCCGATCTCACCTCCTTCCTCCCCCTCTTCCGGGCATCTCTTCTCCCCTCACGTCTTCTTCCCATCCCAGAGATCCCTCCCACCATTATCTCATCTTACATACCCCCCTCCTTAGCTCCGACCCTTTTTTTCTTGTCTTCCCACCTTCTCCTGCCTCCTTACTTCTCTCTCCTCAAGTCTCCTACTCCTCTCACCCCTGTTGCACCCAAACTTACTTATATCTCCCGCCAACGGTAAGAGGAGAGCGGAGTGCTTTGGGAGGAGGCCCAGAGAAAAATGATGCCGGGGGAAAAAGCTTTGGAAAAATATTTGGGCGTGCATTTGTATGTGTGTTTGTATTCGATTCGAGAGTTCGCGTTATTCGTCCCACTCTCTCCGCTGCTCCAAAATACGGTTTTTCCCTCATGCCTCCCCTTACATCTCTACTCCCTCAAGGCCTTTTCCTCCATCTCCACTCCGTATTTTGCTTTGGAACCGTCCTATACCTATACATTACATCGAATCCAGTGTGAAGTATTACTCAAGAATTGCATTGCAGTTCTAAACTACCGGGATTGGCGATATCTCGCCTCACAATACCACTCTATATTAATTAAATGTCGTATTGAAATGATGAGCTATCGGACTGCGATGCATTGCCCATCGATTCGAGGGTTGGCATTATTCATGCCAGCCGCTCTGCAGCTGCAACTACGGTTTTCCCCTTATGCCCTCCCTGCATCTCTACTCCATCAAGGTATATTTCTCTCTCTCCACTCCATCTTTCTGTTTGGAACCTGCCTAGACCATTGCGTACTTGCGTTGTATTGAATGCGATAAGCGATATTAATCAGGTATCGCATTGCGGTGCTGAGCCGCCGAGCTAGTGTTAGGTGCCATAGTGCATTGAGCTACAATCGGACTGGCTTTATATACAATGCGATATTCGTTTCTATTTCGCTTCGCAATTGTAATCAACCAGGCTAGGAAGGCTAGGTAAAGACGTATCTGTGTTGAGGCAGGCTTCTTAATTAAGAACAATGCGCTGTTAATGTTAAGAAAAATTTCAAAACAAGCAGGCAGGGCAGGAAGAAACATGGGTGATATATCGCGTCTTTTGCGATATATCGCATCTCTTTCCATATATATCGACTCTTTTGAGATGTAGGACGTCTTTTGTGATAGGGAATCTGTATAGCATAAATTCGAATTGAAATTCGAATATCGCAGAGCCCCAAATCCCCTCTCCTCCATCCCAACGTTTCACTCTGCTCACCCTTTGCCTTTTCCCTGCCGACTCCTGGGCAACAAAAAGTTCATCTCCCGAAAAAACTCAGCGTTCAATTTACTTCGGCCCTTTTCACTCCTCTCCTCGCCGGCTGCGCTCCTCGTCCTTCCTTCCCTTCTACGTCTCAGTTCCTTCCATCCCTTTTACTTTCTTCGCTCGATTTATACCCTCCGCCCACCCTCTCCATCCCCCCGTCGCCCACCTACTCGTCTCTCTCATCTCCTCATTTCCCTCCTGGACTACCCATTTTTTTCTTTCCTCCATCGTCTCTTCCTCCTCATGCTCCTCCTCCCTACCCTACGCCATCCTTTTCAGTCTTGTCCCATTGATTTTTATGGCTTCGCCCTCTTTCATTATGTGTCGCCCGAGTCCGATGCTCTTCATCTGATTGTTTGCGTCGGGCCGGGATCAGATTGGCACAGCTGGTACTCCTTCACCCTCCCTCACCCACCGTTGTGTACTGCGGAGACTTGCACCAAAATATATCAAAACGTCGAAAGCTCTTGGAGTCGGAAGTGTTTGATGAATATTTCCTTCAGTAAAAAACGATGTTTGTAAAACGGTCCAGCAAGTCCCGTAGGTGTGAATAAATAATTCTCGTAGTTAACAGCAAATTGAAAAGTCCTTCTAGTTCATTTCTTTTTCTAGTTTATTGCGGAACTTAAATCTTTTTTCTCTTATCGTATTGAGTGCAAATGAACGCAGTCGTGTTTCCAGAGGAGGCATCCAGCACCTTTATATGTTTAATAATAATATTTAAAATCAGGAGTTTAGGTCCTTATCAAAATGATAATTCCATAATAAATAATAATTAACTCCTGATTTTAAATATTATTATTAAAAAAGAGGTCTAGAAATCTGCCAACTTTATATGTTTACGCAATGTTCAATATTTTAAAACTCATTGATGACAGAAATATACGTATTCTTGTTAACTTGAATTTGATTTATTTATTCTAGTTTTAATTGTTAAAAATCAAGTACAGGTATCAATAAATCGACGTATCTTAACTATCGAATCCCGTTATTGTGAATTATTATAATTCTCACTTATAACCAAAAATTGAAAAAGCCTTCTTCTATATCAATTTTTTCTCCAAATAAATAGAAACACATAGATGCTTTTCTTTCAACAATCACCCACAGTTGTGTCAAGCAGAAGAAATATAGGTGATCATCACCTTTTAATGTGAATCGCCTTTCTGTACTGTTCAGTCAATTCAAAAGCTAATGGAACCGTCCATATTCTGGTTTATTATAATATGATTGATTGATCGCCGTTTTGCTTAGCGAAAATCCACTAATATTCTAAAAGAATGCATTTATGCAAAACATTAAGAAGCGTAAGAGCAGCGAAGGTATTTTGTAAAATGATTCGCGTATCTCTCAGGAACACTTTACCACTTCCGTGGTTTCATCATTGAAAAACCTAAAACTAATTTACAGCCCTTAATATGCTGGGAATGTAAATTTTCTTAGCGTAGGTGTAAAAACCTTTAGGTATAACTCAGAGTTAATTGAGGAATTGATCTAAACTTTCGTTTCCACAACAGAGTAGTTTATTTTTTTAGCATTGCATTAAATGACAATTGCTAATTACATTTCATCCATTAACAGGCTGAAATGTTTACTTTTCTCAAATGACTCGAAAATTACTTCACGAAACACAACTGTGAGGCAGTACCAATTCAGTTCCAAATAATAATTTGAAAGAGCCGATATCTTGGTCGACACTTCCAGTAGGGTGGAGTCTACAAGAAAGGTGGTCGATTGTTGATGCAAAACACAACCGCTCTATCAACCAAATGACACCTAGCCCTTTTGTCTTATTTAATTTCAATTTCATAGTATTTATAATTATGTTTTAGTCGTTAAAGTTACTCAGAGCATATTCAAGACTTGCAAGTTCCACTTCGGTGTGCTTATTGATGCCGGCCGGATGCCATGTTTGCCGGTCTTTTTATCAAATAACATAAAAGTGCACATGCGGGTGACTCCGTAAAGGTTACTACCGTGGCTAGTCCCGTTTTCCTCAAAATTGGGAAATAGCAAAGTTGAATGAAGTAACATTAATTTTTATTGTTTGATCATTTATTTCAAAACTTATCCCAGTATTTCACTGCGGGAAAACATGGCTGGGTGGAAAATAAAATTCTCGTTTATGTAAGGAAACATAATAATACATTTCTATTTTGTTTTATGGGTACTTTATCACATAAACTAAGTCTATTCCGTTGGATAATAATTACAAACTCTTAAGGAGTGATTTACTGATTATTCTGAGGCGTTATTTTACTATTTAGGTACGTTTATTATTGAAAGTTAAAATTTTTTCAGAACGATGAAATTCGTTTATGCTTAACGGCTGAAATTCGTTTATGCTTAAGGTGGGCGCGCCCGCGGCAAATTGCCGCATAATTTAGTTTCTGAGCTCTCCATTTGGTACCGTTTGTATTTATTGCCTGTGTCTCCAGGTATTCATTTTTCATGATAGGAGGGAATATTTCCGATATCCGGATCAATTACCCACCGGACGCTTCAGTAGCTGTGTGACATCGAAGAGAGTTTGACGTTTGACTAAAGATATAAAAGAAATTTTAGGAAAATATAAGAAAAAAGAACCGGTTCCTCAAGCACCTAAACCAGTAATATGCCATGTTTGCAGGTGGCATAAAAATTGCAGGTCAAAAATTGTGTGCTAATGATGAAAAAATAATGTACTCGTATGTAGGAGGCATTGTCGTCAAGAGACAACATGTATGAGATGGGAAGATGGACAGGACCTAGATATGAACTAAGATGACTAACAATGTTCATTCAGTGTCAAATAATAAAAGATGTAACTGTAACAACTTAATCAGCCTTTTTTATTAGTAAATTATTTTGCCCTTGAATATAGGAATGCAATTTATTTTTGCGGTAAAATTGCTGCGGCGCGCCCACTCGTGGGAGTGAATTTGGCACGCCCACCGCGTTAAGGAAGAATTGTTTTACTTAATACGTTTTTCGCTGTGATGGAACCGTTATTTGGGTTGGCTTTGAGAATTTGAATCATTCAGCTTTCATCAGCTACGTTGTAATGAAAAAGAGACCTTGAATAGCAAATCGATTCGTAAAAGCCAGTTCCTAACTTAGCAGCCGGATTTATTTCTTTAGGGGGGTCCGATCCTTGATTGTATCCCCGCTGCCCTGATAAAAGAAATCGGTTCTCATTTTGGAAAAACGATCCTTAATAGAGACAAACAAAGGTACCTGAAATCTGTTATCTGATCCTGAATTTTGGCAGCATGCCATTATTTGCGGCAGCTGGCCCTTAACGTTGGTTGACTGCCATGACTGCTGGCAGCTGACCCTGAATTTTTTCTTCCCATCAGATCGGGGCTTTCATACTTAGTCTGAGTCTTGTCTCCAGTGGTCTTTAAGCTCTACTGTCCATATTTGACCAAAACGGGCGGCTCTGGTCTTTGGTCATTGTCACAGCATCTGATTCTTTGCTCTTTATTCATTTAGTTATTCTACCAGCTGAGTCGTATATTTTTGGACAGTCCTTATTCTAACATCCCCATTTCTGGGACATCTCACTTTTTCTCCCCTTATGTGGCTTACTATCAGGTCTCTCTTAAATTCCTTAGCTTTATCCCTTCTTGTTCCATTCAACATTTTTATCATTCTCCTTCCTCTTTCACACTTCGCCAGCGGTATCCCCTCTATCGTCCTCTTCAACATGCCTTCGCCTCTCAAAACGTCATTCATCTATATTTTTTACTTCTCCAACCTCCATCACTTATTCCCCATCCTCTCCCATCATATCCAAAACCTCCTCGTTCGTCTACCTCGCCACCCACCTCACCCTCTCCATTCTTCTTCAAACCCACGCTAAAGTTTCAAAACACTACAGCTTCACACCACTAAAAAACGAAACTAAATGCTTTAGTGTATTTCTTTGGAGACTAGAAAACGTTCTCCCAAAAATATCCGCAAATAACCGAGAAAAGGGCTCCGCGGTGCCAATAAACGACCCTTCGCCGTCCGCCCAACCGCAGTGCAGGGGGCGGGGGAGTTGCAGCCGTGCGACACCAGCTGTGGGTTGGTGGCCTCGAAGAGACAATAATCCATGCTGTCTTCGTTAAAAGTGTACCCTATCATCAGTAGGCAATTTCAAGTTGCTAAAATGAGAAAGGCCCGCGGTGCACCCGAAGAAAGCAGTCTTTCAGTACCTCCTAAACCCACCATGTGACAAAATGCGTAATTGTTTCCGCGATTTCTCCAAAATATAATAGATAGAGGCTCTTTTCAATGTTCGTATCTCGAAAATCTCCATAGCGGAGTGGATGCGGCTACAATTCATTCCACACAATTGCCGCGCCACCTTACTCCCCGTTGCAGGCGGGTTGGACTAGACTCGACCGCGCGATCGAAAAACTGATGTGAAATTCGGCGTCGCGAACGGTCGCAGCAAAGCTCATCGGATTCGCACTGTGGAAGCTTTGTAGAGCTTCACCATATAAGTTACTTCGCGATGCTCGGCGCTTCAAATAACTATTTCTCTACATATATTTAAAAAATGACCAAAAATGAGGGTCCGCCATTTTGTTTAATATCTTTGATAAATAATGACAAAAAATTATGCAGACTACATTAAAATAAAGATGAAAAACAGTTTCATTTTACTGCATCACCTTTTATTCGTTCTTTACCCATAATGGCTTAGCAAGGGCTTGATTTTTAAGATTTCGTGAGAAAATTGAGTGTAGACCATTTTTGCGAACTTTATGCAACTTTGACCTCATGCAAATTGTTAATTGTTGAGTACTAAGGATAATGCTTTGCGTCATCGCATGCAAATGTCTTTTGAAAATATTTATGCAAAGTTTCAGCTTCCTGGCTTGAAAAAAATCACTTTTTGACTTTTGGTCAGCTTTTTTCGATTTCAGCCCACTGTGCCACGTCTCAAATATCTCCAGTCTACGTAAATCCTCTCTCAGCAATGGACAAGTTTCCATCCCAGCGCCTTTCTCTCCGTTTTTGAGTTTTCTCTTGTATTTTCTTTATGTTTCTTCTTAGACCCTCTCTCAAGAATTCTTTCTCTTTGTAAATACTCCTTTGGCAAGGGCAATTCTACATCTAATGTCTCTACCGCTAAAGCAATATTCCACCAAAACAAAACATACATTCGTAAACCGTCCTAGCTGCCCTATTTAATGCCCTTCCCCCTATAGATTCAGCCCTACTTTCTTACTTCTAGAAAATGTCATTACCTTAGTTTTCTGATGATTTATCTTCATTCTCTAACTCTCGCACGGCACCACTAATGCTTTTATAATTGACTGTAATTTGTTTTTGTACCGAATAAAGGCATTGGTAAATGCACTGAAATGACTCCAGAAGTGTGCACCGAATTCACAAACCTGACATTATACGGTTAAATAAAGGTCAATAATTGAATAAGCAATATCAAAATGCAATATTTATCACCAAAATATTTTTTTAGCAATAACAACAAAAATTATTTCGCAAAAGCACTCAAAACCGATACATTTTTATTGAAAGATAATAATATCGAATTTTTACCCCTGCACGGGAAGCCTTTGAGCATCAAACACCCATTTAAAAATATCCAACACTGTCCATAAGATTAGGAATCCAGCCCAGGAAGTCAACAGACCAAATTTTCAAAGGCGAATTTCGCAGAATAGGATTTCGTACACGTATTTTGTTGGCATTCTCAGGCATTTTTCTCAGTGTCAACCTATCATGTTTTTGTATTCTCAAGTGGGCAGAACTCAGCAAATCGTAGTTGGCAGTAAAAAAGCCTATAAGAATGATACTAACCCGACATTTCATTTCCTCCTAAAAATGACATAAAATATGAATATATCCGCTATCAAATGTGATAGAAACGAAGAAAGGCGAAATGTGGAGATGTAAAACCCCGAAATGTGTGAAGTGGAAAAGGAAGGAGCCGGCACTTGAAACTATGAGAGTTTGAAAAACCATCTACAGTAGGAGACTCGTTTCTATGCATGAACCCATACAAAGCATGCATATTGATATTACCCTGCAAGCCGCCAAAAGTGCGTATGCCATTGATAAGTAGATTAAAAGGGAAAAAGAACATCTTTACAATACATACTGAGCTCGGCGAGATGGTAATACAAAAAAAATGCAAGTCAAAGGATTACAATACCTACATATAATATGCATCCTAATAAAATAACAAGTAAACGCAATTGATGAAAATAAGAAATGTCGAGCAAAATAAGAGATGTGTAGTCGATATAATTATGCATCCAAACATTTTAGTGCTCGTCAGTCAGTCATAGTTCCTTAGGCATCTGTTAAGCCCCCTTTCGAGCAATTACCTTTATAAGCCTCACTCAATTTAATTACCAAAGTTTTATTTTTTGTATTTTAATCTAAAAATGAAAGAACTAGGCTAGAACAATTATCTGGCGAAATGAAGTTTTGTGTGATGAGGAATTAGCAACCATTTTCTTATAATATATGTATGATCAGCCATTTTAAAAATAACTTAAGTTGTTGTAATATTACTAATAAATCGAATTTCCATCCGTACTAAGTATCATCTGAAGTGAGCTTCTTTAGCAATCTGCAAGGTCAAGCTGTAAGTATTGCCGTCTATTGCGCAATAATTTTAATTTTTCATTTCCTTGCACGACAAAGGCCATGACATTAGCACGTCGTCATGGGAATATCAGTAAAACATCCACCTATTTTCATTTTATGTCGAAATTTCTCAAGTCGTGAGGAGCTTAAGCGCGAAGCATGAATCGTGTACGTGTTATTCTTGCATAGCATTGTAGCAACACGGCCTTGAACAGACGTTAGCGAACGAGTATGTGCGCGCGTGAAGGAAGGAAGAAAAAAAAAAGAAATCTCGTGGCAAAATCCCCGCTCGGAGGCTGAAAAACGTCTCCCCTCGTCATCCTCTAACCCGCCCACCTCCCCGTGCATCCCCTGCCCCCAGCCCTCCCCTCGTGGCTTGACGCAGCCTCCGGCTCCGGAGGCTTGACGGGTGATCACAAAGCGTTCCCTATTTTCACCTCCCTGTTCGCACCTACTCCTCCGGGGGTCCATTTCGCCGTGCCACGTGGGATCCAGCCGCACCACACTGGGGACGTGAGGGGAGATGCCCCCAAGGAAATGTCGCTCGTATTTGTGTGCGGCGTCGGAGTGCCTCGTTCCCCCCTAGACGGTCGGCGTGGTTGCCGACAAAAGGAACGATGGGGAGGCGGCGAAACGTGCATACCGGGGAGATGCGTACGTTATTAATTCGGCTTCGCACGAGAAAATTTTCTTTAATCTTGCGCAATTCCTCGAGTGTGTTAGAGCTAGAGTGGTCTCGAAGCGTTAAGTAAAATGAATGCAGCCATTCGGGGAAACTTATGTATTTTAACAGAGGATAGCGTAATTGCCTGATCACTCGTTCCCCGTGCTAATTTGGGACAAAGTCTGCTGTGACGATATCGCAAGAAGCGGTATATATGCATGAAAAATCATTAAATAGTCCTTCACAATTTGACGTCCCAGACGGAAGAACACAACATTTGACGATCGGATCTCTCCGCTTGACGTCACCTATGGAACTACATTCAACGTTAAGAACTTCATCTAGTACGTGTAGCACTGCCTGTTGGCTAACTAGTACGCACAGCTTTAAGCAAATAGTGAGCAAGGAATCATTGCTACACCATCGAAGCGAAAGTAACCGACACTCATGATAATAGCTAGTTCAATTCCATACGAGATAAGGGGAAAATAATATGTGGGTTATCGTACTTATCGTTTTTCGGGTATAAATTGGAATCTGCGTCATATTTGAACGGTTTGTCCGATGTTAATTTAATTTCTATCGATCGTTTTTCCTCGGTTTCCAACTGAGTTTTCCAGACCGTATCGGTTTGCAACTTACTCAGTTTTTCGATGCCGAACCGTAAATTTACATCATAATTCACGAGACTGTAATGCTTAAGAGAAGCAGTTGTCGGTGGATTGTTCATTGGGGAACGTTACTGACAATAAAGTAGGTCATTTTCGCCGAGGAGGTTAGGTGATTTGCGAGTTAAGTAAAAATACCCACTTTGTAATGTATTATTCACATTCAAGTATCTCCCAAAAATACACTCCTCAAACCTATGGCTTTGCTCTTTTGAATAAATTCACGAAAATCGGTGAATCTAATAACTAATAGTTTAATCAGTTGATTGCTGTCAGCTGATATCAGCTGATATTGTTCTCTCGACGATTTATCACGGTAAAATGTGACCAAAACTCTTTCACTTCGTTCGAAGTCAAATTGAAAAACGCAGACCGGTAACTAACTAGTATTTTACGTCATAATGTTGTTTACTTTAGAAACGCTCAAAATTCAGATCTTCAAGGTATGATGATGCTTTTTCCCTGAAGTAAGTGTTGCCTGTCCATCGTGATAGCGCAGTAGATGGTGATAAATGGAGAAAATCAGTAGACACCGATAATACCGGCTAGGTATGACGTATGTTACAGTGCCGTTCGCGCTCTGGTACCACGTTGACATGATTGGTCAGGACATTATGAAATAGTTAGTGCAATTGATTGATTAAGTTTATAAGGATTTCTATTAGTTCAATCAGCTTCTTAAACAAAGAATTTCAACACGTGATCGAGGATCCATGGCGATTAACCGCGCTTTGAGGATTTTTTTCCCTTTTTGATTGCTTCATTTTTAGCCCACAAAAAGACCGCTTTCCGGATTTCAGTGGTGGATTATTATTTGCAATAAGTTTGAAAATACATTCGTGAGCTTATATCGATGAAGTTAATTGTCTTTTTCGGTAAATAAACGCTAGTTCCATGTATTATAGACAACCGCGTATATTGAACAACACAACATCAACACAACCGCTGATATTAATATGATTTCATGTAACGGTATCACTTAAGGTCCCATACCTAAACATAGAGATATGAAAATAATGTTTATTACCAAGTATGGAAAAAATTTGATTAGTAAATATTTTTGTCCAAGAAAATGTTTTTCGTATCCCTGAAAGTTAAAAGTAATCCTAAAAAGTAACTTTTTAGAGAAGAATTTTGGACAGTATTAGTTATCATCTTTAAAATTGTATGTAACAAGAATAGAGAACAACAGAAATAAGAGATATAAATATTTTGCACAACTTATTGTTAGACAAGTTTTTCTTCACTAGTATTCTTGGACGCCATTGTATTTTTGGCGTTTTAATGGTAGCTTCAAAATGGACTTGATTATAGCTTGAAATCATCTCCCTTTCCATCTCCATAAGTTTCGTAGATTTCTCCTAAAACAACCTGTATATAGGCGTGCGAGTCAAAACTCCAAGGAAAACGTTCCGTGTTGGGACGTGACGTTAACTAGACGGAGGAGCGATGTGGGAGAGGTAGAGGAAAGAGTGGGATGATAGACACAAATATCTGAACTCGGGAGAAGCGTAGGAGGGAACATTTGAAGAAGGCATCAAAAGTGGGATGTTCATGCTTCCAACAAAAATGCCAAATGGAAATAGGCTGTGGGCGCGGCGGCCATCTCGGTTGCCACGGCAACGGGGAGAATAATGTGTGCTGTGCTGTGCAAGTAAGGGAGTTGAGGAGCTCCGTGTGGAAGAATAATCCTAAGGTTTTACGATGTGAGGTGACGAGGCGGTCCTTCTTATTGCTTGCCCATCTTTGTCTTGCGCGAAGTATTTAAGGGCCATTACGTCGCCATTTTACGAGGGAGACGGCATTGGCCATATTATGAGGAAATTATTGAGCGTTAAATGGCTGGAGCTCGATGAATTTTGAATAGATATCTATAAAGCAGGGTCATTCAGGGGCTGGGATTGTGGAGGATATAAATGGATCAAATATACTGAAAGGATGATGGTGAAGTGAGTGGTGCAGCAATAGGTTAAGGGTTCAACTCATAGGAGGCGTGATTAATGGATCAATAAACTACTTCTGGACGGTCCTCATTTTCTCATCAACATCACCGAAAATCTTGCCACAATACAATACCTTTAAGTTCACAGTTCCCAAACAGATGAAGGTCCGTCGATTCAAAGTCCTAACTGTGTATAGAATGACTATGGCCTTTCTTAACAGTGAAGGATGTCAGTAGTTGAGTGTAGAAAGGTTTTTAACCCCTACTTCAATGCATTGGATTTGCGGTTGCAAGGGTTGTTTTATATTATCCCTTATCTTACCAAAAAATACGTGTTTGTTACTCATTGTCCATTGGCATGCGTAAAGTATTGTTGAATAAGTTTTTGAATAATCAAGAGATATTTTTTTCCATGAAATTAAACTGATTTATTTTTTATTTTTGCCGTTAATGTATCAATGCAATTAACTAATTTGATTTATAACGCAATTTTTGATAATTTTTAGGGGCAGAAGAGAGAGGAGATGTTAAAGATATATATAAGAATAGATGGACATGTTAAAAGAGTTGTTCTGAGGGCAGATCTTGGAGCACGAATTTATTCCCAACGAGAAATTATCTCGCATGGATCGATTTTTTCTAAATCTATTTTGCCCAAGGCTTCTGAGAAGTCCCAGTATTTAACCATTCCTGTCTAATTCGCCGATATAACTTAGAAGACCATTATTACCGAATGTATTAATCGATTTTTACCCAGAGCTAGAGAGGCAGATGTTTTCCCAAATTGATTGTTTTAAAGCACCTGCTCCTATCACACATTTTGATGGAGGTCCCTTTCAACTCTTCACCGAAGAAGTTTTTGTTACATAAATGTGCGATGCATTCTTTCTATTACTGCTAAAATTGTTACATTGCTACTACTATTTTAATAAAATTTTCTGCTTATATGAACAATCAATTAAACACAGTTGTTAATTCCTATTACTCACATCTACTGGTGAAGATACAAAACGGCCATTTATCTTGGAGGCTCGCCGCAATGTATTATGGCAATATCAGCGATATTATTTTGCAGCCATTTAAAGTGAAATTTTGTATTGTTTTATGCGTGAATGACGATGATCAACAAATAGTTAACGAATTGTTAGTATAATGTCATTCATTCATTCATGTGTTTCTGCTCCAGATGGCAGGTTTTCTCATGAGCTCCTCCTTCACTCCACTCTTCTCTCAGCCAGGCGCTTTGTGTCCGCGTACGTTCCACCTATTTTTATGTTGTCTAACATTTGCTTCCTTCCCCTTCCCCGCTTTCCTTCCACCATTCATTCTATTTCCATCGTCAGCAGACAATGTCGTCTCGGGGAATGTCCAATCCAATTCCTCTTTCTTCTTCTAATCGTTTCCATCTTTCCTCGCCCACTCTCCTCAGAACCTCCTCGTTTCTCACTTTATGCTTCCAACTCACTTTTTTAATCTTCCTCCATATCCACATCTCCAGGGCTTCCAGTCTTTTTTCGTCTTCCTTTTTAACTGCACAAGTTTCCGCCCCATATAGTGCCACACTTCATATATAGGACTTTACTTATTTCTTCCTCAATTCTTTGTTCCAAGGCCCACTAGTAGCTTCCTTTTCCTTTGAAATCCTTCTTTTGCTAATGGTATCCATCTTTTTATCTCAGCTGTAAAATACCTATCTTCTGTTATGATACTTCCCAGATATTTGAAGCTCTTCACTTGCTCTATGAATTCCTCTTCCAGTTTAATTTTAATTTTCTTTCTTTCAGTTATTTTCTAATTATTCCACATTCCAATTTTTTCTTCTTTGGTTTCAGATAATACTGCCATGCCATCTGAAAATATTATGCACTCTACTCTTTTCCCTCCCAAAAACGCCCCTATTCTACCGTCATAACACCCTTGGATTATTTCTTCCAAATATATATGTTGAATAATATTGGGGGCTTGCTGTATCCTTGTCTGACTCCTCTTTCAAAGACAATTTCCGCAGTCATCTCACCTGCTATCCTCACTCGCAAACTGCAAACTTGGCCTAAATAGACCTTTAATTAATATTCTTTCTTTACAATCGATCGCTTGTTTTTCAGTATAGCCATTAATTTGTACCATCTTACTCTGTCGAATGCATTTTCCAGATCTATGAAAGCTACATATACTTTCCTCTTTTTCTCCATATATCTCTCTTCTATTATTCTTATCAAGCCTATAGCATCTCTGGTTCCTACTTCTTTCGTAAAAGCATACTGTTCCTCTTCGATTGCTCTACTCAGTCTTCTACATTGCCTTCTGTTAATTGTCCTTAGTAGTACTGATAGTGAGATATTTAGCTTAACTTCCGATGTTCTTCGCATTTCTTGCTGTTTTTCCTCTTATTTATGGATATCATCGCTATTTCTCCAAACGTTGATTGTGAAGAGTATCAAATAACAAAAGTGACCGACGGAAAAATCAACGGGCCACAAGCTGCGTTATGACGAAAAGTAGTTGCTACCTTTCAACGAAATTAGTTGTTTTGTGTACATAAAACGCATCGTGGTTGTATTAGTTTCATTGCAAATTACGATCATACGAAAACAATGCTTAAACTAGAAGCGTGGTTTTTATAATTCCCGTATTGCTTGGTCTCTAGATTGCACTATGACATTTTCATCATTTTCATGCTATCAAGGAATTATTTCGGCCTTTGTAGCCAGCTCTAAGGGGGGTTCAGCGTGCATCGTCCTTTCCCAGAATCTGTGTTAGAGTCTATGAAACTAGAACGCTGAAGTTTCCGGTCTCAAGTGGTTCTCAAATACCGGCGTAATAAAAGGTGTGGGGAAAATTTTTAATGAAACGCCAAGTTTGTTTTAATGAGGAAGTTTAGCCAACCTATATTGATTTTCAATGTGCGGTGAAGTCAAAGTCGTGACAATGTGTTATGGCTGATAAAATTGAACGCAACAGTAACACAATACAGTGCCAACACTCAATCCCTAACAAAGGAATAGTTGAGTGTCAATGAATAAAGGTCATGAAAAACTCAGGAAAGCACTTCAAATAACAAGCTTTTATATCGCCCTATTAACGTGTGATATTATGAGATGCTTCATTCCCTCTCAAGTCTTGTGTCCCATTTCTCATTGTAATTGAAAAAATAAGGTATCTAATCACTGAAATTGTTTTTCATTTTTTCTGAGATTTAAAAACTTAGAATTTAACCAGAATGAACGCTGATGTGCATGCACAATTTTAAAATAACTTTGTTGAAACTTGAAAATTTGGTCAAAATCGCTACCCAAGCTTATTTCAAGCTCTCTAAATAAGTCAAGTTTAAAATAAATCTTATTATAGCAAAAGTACACCTCATAAGCAGTCGTTAATTTGTAAATTAGTTTTTCTGTAGTTCTCCGTCACTCAACTACCACTGAATTGCTTCATCGTTTCTGATTTGGCATAATGAATATATCAATCCGAAGATTGTTTTACTGCAGCTGTCCACTCCTTTTTTCAGCCTGCCTTTTAGTTTCTTTAAAATTCTCTTTTTGACACACCTCGTAATTTGCTTTATGCAATCCATGTTTAGTCATACTCTGTGATTCTTTCCATGAAGTGCTGATTCGATTTATGCTTTCAGGAAGCTGATATTCTCATGATGTGCATTTTAAATTGTTTTTTCTTCTTCACTGCGTTGCCATGGAGCGTTTCTATGGCCTCTTCATTTGTAGTTCTTACCGTCCATTTTATATCCATCATTCTTTGATAAAAACTCGCTTCCCGTGCTCCCAAAGTTATTTCTTCTTCTGCTATTGTCGTCTAAGCTTCGCATTTGCATCATTTATATCTATTTTACAAATTTTGAGGATACCGGGAATAGTCAATGTAATACCATTACAGAAGATAACGGGACTAGCCACGGTATTTACCTTTTAGGGATCGTCACCCGCAAGAGCACCTAAGTGCAAAAATTCCCCAGAGGAAAATTCATTCGCCTCTACCGGGGCTCGAACCTGGATCCATCAAAGTATAGCTTGCATATAAAGCTAAACTAGCAAAATCACTCTGCGCGATGCCGAGAGATCCGGGTTCGATTACCAGTCAAAGGTGAATGAATTTTCCTCCGTGGAATTTTAGCGTGTATATTTTGATGTCGAATTCATGAACTCTGACCGAAAATTGAAATTCTAGGATTGAGTGAGGTTCATGAACATTTCTCGAATGAAGGAAGCGTTAAAATTATTATTTAATCGAATTATCCCTGGGTGCAGCGGGGTTTCTGGAAATTGAGAAAAATTAAGCACCCCCACAGGAAGAAGAAGGGCTTTGCGGTGGACTGAGCGATGGGACGAGGTCGGGACTAACGGCCGTAAAGACGATTAAAGGGAGAATTTCGTAGTTGAGAGGGGAGAAAAGTGTTGGGAAACTCAGCGGGTTACGAATTATCAGCCTGGTTTGAGAACGTCTGCTTCAAAAACACCAAAGGGAGAAAAAAATCTTCAAAAACTAAATTTCAAATTGAAATGAATACCTTTTAAAAAAAGCATCTTGAAGAATTGGGGTGAACATTGAAAAGTTTTTGATAGGGTTTGTGAATCAAATGAGTTTAGTCAAGTTTGGTCCAAAGGATCTTCCCAAAAACTGCTCATGATGTGGTTGAAAAGTTTTCCGGTTAAAGTGACAATGCTTGCACGATACCCACGTGGAGAGTTGAGGTATTCAATTAGTCTACTTAAAAAATGAAAGAGCTGGCGATGTGAGTTTATTGTACGCTTGGTTTAATTTTTTCTTTTTTTGGGGCAGCACATGAATACAGTGGCATTATTTCCGCTGGTGAATATTTATGTCAATAATGGCTTTACTAGATAGCTTGTCATTTGAAAATACGGGTTAGCTTTAACACTGACTTTAGGGTTATTCCATGGTCTTATTCTGTTTAGTAGAGAGTTTTATTAAAAGTTAAGCCTCTATGTTTTTTTTCACGTTGGCCACCTTAAACTTTTCCTTTCCTAAAAATAAGCAACTCGGTTTGGTGCGCCTTTTTGAACCACATTGAAACAGTTTTATTGATAGTGGTTTAGCTTGTTTTTCACGATTAATTTGCTATATTAATGTAGTTTTAAAAGCAGAAACATTTGAGGCGTAGAATGATAAAGAAACAATTGTTTGAGCGTACATAATTTTCCCAAAACTCAAGACTATTTTACATGCTGTTCATTTGTTCTCGTCAAAGCTTGGCCTCATTCCTATTAGAAACTATATTTTGAAAGTAACTGTTTTATGAAAAATTGTCCGTGCAAACGAGAGAATCAAAGACAAAACGAGAGAATGGAAAGCTTCGAACTTCAGATGTGCTATCTGAAGTTCGAAGCTTTCCATTGTTTGGATCAACGGTACCAATAATTTTCCTGATTCCTTGAGCACTTAATCTTGGAAAAATATTTCCGAATTTCATGACTTACTTTAAATGTATTTGGAAGTACGTGTGCGAGGTCTGCCAAATTGTAAGATAAAAGGTAAAAAAAATTCTGCGAGAATGGATTATATTTATCGTGATTTTCTCATTGTTTATTGTAATAATTTACCTTTTGAAAATTTTATTATGACACTTATCGTCAAGGGCGCATTTTTCGGGAATATAATCCATATCCATTTTACCATTCAATAAAATCTAAATTATTCTAGTGAGGCTCATTTATTTTGATTACCACGTGAGGGACTGGAACAAGGAGCTGAAAATGGAGTAACATCTTCGAAACCAAATACAATGCGAGAGAATTGACCACCAGAGACATGAGTTTGTTATTTCAATATTTATTTCATTTTTTGAGTAGCTATGACCATGCTTTGGGAATGCGATATTTCCCTTTAAGTTATAAAGCACCCCTTTTTCAATCTCTGGGACGATTCTTGGCCCAAGCATGGAAATGTTCCCTTATTTGCCGCGATTGAATGTCCTGCATAGGTCGCCTTGTAATCACTCTCTGAGTAGGTTAGCTAAATATTTTGTGCTGACCTTTGAGCCTTTAAGTAACGAGAGGCTTCACAGTTCTCATATTTTATAATTTCTGGCGCGGCTTCATAATCTCTGGGTAGATATTTTCTCTGAATGAAAACAAAAATTAAAACGTTCTGCCATCGATAACGCTCACGTCTACTAACTGATAGTCTGATAAAATGTATGCATATGTGTGAAGCCCGAATATTCAGCAAAAATCGTAATTTCTCATAAGTTCCGCCGATAACAGATGGATCGATGAGAGTAAAGTTTGAAGTAGTTGGAGGGGTGGGGAGCTTCTCAAATAAATCCGAGTTCCGAAGTGTTTACGTGCGTAACCGCATTCCGCGTGCTGTAAAACTGCGGAGCGAAAATACATTTACGAGTCGCGAGTAACTCGCGAAAGCGGAGGTTCACTTGCTGGCGAACTCCAGAGGAGAGTGTTTGCACGTGGTTGCTCTGTGTGCGCGAGTGAGTGTGCAGCTGTTCGGAGGCGGATCTTAAGGCGGCGCGGGGGGCGCCGTCGGGCGCGGCAGTGATTAATACTTATAGGCCCGGGAGCGGAGACGGAATATTCGAAGCGCGAAGGGGGAAGGGGAGGAAGAATTGGCGAAATCATCGTCTCCGCGTTCGGAGGAATGGGGGAGGCCTGAAGGAGTTTCTCAGAATGTAATTTGGTAATGGACTTCCTAGCTTAATGGGAAAGCAACTACGGTGCATGCGCGCGCTAATTGCGATTGCGTAGTTCTAAAGAGGAACGGTATAAAACGATTTGGGTCATTTTTCAGCGACGACACTTTGGCACCATTGCAGCATAAGTCAAAGAGGTGAGAAATTTAATTGTGTCATGCATTAGCAGAACAGATTGCGCTGCACTCTCGGAGTCTTAATGGGCGAAATGGCTATGATTAGATGAGAAAAACAAATTTCAGCATCAGCTACTTGATAGCCAGCTGTGGTAAAAGAATGTGAGATGCTTTTGAACACATTGTGTAAAACTTGGAAGAAAATAAACTAATTTTTCGGGTTTATTTTCGGTAACATTTATTTATTATTTCTTGATAAAACGCGATGGATAAAAATAATCAAAAGATAATGACAGAAAATAGTTGTTTCCTCTTAGAATACCTTTCAATAGATTGTGCAATTTGAAATTGTATGTTGAATTTAGTAGTTAAATATAACTATTTTCCTAGAAAATGTCTTACATAAAATGTCACTCTTTAGGTGATAATAATGTTTCAAAATTATGGAATTAGGTTTATGAAAACGCCCTAGGGATGCCATAGTCTCGTAATTGACTTTCAATCGAGAAATCTAGGTTTACTGCTATATAAGAAAAGGAAACGTAACGGTAATAAATTTACCAACCACATGCTACTACACTCTTAAAATATCTAAAAAAATGTGAAGAACTAATTTGCCTACATTATAGCGGCCGTGCAAGGATGTCGATAGTGTGTGTTAGTAGTGTTAGTAGTTATGTACGCATATGCTAGAAATATTGTACTTATATCTACCCTTATCTAGTTGTTCAATGCTACGCCTATTCTGATCCCCAATTGTTAGCGGAAAAAAGGCATTTTTAATCTATTCGTTCGGCAATCTATCTCTCTAATCTTATTTTCATATTCTAAATGACCGCATCACAAACGTTCTGTGTCATCGGAAAATTAATTGGCTTATAATTCACTCAAAAGATTCAGTTTACATTGTAGTTCACTACCTGATAGTGATTCTCATCACAGTTCGTATAATTGACTTGATACGCAATTGCAATTATCATCACGGCCCTTTACAAATATCACCACACTCCTTTGCAATCGTTCTATCTCTAATAGGTGCAAAACCACCAACGTAATTATTTTATTATTTCCATTAATGGCTCGTGTGCGCTCGATTTTCGGAGAGGCAGGAAGTTCTTGGAAGAAAAACGGTAGAGGTTTAGCTAGTAAATGGATCAGATGAGCGGTGAAATATGGAAGACCGTGATAGAAAGAACGAAGAGAATAAAAGAGAAAAAAAGAGAAGAAAAAGAAGCAGAACGAAAGAGAAAACAAATACTCGAATAAAGGGTGAAAGGAGTTATAAGAATAAATAAGAATAAGTTTATTTCACCCAAACGATATACACAATTTTAACAAATCAAAATGAGGGTGAAACTAGGCACCCCAGAAGAAATAGTTTCTGGTTTTGGGGTTGCCCTCCCTTAAATAAATTGGCTGTAGTTCAGCAGCGGTCATTTACAAAAATAATCATACAATAAATTCTGGTTTTTATATAACATAAATGTGTTCCATTATAACATTTTTGAATTTGAATATAAAATAAATTGCAATTTTCACATAATAAAATAAAATAAGTACACATACCATACAAGAGTCACACCATAGTTTTTAGGAGATATTCCACATCATTTTGTAGTATTTCATCACATTTCATCATCAGTTGTACCGAGTTTAGAGAGGAAACTTTGTGATTGAATAGATTACTGCTTTAGTATGTGGAAAATAAAAAAAAGTCTCTTTATGTCCAAGCAAAATCACATTTTACAGTATAAAAACTATAAAATATCTTCTAGTATGCATCTTTATCTGGTATACATCAAGGTAATGAAATAGAACAAAAGTTTACTTCTCTATGATGGCACAACAATCATTGGAATATCTTTGAATCGACATTTTGCCGTCAACTTAAAACCTTACTCAGCTATGAATTTCATGGAACCGTTATTTAGCTCATGTGATTGCTCTTTGTGATGAGTCTTTTTTACTTGTTTATGCCACTTTTTGTCATTCGATGAAATGCTAATTATAATGATTTAATGTTGTTTTCATTCATTTCTTGAAGATGACTCTTACGGTTACTAGCAACGTTCTACGGCACTCGTGATTCTGGAGTCTCCTAGCTAAGTTGGAATTTGGGGGTAAGTATTCATTAATATCGTAATATTGATTGCAATTAGGGCATTTGAATAACAAATTAGATATATTAAGTCGCACGACTAACTCAAAGGCTGTTTTAGTAATTGAAATTGAGAAGTTAGCGTAGCATTAAGTCTTAGCCTCTCTGTGCCTCATGAGCCACTGTGCCCCAATGGCTCTATTATACTTTCTTTAACTAGAATCGTTTTCCTAACAATTGCTCTCTTGTAGAGAAGCCACTTAACATGATTAGTCTTGGGTGACTACGAGTATTACTAGGAAGCTGTTTCTCATATCCCACGATAGTAATCCAAATGGTCCACTGCTCCATGTAGATTCTTAGGATTATTACATAACTTCTTACTTAATAATGGTTATAATTCACAAATATATTGTGTACGTATATTAAGTTTCTTGAAATTTATGTCATAACATTTTTTAAATATACACTTGCGCGTATGAACTAATACTCAAAAGAGCCTATGAAGCAGAGCAGCTTTGTTAATTCCACAAATGATTTTTATTTAAAAAACACCCGGGTTTCGACATTTCATATCATTATTAGGTCACCTGAAGATGACATGAAGTTCCGAAAGTTGGGTTATTTTAATAAAAATCATAACTGGAGTCCACGAAGTTATTTTCAATTCTTCCGTGATGGATGACTTTAAAAAAATAGGGCCTGCAACCGTCTCCTCCATTGGAAATAATGGCGATATATTTTTCTCAACAAATGTTTGGTGCTCCGATTTTTAAAGGTAAATTTGATCCGTGAGCACTATGTAGTCATCCATCAGTCAGCATTGCATCAATTCTTAAACGTATTAGCCCAGGTGGGGGGCTTTGAAGTACTCAGCAAGCGCATTATTCCAACGGATTAACCGGGTCAGCCGAGGGAAATGCACAGCGGTGAAGTCATACGAAGGGGAGCAGCGTTCCATTCCTTAACTCTGTCATCCCGACCACGCGACTTGCCATGGCCCAGTCACGGCCTCCTCCGACCCCCGAGAAGCCATTCAGACGGGGGAGAGCGGAAATTAATCATTAAAAACCTTCACCGTACTCCATCTCCTCCCACCGTTGGGATATGCTATGCGAGATCCGCGGAAGACGCAAGAATGGATTTTAATCTCTAGCTGGGGTCGGGTAGGAGTAAAAGTAAGTCGATGACGGTGTTCTTTTTTCTTTTTTGCCATTCTCCGTATTCCGTGGATCGACTGGTGAAGAACGTGCGTTGAGACCCGATAATCATGCGGTCGGTGACGCGGCTCAGTTCACGCTCCCGAGAGAAAGGGCTCCCCCCTTTTAGGGAGGGATTAAGTTGAGAATTTCCTCCTTCGGGTTCGAAGATTTGGAGAAAAAGGGAGTGAGGAATCGATGAAGATAAGACCTTCGAAAGGGCGTAGGGGATTGATGTGTGAGTTACTTGACGAAATGTTTCTTAAAAATTATCTTTGCAGAGCTATCTAAATTTACTGACGAGTACATCACATTGTGATCTTAAGCCCTTTCACACGATACTTGATCTAGCACGGGCAACGGCCTGCCACGATTGGAACACCGGTTTCCGATCAGTCACCGAAGTGAAACATCGTTGGGCTCGGCTCGAGTTTGGAGGGGTGATCCTCCGATTCGTACGAGTGCTGTTACCCCTGTATGTAAGTGCCAGACAGTATGCGCGAAATGACCTTAGCCGTCGAAGCACGTTAAACAAAAATACTACAAAAAGTAACTGAGGCAGGCGAGATGTAGTGGAATGACATCCTGATTTAATGAAAAAGAGAGATAGCACTTTTTCCACAAATTTATTGATTGATGTACAACGCGATTCGACCGTTCGGTCATTTTCAAGTACACTGAGTAATTGCTGAAATCAGGAGCTGTATTTATAAGGTCGGATGAGTGGGGGTGGGAAGTGGAAAAGGAAGGATGAGGATTTGAGGAGGGGGGGGGGAGATGTGTCATGCGGTGGTGCACTTGGGGAATGGGATGGCAAGGAGTGGGGAGTGGTCCATGAATTTTTGTTCATTCATTAGGTAAACGTCTCCTTCTTACAAAATTTCCAATTTTTCCAAAGCGTCGAATCTTTGGCCTTTCCTCTCCAAGTGGGCGATCTCCGGGTCAAAATCACACGAATGTTTCTCTTCAAGGAGATGTTTCGCCACGAGAGAGGTGGTATCTCCGTTCTCCCAGCATTTTTTGTGTTCCTTCAACCGGGTGGTGAAGCTCCGGCCTGTTTGACGGATGTACACTTTTTCGCAGTACTTACATTTTATTTTGTATACACCAGACTGTTGAAGGGGGTGGATCTTATCTTTCGTTTGACAAAGTAGCTTTTCGAAGGTGACCGGATTGTAAAAACACGTTAACTGTATTTTGCGTTGTATTACTCACCGTATAACTGAGTTATAACCTAGTTCATGACGTGATATTATGAGCCTGTGGACCAGTGGTATTTAACACCCAAGGAAATTTAATACAGCTATATTTGAAACACGAAGGGGTAGGAATATTCTCGCGAAGGAACCGGTAAGTTATGATTCATCACTGAAAATGTGTATCATTCCAATATTATATGAAATTCCGTCTCGAAATGTGGGTTATGTAGAGGAAATTAATTAATTTTAGAAATGAGAACTTGATTTAATGTGACTACTTGCGCATCAAGCAAAATGAATCAGTGCTGGTATGTTTGATAGAAATTTAACTTGTCGGCCCCGGTGGCGACGGGGTAAAGTCCTCCCCGGCTAAAGTGAGGGTCGCGGGTTCGAGTCCCGCCTGAGTGGATTTTTCACCACTCAGGACATGGGTGTTTGTGTTCGACCATTGTTACATGTTAATGCACCCGATGTAAAAGGCCGTTCGTGCTGTTTTCGGGAATGTGGAAATAATAATAAATAAAATAAATAACTCTTAGCCTATCATGGTGGCGAGTTTAAATGTGAAGAACGTCGTCGTCGAGCCAACGATTTGAATTTTTAATTGATTTTCAGTCTCTTCATTCATTTAAATTCATTATTTAAGCATATTTGGTATGTACCCTTGAATAATGCCGTAGAAGCCAAATTATGATAGCATGATCGAGGGTTTGAAGGCTCCCGGCTAGTTCTGAAAGCTGGAACCATGACTCAGGCCCGGATTGCTGTTTTGACTTGGAATTGTTTACTTTTTCTACAACTCTAGTTTAGTCTAACTAGATCGGGCCTCAACGCTATCTCATTCAAATTACTTCCTTTAGAGATATCCCGGTCACGTTCAGCCAAGAAAACACTTAGCAAGCTAAAAGCCCTGTTAAGATTTTTTAAGGGCTTAAAGTCATCGGCACTTCCCGCTCTTCCAGCAATCGTTTGCTTGGCAGAACGCGACCATTGCCACAGGTATTTTGCAATAAATTCACCTTAAATTGGAATTTAATGCGTCAATCGTTTGGAAGCTGAGATGCCACGGGAAATATGAGAGGAATGAGTGATAATGGGAAGACATTTTGAACTGAATTTCGAAACAGAGTTAGAGTAACAACTATTAATCTATTATTTTTTATCCCAGGAACTAGCAATCAGTAAGCAGCATGGCATTCACTTTCGTAATGTTGGTAGAACTCAATTTTATTTAGATGCACCCACTGCCATGTGAAAGTTAATTAAATAGATTTGAAATAATTACCATTAATACTTCATTTTTAATCCCAGGAACTAGCGATCAGTTAGCAGCATAGTATGTCACACAAAGTGAAGCATATTCAATTTCCTAGTGTCGGTAGAACTTCATTTTATTAAGAATCCTCTGTCATGTAAACATTTTGTTGTATTTTGACATATAGCCTCCAATTAGTCATGAATTACGCTGATAAGAGTAATAAATGCGCGTAAAAAGTTATGTGAGACATTTAATGTGAATTTTATATCTCTCATTTATCAAAAGAGATGAGCCATTGTGCGATTAATGCATGAACATTGACGGTAAGCATCGTCATGGCATTTGTAAGCACCCGATTCAACAGGCCCTAACAGTGCTTGTTAGGTTTCTAAGTACGTGGGCTGGATGGAGAAATCTGATAGTGAATGTTGAATTTCGTCCAATCAGTTTTTTTCCTTTTGGTCTGGCTGATTTTAGTAAGTGAGAAAATAAAATGAAAAATTAAAAAATATCCGCTCGTCTATCATTAATATTTTTTGCTATTTTCCGAACGGTCGATGTAGAGATATTTTACCATTTTTTTGTGAGAACGACGTTGATGTCATGCCTACAGAGACTAGGAGATGCAAATCGATGTGCCGCTGAACGTTTTCACAAATCTCACAGTCTAGATATGGATTGGGTCCTAAACGATAGCGATAAGAAATGTCATATCATTTAGAAAATACTCAGCGACTTATATTTCCTAAGGGAATTTCCATTCTTCCGATAGTGATTTTCCGAATACCCAACTTCCCTGGCGTAAATGGAGCTCAGAAATACGCAACCGAGAGGGTGTGAGGACAGTATTGCACTCTCTTCACACCCTTTACTCTCTTTACACACTTTTTGCACTCTCCTTACGCTCTCGAGAGTGTAAAAGGAAAGTATGGGACACTCTCTTCTCACTCTCTGGCACAAAACCTCTTCACACTTTCTTGCATACTCCCCGGAGGGAGTGTGCAAGTAAGTGCAAAGTATACACACTCGCGTCGCACGCTCTGGAGTAGAACCGCCCGCATGTTCCTCGTACTCTCGTTTAACTCTCTTGCGAAGGTGAGAAGAAAGTATTCACACTCTGGTGGAGTGCCGCTTGCACCTACCGCACACCCTCGTTTTACTCTCTCTCTCTCGTTTTTAGCTTGTAGCTAATATTCACTCATTAGGGGCACGTGAGAGATACTGTCTGTAGTTGGTGCTAAGTCTGGTGGCATTCGCCTGAACTGAGAACGACGTTAAGTAAGGGAAGTAAAAAGGGACGACTAAGGAGCAGAGGGGAGAGGTCAGAAAAATGGTAGGTTTCATCAGCGCGTTTCACTATAATATACACAATCGAAACAAAGCTGGAATAACATACACCGATAATGTTAGCAACGCATCGAGGAAGCCCATTTAAAAATTAAATGAAGAGCCATAGGGAGCTAGACAGACGATGTGAATGGCATGATGAGCAATTTATAGTTGAAAATGTTGTGCACCCTGTTAATCAAACGAAGAGATTACTTTACTCCCTTTGGTGGAGATACTTCGTAAGAAATGGAGTCATCCACTGAAATGGGTCTTCCCCTCAACTGCCACCATGTTTTCTACCATAATACCGATCAAATCGAGCGTTCTATCTGATATCCGCAGCTATTGAGGAAATAGGATTGCATTTCCTGTTTGATGCAGCTAATCTCTTTAGACGATAAAAACGAAACAAATAGTAATGTTCCACACTTTTTTAAATGTAGTACCCGGTTTCAGCATATAAGTATAATTCTCAATATAAACAAATTACAAAAAACTGACATTTTGATGTTGAAACCGGTCGGAACCTCAAAATTAAGTTTGGAGAATTACTATTTTTCTAGATAATTCATCTTCATGACCTCTTTCTTATATAATTGTTTTTTTTTTCTTTTGGAGATTTAGATCCATTAATTTTCATATTATTTTATTTATTTTTGCCAAAGTTTTGCATTCGTATGTTTGCTTCTTTAGGGCACAGAGATTGTTCCTTCTGAACTTTTATTTCATAATGAAATGAAAGTTAAAGGATACATTATACAATAAAAGTTCAGAAGGAACTCTCTCTGAGCCCTGAAAAAGCAAACATATAAATGCAAAACATTGGCAAAAGAGCCATAAAATATCAATTAATGGACATATCTCCAGAAGAAAAAAAACGATTATTACTATTTTTCTTTCCGTCATGGAACAATCCACAAAGTGAAGGCTTCACCAATCAGACCAATCTCTTTCGATGACGACGGATGACGACAGGCTCATCGGCCGGAGGCATGATCGGAGAGGGACGGAGCACCTCAGAGTGGTTCTCAAATTAGGGGAAGAGTGTGCTAGGAGAAGTATGGAAGAAGACTAAAGGGAGATATTTTCTCCCGTCTGCCCTTTGGGGCTTTCTACTCCGCGTGTAAAACCCTGCTGAGCGCGCCACATGCAACTTCTCCAAAAACAGCGCCGCTCACGTCTCAAAGTGCTTTGTACGCAAACGCACGGGAGGGGGGGGCGGAAAGAGCGCCCCTACCTCCCTTCTCTCACAGAAGTGCACCCGCCTGTGTTTCAAAGGAATGGCGAGGTGCCACGATGCGCTCTTAGGCTCTCGCTTGTTTTTTTTCCGCCTCCACCTCTGCGGCGAAGCGATGGGAGATTCGAAGGAGTGGAACTGCCCCACCCCCCCCCCCCTTAATTCTACCTTGGATATGGCACGTTTGTTGTTTTATAATGGATGCCCTGGAGGAATTAGAGCTTACCCCCTCCTAGTGGGTTGACTGATCCGGATAAAAAAGAGGTCGCCCTGAGGGAGAGATGCATGGAAATAAAAATACATCGTCGCACTTCGGGAAGGTGTTCGAGACAGGAATTTTTATCATGAGAGCGAAATGGCAAAGTAGGGCGCGGGGAGCATAGAATGTCTGCCGGCACGCCTAACTGGGTTAATATGGATATAACGTTCGCTGGAGTTTCCACGAAGCTTTACTTACTGCACCCTCCCCAAAACGCGATTGGGTGATCGGGAGATAAATTTGATTAAATGGCATTAGGAGATGCCTATTAGCTGTGAAATTGGTTCCTACGATACCACGGTCGTGTATAGTTAAAAGCAATCAAACTTTAACGTTTAACCTACTTTCGTCCTAGTATAACGCAGAGTCACCCCAAGGAATAACAACATTGCATCGCGCCGCAGAGACCTAATGCAAACAAATTATCGAATTTTCCAGGATTTTGCTTTTACGGTGCACTTACTAAGAGACATCCATCTTGAATATGGATAAAAACTGATAAAATGGTTTTTTCATATGGTCTATGAGATATTTTAATCAGTATTGGAGTGAATGTTATTTAAGTTGATCACATTTCATCTCAATCATTAGCGAGATAAATAAGTTTTTTTTTCTCTCAGTCAAACTAGGCACTTGTTACAAGTATGGTATTCTGATGCCAATACTTTGTCCGTGGAAGTTATTTACTATTTATTAAAGTACTTATAGGTATTGAAAAACAATGGGCACAAAGGTAGAAAAAAAGGAAATGTAAAATCCGTAAAGATCCGGGGATACTTCGTCAGGGAGCTCACATGGTACAGAATTGGTTTTCAGTGAGAAAATGTTTGGATATTTTGGTATACAGCATACGGACCAGTCTTGTGGCTCATTAATGATAGCCATTAATGATAATTTCCAACGTGATTATTTAACTTCTGGTAGTTTCAAAACATCCAGTAGACTGAATTAATTATATATGAAACACTCCATTTCAATGCCTATCATTCCATCGTCCGTATTTTAAGTCAGAATATAAATCCACTACTTTATAAACTTTCCACTATACTTACAATATATTTAAATATGCATGTGTAAATCCATATTTATATTAATTTTTTTTTCATTTTTGCCACATTTCTCCAGTAGCTAATTTACGTACCATGCACGTCTTGAGACAGAGCCTCATGTCAACGTGTAGAACGACGTATATTTCAAAGAAAATAGCTAATTAGGTTTAGACGAGTATTTCAATTGGTAATAAAATCTATCATATGTTTGCGATATTTATTGAAAAAGATATGCAATGATGTAATTTTTACAGCTAAAGTAGAGTTAAAAATATATTACACATTTTATTTTTAACTTAAATACACTTGGAAAAGAATGTCTCACCCATTCGAGGTAATTAGCCTGTGGGCATGGTTCTTCTAAAAGAGTATTTGATTATTAGTCAGGCAAGACCATATAATAGGTTCTAAATATTTTCTATTTCTCTAAATAATAATAATACAGAAAAACCTTTTCAACTCACCCGTAATTATCAATAGAGAAGTCCGTCTGAAGAAAGTTGCTGTCGCGACCATATTATAAACCAACTTCGAAATCCGGATAAAAAATAAAATACATGATAACACCTTAAGTCATGCTTTCTCATGAGTTATTCAGTATTTAAATGAGTATTATTGGGTCCATCTGGCGATATTCAAAGTCTGACCCTTCCCAAGAGGGAAAAACTTCACGGAGACTCACGAAATTGTCTAAATCTCTGGCATTAACAGAATCCTGTACTAAGTAAGAGGTGTAAGATCTTCCACGGAGAAGAGCCTGAAAATCCTGCAGCTTAACCTTAGAGCAGACCCCTGAAATCGAAATAGAAATTTCCCTGCTAAATTTGCTCCCCTGGTGTCATTTCCTCAACCTCTCGGGTGATGACTTTTTCGGACCTCTCAAACGCTCCAACAGATTCGAACTTATTTTCCCTGCGGCCGCCCGATGGCTCACAGGAGGTGGTAAAGATAGACCGTGATGAACCTCCCCCCCCGCCTCGCCACCCCCCACGGCGCGGCGATGAGGGGAGAGGAGAAGGAGGATAGGAGACGCTGGAAGGCCTTCTTGCGTCGTTTCCGCCCGCCGCCGCTCAAGCTGCGCAACTCCACGCCACTCTGCCCTTTGGCGTGTTTATCTCCAAGTGTCCGTCAAGGGTGTTCTTCGCAGAGAAGGTCCCTTTTCATCTTTTGTATCCATCTTTCCGGGTGCGCGGAACCGTGGAAGCGAAAGAAAGCGAAGGAAACCAAGGAATAAATCTCTCCCCCAGTATCTTCATCGCACGTCTTTCCCTCTTCTTCGCCCGTCCTCACCAACTATTTTTCTCCTCTCTTCCTGTATTTGACGCTCTTTCTCTCCACGCGGCCGGCTCGAGACAGGATTATCGCAGGGTGATAATCGAAGGAGGGGGAACTAGAAGGGATGTTAGCCTTGAGTAAATACCGTGGCGTGCCGGGCATCTGGCAGTTCATTACGTGCTCTAGCAAAATGAGCTTCTAGAAGAACTATTACGCTTGCAAGGTGTTAAAAAGAGCCCAAAGGGTCAAGAATAACCCAAAATTCCTTCCTTTCTTCCTCGCAAGAAGCTCTTTTTCATTAATAAATTACGAGGAGTTTCACTGATTGTAATCGCCGAGCGAGGAAGAGCAAAGCGTGTTGTTTTTCCTCACATTTTTGTGTGTGTGTACTGGAGTTAAAACTATAGATGAGCTTCCGAGATACTTAGCTCTCTGCCTCTTAGGACTGTTTCTGCCTAAAGGTTACAGTTCTTATCCCGACTCACCCCGTTTTAAACTGATGTTTAAGAAATGGGGAAAATGCTGAATATACTATCACTCCGATTCGTCCGATACTTTCCTATTTGATTAGGAAACGTTTCTCTTTCATATTTCCTCTTATTTTGATATCCATAAATTTTCATGCTGAATACATCTATGTTTTTTCCTCTTATCTTTCAACACTTTCATTAAATATAAAAATTCTCCGCATAGAATAAAGACTTTAAAATCTAAAGCTGCGAAAAGGGGTTTTAAAAGCGGATGGCTAATATTAGCAGTCTTAGTTGGTTGTGGTAATTAAAACCAGCATTTTGTTACATAATTGTACGTCTCTATAGCAATATTTTGTATAAAATATGAATTATTTACTATATGTGACGCGGTTGCTAATTAGTAGAGTGTTATCCTGATCGCATGTCCTGATTCACAGCCAGGAGGGGCCTTTTTGGGAATTTTAGAAAAATATATTCCGTTAGATTTCCTCGTCAAATTTAATTCCATTATTATGAATTATTTCCTCTGGAATTACTCACAAAAATGTCAACGGTAGCTCTTTAAAAAGTGAAGCAAAACGTAATAAATTGACGTAAAAACTTCTTAAAGCTGTGGGATCGAAATATTTTTCTGCCGAAAGTCAAGCTGACTGTGATATTTCATTTTCCTCCCACCCTCGAATTTGTCTTTTCTCATTTTCATTCCTTCTACTTATCTGTTTTTTCCGATTTTTGAGCGCGTGGGTTCATCACCACATGTATACTTTTACGTTAAATCTTCAAGATGACCATCTTTTTATTTTGATCTGGTGGGTTTTCAAAATGTTTCCCGAACTCCGAGGAAAGGAAATAAATCCGTTTGTTGAAATTGATCATTTCCAGGACTTAATCGTCCATGGAAGCTGGTTTAAGGGCCATTTTAGACTCCATTTGCCTTGTGTTATCCACCTCACTCGGGTTGCTTGCTTCAATGATCCGAGAAGAAAAAGAAATGCGGCATTTGCTCGCCGAAGCTTACATAATGTCTCCTTAAAACTTCCCATAAGATCTCCGTATAAATACCAATTGATCGGTCCCAAAGACCCGAGTGTTGCTGGGTGAAAGTATGTTGAAAGAGCGCAGTCAGATAGTGGAGTGGAGATAAGAGAGGGAGATTGAATGGTAAAGGTTAGGAATCTTCCTTTACATTTTAAGGAAGGGAGATGATGAGAGGTACCATCCGTGGTGGAAAAGAGGGTGAATACCGTGATCGGCGGTGTGAGTCTTAATGACGCCGACGAACCCAATGATAGTCTTCATTGAGGCCTTTATTATTGCCCGCGTAGGAAGTCGGTGATTATCTGATTTTATTGGGGATGATATGGCACCGGCCGCGTGAATGTTGATCATGGGAGTGGTGTCAAATATGTTTTGTTCATGGTTTGGCATTTTAGTATAGAAAAACTTAATATTAGTCACGTTAGCACCTTGAATAATACCACGAATACTTCCTAAAGCTGTGAATGCTGTTTCCTTTTTTACTATGAATACTTGGAAAATATTGTAATGAAGAATGCGCCTTGAAAGCTGCGAAGACTTTTTACTGAAATTTCCAGGTAATCACTTTAAATTCCATGTTTTCAGGCTCTAATTCATAGAATTTGAGCAATGAAAAAAAGAAGCCTTGATTTATCCACATGGTTGTTTACTGGGTCGATCGCGATTTCGACGTTAACGCGGTTGATATAATTAACAATTGTGTGGACAAGAAAACCACAACAAATACACAGTGTTCTTTTTTCAAAATTAATCGGTTTTTCCATGAAGTTTGTCACCAGTCTCATTGGCTAAACGATGACAGCCAAGCAATCAATGTTCATTAATTCGGGAGAATAAATATTTTAAGTGAATAATTCATATTAAGATAAAAATTCATTCACTTGTTGGATAGTGTAATCATGAAAACACTTCGAATTCATTAAATGCAAAGTGTTCGTACTTTTTTATATAAAGCGGTTTGTCTTTGTAGTTTGTGTACTCTTCCATATTTGCCAAAGTTAAGAAATTAACGCGAATAAAATTAATTCACTTATAATTCATGAGCATTAAATTTAGGGATAATTTCCGCGGCATTGATTTCTGTGCTACTGTAATTGAAAATTTCAAACTATTTTCATAATTAGAATAGTGCCACTGAAAAATACAAGCTTATTTGAAACCATGGTAGACATTTAAAATATAAATTGTGAAGGTCAGGTTTTCAAACACATATAGTAACGTTTTAATTCACGGATCGGGTGAATTACTATTGAAGAAACATTCTCAATACGCAAATACGTTCAACATAAATACAATTTTTATTCTTACAACTAGTCATGAAAGGAAATAATATACTCCTGAGTGATGCACTGGTAATTCCAAACATTATTGCATCTGGCCATAAATCGCTTAAAATAAAAATATTACCGATCCGGAAATGGGTTTCTCGCTAATTATTTTGAGGTGAATGAATTTAAGTGCGCAGTTACTGTATCTCGGTATAATGTTTCATGATTCAAAATTGTATGAACCTATTTTCAAGTCTACGTGGAGGCTATGAGTCACGTAGAAGTGCGGTGTGGGACTAGAGATGGATACAGAAGGACATTTTTGTGGACCTTTCAACGGGACTGTTGAAAATTACTCAGCTGTTACCACTTGTTTAACGACCATTACCCTCCGTTGAAAATTACGTAGTGATTCTGGCCCCGATCTTAACAGCTCCCGCCACGTGTACTTTTAGTTCAGTGAGGCAAACAATATGAGTGGATTTGTGCCACTTCTAACTGAAATGTCGCAGTGTCATCTCGGGTGGAACTCGCCATTAATATCCCGTACAAAACTTTAGATTTTTTCTTATTTTTCTCAAGGGGACACAATGGTAAGCACAGTAACCCTAATTAATTAATAGAGGGCGTAAAAATATTTTTTTAATTTGAAATATATCCAAACATGAACGTAATGTAATAAATTCAGTATTTTTTGTTGTATTTTTTCATAGCGCACTGACTGTAAGTGGTAATATCCTCTCAATTGGTTAACACCGACCCTTCTGGCTAATCTTCATGTCCTTCCGTTTAGTCTAGAAATATTTCGATTTAAGACACTTAAAGTTTAGGAACGAGAAAAATGCATGCGTAGATTTATTATGATCTGCTTGTCCGTTCTATTTTCATTCATTTTTGAATTTTTCGCTTCTGCTGACTGTGGGCCACGTTGATCCGCTTCAGAATTTTCTAGCCTTCATTAATCTTAGTCCAATACTCCTTCATCATCTCTTTCTGTGCTCTCCTCCTTTTTCTCATTGTATGGTGCGTCGGTTCCTTTGTGCGTACCTTTCGATATATCTCGGAAACCCTTGGTGGACTCCAATCTATGTTTGATTGGTTTTCTATGCACATCTCTGATCTCCTGCACTCCCATTTACTGCATTTTATTTTATGTCATTCTGATTTATCTTTTTTTAATGCCAGGGCATCTCTTTTAGTGAATCCAAGAGGATATTGAGTTACGTCGTAAAAGAGACCCAGTTATCTCATGATGAATTCGAATATGCTAACACTTGTGCTATGAATCTAGAAACCATGCTTTTTGACAAAGACAAGCTGAATTAAACATGATACAGACGTTTAAGTTGAAGCAACGAGAATGATTTATTACATCTGGGTGTTATTGTAGAGTAGTGAAATAATCAGTAATTAATGGTTCTTGACTGAAATCATGACAAACGTTTTAATCATCTCATCAATAATGTTGCCTCAGGAATGATGCAGTGGAACTTATACATGACCAAAGAGCTCATTGAAGTTTACACAGAGAACTGTTAAATGCGACCGCTTTAGATGTTTTGAGGGATTATTACAGTTATTATTATCGAGGGATTACTACAAACAGTATTTTAAAGCATAAAAAACGGTCGCATTAAACATTTCTCAGTGGGCAGCTGAAAATTGTTCTTCTTTCACCGTTAATCATCCGTTATAGCACTGTAGTTTTAAGCATAAAAAACGGTCGCATTAAACATTTCTCAGTGGACAGTTGCAAATTGTTCTTCTTTCGTCGTTAGCAATTTGTTATAGCCTTGGTATTACTATGTGTTTTGTTAGCCACATAATTGCATAAGGATATTGTAAATGATATCAAAAACAAGGATACCTTTCCTTATTACGGTTTTCCCCATTAAATTTTAAGGAAAGCACTGCAATGACGGAGGACCACCTTTATATTGTTCAAATGAGAATATTTGGAGCAAGAGATGAGGTATGAAGATTAAAATTATGAGGTGAAGTGATGGATGTGATTTATAGATGGAGAATTGTTGCAATGGCTAACCGGGTTTAGAGAGCAGAATGAAGGGAAGGTAGGGAGGAATAGAGAGACTTGCTGGCTTACAAAGTACCAAGAAGTCATAAACATCCTCCATCTTTTTATGTATTTCATGCATCTTCTGATATGCTCCTTGAATCTCTGTCTGCAATAATCAGAGATCTGCCGTGGCTTGAAAAAGTAAAAACGAGCGATTGGAGCTCGTCTAGGGATGAAAGTGATTCTATTCATAAAAGTTACTTCAAAAGATGCTTCATAACGTTTGCCGAGTGATTACCTAGTAACTCAATTCCAAATCATGAAATATTGCCGCCTACAATATGATCGGTTGAGAGACAAAGTGGTGAGTCAGATTTCTGCCAAGGAGTAGCATTCTACAACTGTACTCTGTATTTTAAATGAGAGGTTTGATTGTAGCTCCTGAGTTTTTTCTACAAGAACGCAGTACTACATGTTTTATTCTCTATTTATTTCACTTTAAACCTCATTCTTCCAAATCTTTTACTTTCGCCATTTTTGCTCTTAAAAGCATATATGCTATTAAGGTAGTTTGAGCGAGATAGTTCCTTAGTCATAATGCAAACCATATTATAATTTTATTTTTTGATTTCAGCGTCTTTAAGAAGTATGAAATAAATATTTTAGTATTAATGGCGCAAACGTTTAGCTATATATGACCAAATGTCTCAGTAATTAAATGAAGAAAGCTACGTAAGTCTCTAACTTACTAATTTTTTCACGCTGTATGGCTAAAAAGCCTTCAAAACAGCGGTATTTTTTGCGATTCTGTAAATTTTTCTTTGGTGAGTTTAGGATTAATTTTAATAAGTAGTTGAGAAAACATACAAACTAAACACCGTTAGTTTTTCGATGAAATCTAGGTGTTGTAATTTCCTATTTTTTTCAATTTTCTCTCTTCAGAGCGCACAGCCGTAATCAATCCCATGCCAAACAGATTACCTTTTTAAGCAAATTGTTCGAAAATTAGTTCGGAAAACGGTTAATATTTTGATAGCATTGGAAATATGAGTTTTTTTCTTTAAAATGAGGCCAATTTCATCAAACTCCCGGTGAAGTGATTCTTCGCTCAAACTAAAAACTCCCGGTTTCTATTGATCGGCGCGCTCTGCGCTTGTCACTGAATGCGGGGAAAAAAGATGAACATCTGAGGGAAAATTTATTGGACTTTGGGGACAGATGACCAAGAAGGTTGATTTACCTCACGTACCTTCCCTTTAACCGAAATGGATACGCACCATTTGGAGCAGCTTGTGATGTAACCTTCGTCTACTGATGAGTTCCATGCTTTCGCCGTCGGTCAGTCACGTGTCATCAAACAGTCGAGTCGAGAAGTTTCTCACCAACGCCACGTCAGGGCGCTGCATGACACCTGCGTCCATGCCAAGGTGCTTCACACCATTTTAAATCCCTAGCCAAAAGGTCAAAGGCATTTCAATGAGCCAGGATGGTGAAGATAGAACGGTTACTCAACGTTTGGTTCAATAAATCAGGATTGCGCATGCCTAAGAGGGTGAATTCAAGCTATCGAGGCGATGCGTGGATGATTCTAGGTACTAAGTTGTGAATTCATTGGGAAAAGAGCCTCTCACTGGGGAAGGAAAATATAAAAATGAATTAATTTCAAATCAGGAATGATAATCGCCAGTGGTGGTTAAAAAAATTGGTTATGATGGTTATATAAAGCTATTATAAAGCAGTATGCAAAATTAGATGAAAAACTGGCTTTAATTGTTGCACATTGATACCTATCTGTAAAACTTTGTGCATCTCTTCTGATCATTGGTGACTGAATATCCTTGGTTATTTGGCTTACCTTGAATAGAATTTGTCTATTGACATGGAATAGTTTTGAAAAAGTTAAAATGTACCCAAGATTTCATCGATGGTGTGAATGAATCATTAGTTATTATTTTGAAGTGCATTCATTTGATCACCAGACGAACGAAATCCGAGGGCAATTAGGAAATACCAAATTTTAGTAGTGGCATATGGTTTCAAGAGGAAAAGATGCACAGTTCCTGCAAATGGAAGCTTTAGCGAGAATTTAACTTGAAAAAAATTTTGAGCGTGTTGGTGCGCACGAAATTCAGCATTATTTTCCTCTTTTTTTCTCTTACTGAGCGCTTTCAGCCTCGGACTAATGAGCTTTCTGTGGCTCTAACGTTTAAACTCCCGAAAGGATGCCCCAATATTTACATAAATTTACATATGTGTGGTGCGTTGTTCCGATGACGCATATTGAGCCCCGGTGTAAGGTAGATTTAAACTTTTCTTTTAGCTCTAATAAAGGCACGACATGCCATTAATTTTAACAGGATAAGGTAAAATGTTACAATTATCATCTCCTCTTATCATTCGGGGAAAGCATCAGCATATAATTTGTTTGCTACTCTTGTCTATTCTATTATTTCAGGAAAAGATTTATTAAATAGTTTTGTGATTGTCACTTAAGAGTGAAAATTAAATTGAAAACTCTCGAATTTCGTCTATTATTCGTACATAATGATTTATAATTTCGTACATGTTGATTAAATGTTAATATCAACATATTGATGTTTCGTTGATGATATTTTTATGAAAACCATTCAAAATGTGGAGAAAAAATTACAAATCACTGGTATCAGCGTGAAATGTTATTTTGAGTTATTTTTTGTTTGTGTATAACTTAAGAGGTGATGACATTTGTCGTATATAAATCCAATCACAATATATCCGTTGTAGTAGGCAAATAATATTATCGGCTTAGACAAGAGTGACGAATTTTAACGTAGCAAAAACATGAATTCATTTAATTATTTCACTAGTCACTTTAACTTGGAGACTTGCCTTGTTTTGGTTTAGTTGGAATGTTTTGAGCCAAGTCCAGGGAAAGAAGCTGCAGAGGTAAGGTCCAATTAATGGTGCCAATCGAGACTTTCCAAAGTACTTTATCCCTACGGTAAGGACGTTTTCCAGGCTCGGCTGGTTTTTTCCCAACCCGCATTTCCTCATTTCTTATGTTGTTTACGAAGTGCATTTGAGTTTTATTTTATTTTAACCTCCCGGCAGAAACTGTTTCCTTCGTTAATAATTAATGTATTTATTGACCACTTATAAATACCAATAAATACATATACAGGGTAAATATAAACAGTTTCTTGTTGCCAAGAAACTTTATATTTACCCTGTAAATTGGAATCTATTTAACCATCTTGTTATGTAATTAAAATTTCACAGGTTTGTTGATATTTGTTAATATTGCGTGCCCGATAAAAAAATATGCAGTGTAATTATCACCAAAGTTGTTAAAACAATTGTTATTTTTATCTCTTTCTACCTGTTTATGTTGTTAATTTTGTTTCATGGATGTCAATTAGCCCTGATGATGGCAATATATTTGCTGAAACGTTGGCAGTGAAATAATGAACTTTAAATGACCAAAGCTCAATAAATTTAAAGAAGAAACTGTTCAACTGAAACCTTCCGTTCGTTCAACATGCTTTCCGCGGGGAAAAATGCAATCCTTTTTGTGAGTTCGGACTCAGACGGACCATGTTCCCAATTTGGTTGATTTGTGCATTATTCGGGACGGTTTTAAGGGGAATTCATTAAAATACCTCTCCGTTTTGATCCCACCTCGGAGGGCCTTCTCTTTTTTGAGCCTTGCTCTGCGCTAAGCATTACTCGCCGCATTGACTGGATTCAAAGGTATCCTTTGGTTTTTATCCCCGGCTGTGATTCAGCAGGTTTCCTCCACTGGTCACTTGCCAACTAGAGGATGATGAAGGGGAACCCTCTGCAGCGTGGGTGGGAATGAAACGTGGAAGATGGGTGATGTTCTAAGGGTTTAAGGCGGGAATGTGGAGGGGTTGAATTTCAGGATGCCAAAACAAATTTGTGAAACTTCACCCTCTCCGAGGTAATGTTGTGCAAGTGACATGCGTGACTACTTGGAAGTTAACATACTAAGAAACATCTGAAATTACTTCGACATAATTTATGTTGAATGCTGTACAATCTTGGAAATGCCAGCTAGCAAGAGGTATTGGGGTGGTTCTTTATACCGAGGCTCTTATGAATTTTTGCTTCCTATGTTTTAAAGAATGGTGAAATGAAGTCTGGTTTCACCAAAAAAGCTGGTTGTTATACTTTGACTTTCATGCCGACAGCATGCATGGCAAGTGCTTAGAAAATGCAATCATTACAACCCACGAAAAAGTACAATAAAATTCATTGTATAATGCTGTAAAGACCATTATCTCAAATATTATTTTTGCTCATCTACTGGAGTTTTTAGCTGCGGTGATTTAAAAAATGTTATTAATGTTGGAGATATCTTCAAGCTGCGTGTTTTTTAGTGATTAATGATTTATGGTGGATCTGAATATGTACCAAGCAATGACTACGAAGCGTTATTCAGCAATTAACACTAGGTTATTTAGGCTTATTAACACCCTACGCAGGGAATTTACTCGATAACCAATAATATACGATATTTAGAGTTTATATAATTTATTTTCTGGAATTTTAACCTACGCTTTCTTCTTTTTCTGGCGTTAAATAATTTAGTGTTAAATATTTGCTTGTTTTGGCGATTTAACAGTGCTTACTACTCACTGTTCTTGACAGTATTTTGTACTACAAACATCTGTAGTAATTTTTTTACCTATCTTATTTTGAGATTTGGCACTCCGAAGAATTAAGTAACGAATGCATAATAAAGGAACTTGATTTGTCTGTGGAGACGAAAGATTAATGAAATTAAATTCCGGCACACTGTTTACTATTGACTAAGTTAGTCACGTATATTTTCTTGTGAAATCAGTGGTACGCAGCTGCTAGCATCATTTGGGTTCGCCCCGCGGTTTTTGGATGATGACAAATTGGCAAGCCACGAATTAGAGGACTTGGAGGCGGTATCAGAATGATAACAACAAGACGAAGGATTTAGCCCACATTTACAGCTTTGAACTCCGTGCGTTCTGTGTTACTCTAGATAATATTCCAAACTTTTCTACCTGTGTGGAGGCAAGGACTTTTCTGGATCATATTATTGTCTCCATATGTCGTCCCCGTGTACATTATAAAGGAAGTTGGACCTTGGAGCATATTTAGTCCAATTTAATTTGCCTTTGATCAGATAGTTGGAGACTAGTGAGACGGAATGAGATATACATCCGATTACTAAAGTCAGCTTTGTAAGGAGCTGCAACGATTGAATTTATAGCATAAGCTCGATCCCGGAAACGTACCCTTGCATCAAAGCGCAAAGCTTATTTTCTCTGGTGTTTGCGTTTCAAAACCCAAAATTGTTATTCGAATTTCCAACCAGTGAGATTATTATATACTTTTTGTTGAAATCGTATCTATGTTTCAAAGAGGAATCTAAAACGAAGTCGAACAGATTGCCAAGAACTTCCTACCGACTATTTTCCCCTGTTTCTGCCCGAAATTTTATTATTCTCTTCGTTGACTGCTGAGACTATTTTTAAATTCAAAATCAAAAACTTGCTAAATTAACCCACAGGTTATGAAGGTAGGATTTAAATGCAAAACACCCTTGCTAAAAAACCTCGTAAGATTTTGAATTGATACCTTAGATATTAAATTAGTAGTGCTTTTTACTCGCTAATATTTTAGTGATCGTCCTCCGGTTATGGCATAATATTTCATTATGTTGGTTATAAAATTGTTCCTAAGCAGAGAGTAGTCAACTAAGTACCTTATATGATTATAACTGTCGAGGATGGATGGGCAGGTTTTTAGGATTAAGTATTAGTAAGGATACAGAGGTAGAACAACGTCACCCTTAGGCAACTCGATAGCACCCTATGGGTCCATATTTCGACGTTTCATTCGATGGACCAATTACTGTTGTTTTAGTGCTCTCCTTAAGACGCTAAGGTAACAATCGGGGCTCATCGAATAAATCTCGTCCTTTGCTCGAATTCAAACTCGGCCCCACTCGGAATCCAATGCTCCAGTTCCGAAATTATCCTGATCCAACAATCATAATGAAATTTTTATTTTCGATTCTGACTTGGTGCCCATCTCACAAATTTATGTGCTAGCGTTGGTTGTCGTTTAATCATTTTACTTGTTACAGTGCAAAACCATGCTATCGCCTTTATCTTGGTCTTCTGGTCAGAATTTTACGTCAGGAATATTCTCTTTTATCCACTTAAGTTAGAAGAAGGAAAAAAAACTATATTACTCGAATCTTATTCCTCGAAACGTTTATTTAATAATTATGAGAAGAGAAAAACAGAAAGTCTTTATTTTTAGGTATAATATTTGCTCCGAGCTGAGTTTTATGTCTACCATTAGCGGAGCGCTAATTTTAGAATGTATACATCTTATATAGGTATATATCTATGTTTATCAAGAAGAGAACAAATATTGGAGAATGTAATACCCAAAACTGTAGTTTTTTAATTACGAATTCATCGAACGTCAGATAAACGGTTCCAAAGTTTGAGCATTGGTTTCTTCCTTGGATTACTTAGGATTCTAAAGATACCGCCTCGTAAGAACATGATCTAATTTTCGCCAATCAATCTAGTATTAATTTCAGTTATATAAATGAGGAATCACAAGGGGCCTATGACGATTCCTTGAGGGACGCCGGATGACACTAACTGTGTCGTAACTAATGGCGTCGACCAATACTTCTTTCACGTCACGTATCCAATTTCTCTGTATTTCCGTTTGGTTCACATGAGTACATTCATATTCATAAATAGCAATAAAATAATATTCATATGAATATTATTTTATTGCTAGAAACCTTGTGAAATGCTTCCTTGTGTAGTGAGCACCCGAAGTCGCTTCAGCGCAGCGAACGAGGCTGGATATTCGCTCTCCGGGCTCTTTTACCTAAACACCGGTTTTTAAAAACTAGCTAAATCGGGTCTCCTTTCACTGCAGCTACTCCGGGTGGGGTTATTCTGGTGAGTTGTGTGTATACAGTCACGCATGCGGTTGCTCGGGCGAACACGGCGAGCTGGATAGGCGTTTGGATAGGTGGGTGGGTGAAGGAAGGAATGCCGGAGTGCTTCGTAAATGGTTGCCAAGGGGAATATATCCGGAGGCAAGGATGAGTATATATACCGCACGTTAGAAGGAAATGAAGGCGTCTTTTTCTTATGTCCAACTTGCCGCCACGGGCTGATTCCTGTCCAAAGACAACAAGTAGAGCCGTATGGAAAAAATATGTGGAAAGAAGGTTATAGCTACCGTTCCCATGGCGTCCTCATGTTTATTTCTTCGACATAAATGCAACTAGCTTAATTCAGGCGAATCAATTCCGCTCCACGTAAGCTGTTACCATGGTGACGATATGAAGGCCTATAATGTGTAAATTTAAAACCACATGAGTCCCAGTCGTTAGGAAAGATAACAGAGGATGTGCTGTTGCAGTACGTACTATGTGAATGAGCTTTTTTCCCAAGATACTCATTTGCAAGTTTACGCAACAGGCTATTGCAATCCGTGGTTTATCCCGGCAATTTAATTGCGTTATAAACTTATGTTGTCTTATCACATAAGTATATTGCACTAGGTTGGGAAGATAAAAGATCCAATAATGGTTTTCTCCATCGGCATTTACAAACTTAGAGAAAATTTGCATGCAGAGAGTCTACTGTTAAGTCTCCGAACACCATTCTGTAAGGCCTTCGTTTACACAATGTCTATTTTGTTGATTTTAATCGGCAAAAATTGTTTAAATTTAACATATTAATACTTTTCATACCCTTGTTGATAACCATTGGCAGCATCCTCTGCATCTAATGGAGATATTTTCTGAAATAGTCTATACATAAACCTCAAGAAAGCAAATATTATTTTCAGAGAAGGGAACCCTAGCGCTTGTATTCCTCAGCAGCCATTAAATAAAGAATGAACGTTAGAGGTACTTGATATTTTAGGAATTGTTATCTAGTACCTTATTAGAAATTATCATTAGGATAAAAGTTCGACAAAACCAAAGTTATGACGGATTTACTCTGCTCTTGTTGGGTTCTTCTTGAGATCATAGATTTACATTTCTGTTAGAAAGCGCTGCCAATGTCATGTAAGGAGATTTGTCCGTTGTTGAAGTAAGTAATATTGAAGTTCAATATTAAATATGTGGACGATACTTCCTTGAAGACGTTATATCCAGTGAACAGGATCATTTATAACCGCTTTTGTTCGGAATGACTTCCTAATTTGCTTTTGTGAAGATCTAAGAGGTAATTTCAATGGTATATGGGTAATTCCAAAACTTAGGTGTTCTGGATACCATTCAAAACGTTTTCTCACACGTCAGAGATTGCAAGATCTCAGCGCGGAATTTGGAACACTTAGCTACATCGTATTTTCCTTATTTTGTTTCTAATTCCACGTACACCATTTTTTATATGTTTTCTAGCTCGATCTCATGTTAAGAATTTTTTGTTTTTATTGATTTCATCCTAAAAATGTATCTTATTTTCCCCCGCCAAAACATAACTTTTCGTTCTTTCTTACTTCAAATTCCTTTTCTTCCATTATCTCCTATTTTAGTGTCTGGAGTCCAAATACCCCCTTCCACACGCTCTCTCAACGGCTCGCAGGGTGATATGTAGATATAGATAAAAGTATTTTCTTGTGTAAAGTTTCGCAGGAATAGTGCATCCGCCCAACAGAAAAATATGTTCAATTTTTTTTCTACCTGTATTTCAGCTGTGCTAATTATGTGGGTGCGCGTTTTTTATGAATTTCTTGTGTGTTGAAATGGAATACCATGTGTGACGTCGAGTGTATGGATAACCATCGGATTGTCAACTGTTATGTTCTTCTGCTTGGGTCTTGTTGTATACTACTTGCCCTCTGTTCATGTATACATGCCTCTGCTTGAGATATCGCAGCAGCAGACGTTGTCCACATAGTTATACACAACGTGTAATCAGGAAATTTCGTCATTCTCTATTAATTACTCAAGATTCCCGAAATTAATGAGTTTCATCTTATCTTTAGAAGTTCCTAGACTACCCATCCTCTTACGCGCGTGACGTAGATTCCAGTGTCCTATGTCAATTGGTTGGTAGGTTGATTATTTTTGGGATACGACAGACAACTGAGGTCATTTGCGCCGTCCAGATTGGTGGATGGAGGGATGAGGCAATGCAATGAATGACGTAGAGAATCTCGGCGAAGGCATTTGTTTCCTTTTAACTAAAAGCGGCAAGGCGCCAACAGTTAAACGTCCCACCCGACGGAAAGGAGTGCAATATTTTAAGTGCCCTTCTCATGTCACTCCATCAGGGAAGTAGAGATAGGCTGTATGTAATAGGGTATACCCTAGTTGTCAATTTTATGTATTTTTATGATTTTACTGTTTTTTTTTCTGAAGTGCCTTTGATCACTGGACTAATTTACCATGGTTGCTAGGCAAGTAAATCTTTATTATTATTAAAAATCTCCTCTGCATTTTGACCACAATATTAAAATCACAATATGATATACTTCAAGAAGGAGTGAAACACTATAACTATTGTGAGCTTACTAATATTATCATTATTTGTAATTGCCCTGATATTACATATGTGTGTCTCATCAAGATGTCATGTGCTATGAAATATTCTTTAGGTTGCAGTTGAATATCATAATACTATTCCTGCTCCTCTTCTGGATCACAATTTAACACACAGAAAAAGATGAGTAAGCAAGTTACTCCGTAAATCATAAATTACCAGAGGATGCTCAAATCCAACCACTGACCCCGGGATACTCCATGCTATGCTCAATGTAAAGTGAACTTTAATGATTTACTTCCGAAATAATTCTTAGGGCATCATCAAAGAAGTAATTTATTCAAGGATTATTTTGCAGCAAGTTTGCCCTCTACTCTTCAAACAGATAACAGTTTTTTACCTAATTGTGTCATCATTTTGATTCCTACCACTGAAAATCCCTGACAGAGCCAGGATTCGAGCCCGTGTCGTCAGGGTGGAAAGCTCTACTCCAGCCTAAACACCATATAGATCTCCTGGGTCCTGTGTCATATTTATCCCATGCATCTACTCCTTTCCGAGCTCAATAACCCTTAACTATATTGGAAGTTCTCTTGCTCTCTGAGAATTTTGATCCCTCTGTTTGCCACCCCGTCGAACTCACAAAAGAAAAATGCTGGGATGGGACAGAATACCTAGGAGCGGATAGCCGGGCTCTTGCATGACACCGTAGCCCATAATCCCCTCCCGTCTCTCCCACGACCTCCCTCAGCATTCCAACCCTCTGTCTCTCCCTCCAACCCTAGTGTCGAGAAGCAAACAGAACGAAGGCTAGGAGAGAATTCCCATGGTCTGGTGGACTACCATCCACTCTACCCTCACAGTGCGTCCCTCTCTCTCGCATGTGTGCGGGCTTAAAATCTCATTCCACCGCTTCAGGACACGTTCTGGCTCTGATCGAGGGAAACCGTCGCCATATCAAAATCCTCTCTTCAACCTTCGAGACCCTTGTCTCCGCTCCCGTTTACCACTTCTCTCGTTCTCTCGCCCTATCTCCCTTCCTCATCCTTTCCCCAACTTCCATTCGAAGCTCCTCCGTCGCCCCCTTAAAATTCCTCCGTCACCCCTTATCCTTCCGACCGACGCGATATGACGCTCCCGTTTTTCCCCCCTGCCTCCCCCTCTCTCCCCCGCTCTCGCCTTTTCGCTTTAATCAATATCGATCCCTTTTAGCGTTAAGAACGCATCATCAACTCTCTCTCTCTCTCTCTGTGGACCAAAGTCGGATGGTGCTGACGCTTAAACGAGGTTCCAGGAAAATCCACGTCACGTTAAAGAAAACTACCGGGTCCGAAATTACGTTACCACTAACCCCCTTCAACGCCAAAGTACCAACATAGTATCATATTCAAACATTGTCTGCGCGAGTGTTTGTGTATCCGTTGCGGTACATGGCCATGCATCTGCATCGCTCTCACAAGAGGAGACACGGTGTAAAGACTTGATTGGAATTCTAGCTTGACAGTTTCCCGGATCTATTCAATGTTGAGTGAAATGCTGGAATAGTGTGTGATAAATTCCGTAATAACAGTCGGTATAAATGGTAATGTCTTAGGAGATGAGATTAATTTCGTCTATGTATTTCATAAGTATGTAGCATTTATTTATAATTAATGTCACTTCTTCACTTTAATTATTTCAAACGAAAACCTACAGAATTTATATTCTGGTAAATATTTTCCACTTATAAACAATATCTTAGTTTAATCTGGATATATTGTAGATTTATAGAACCCTAAAGGAATGTTCAAAGGTTGGAAAACAGTGGGCGATTCCGTTTCTATAATGTTAATACAAGAAGTTTTTAACTAGAATTGGTGTTGAATTATGGAGAAAATATGTAATTTTTACTAAAGGGATTCAAATGAGCTTTACTTTTTGAGCCAGTTTTAAGTTTTTCTTTGCTTTGTAGTTTACTGATAAGTTTTTTATTTAATGATGTGAATGAAAATAAAAATCATATAAATCTTCTAATATATATACCGTGCCTAACTAACCAAATGATGTCATTATTTGGGTGGTTGGAATTCATGAAATAACCCAGAATTTAAATGTTGCAAAGCATTGCGCTGCGTTACATCGGTTTTGCGCAGATCAATCAAATTAGGGGGCTTGATTGAAACCAAGAATAATGGAATGCTCATTGATGAGTGATTTTCAAAGAGGCCATTTTTCATCTGGACTGCGTATGAAGTAGGGAAAGGCCAGTTCCGTTTCACGGCGGACCTTGCAGACGTGGACTGACCCTGTGGGAAGATAACTCAAAACATGATAACTGATTGATTATGTGGTAGATTAAATGAAAATTAATGTTGGAATAGTTGTTCACGTTCTTTCGACTCGAAACTAATCAATAAAAGAAGTAAAACGCCCTGTGCTGGGGATTTCCATTTCCCGATTACAATCTAAAATGCGTGATATTTTTTTATTTCTCCTGGGCACTCGAACTCTTAATTTATGCATTCAATTGTATTTTCAAGCCCCGTCCGTATAAATTCTACTGTTTCAGGCTGGATATGGTGGAAGTTCTCGATATTCATAATGAATAAAGACACTTGGTGTGGAAGATTATCAAGTGTCTTTATTCATTATGAATACCCGTCCGTATACTTTAACTTAGTGGTCGTTATTCTGAAGTCTGATTCGGGGGGGATGCACAACTCATGTCTAAGGACCAGCACTACTCTAGTTCACTATCGAGTTTTCCGCTGCGGAAAAATTTCCACGAATAAATAATTGTAAAGAATACATCACGCATTATATAAATCATACAAGTAATCTCTGTGAAATAATACTTATATTCATCATAAAATATGACATATGCATATTCTTACCGATTAATTTAGTGTACGGCCAGTTTCGTCACATAGGCGACACCATCAGTTTAACGACACCGGTAGTACATCAAATTAATAGGGAAAATGTAGATTGTTTTTAAATTTCGTGACCACGAATTTTCATAAAGTTGAACCTGAAACAACAAATTGAATTCTCAAGTTCTATTATTTATTCTACTAGTAAGGACAGGTTTTAACGGATTGCTTGTACTAAGTTTTTACATTTAAAGCGTCTCATCTCTCAATTATTTCCTTTCTCAACTCGAGAATGCATTATACCTTCCATCATACTGTCTGACAGGATCATTATTTCCCTCCCTCTTCACTATAATCCTGCCATTCTACCTTCAATAACGGACTTCTAGATCCCTTAAGGCCCCGTTTTGTAATATACTGGTTTAAAAATATTCTCGGCATTATAACAATTGCTGATACGATTTTTCATGAAAAAAGGTTAAAATAAACCTACCAACCATCTGATGCTCTACAATAAATACATACTATTTGTTTATCATTGATTTTAATGCTATATCATCGGTTATCAACTTTTTTCGATACCTCTAGTTCACAATAGTTCAAAACAGCGATCTCCCTTCCAAAAACAGTCTTAAATGATGCATTTAAAATAATATGCATATAATATTGGAAGCATTTTATTTTGTCTGTATTTATACATATCCATTTATTATGATATTTTATAATTAAATAAATTAAAACAAAATACGGTATCAAAGTTTTTTTTACATAATCTACCAAAAATCACAATTTACTGATTAGTGGACGATATTTCCACCTAAACCCCCTATATCGGGGGGGGATCCCCACTGGTTAAGAACCCACACACTACATAATCTAATGTTTAACGGTAAACCGGTATTGCAAAACAGGGCCATAGTCTCATTTTAATTGCTCAGAGTCCCCTCTCTGACACTTCCACATCTCGACCTATGGCCGGTTACGCGAACATTTAGTTATGGTATCGACAGTTATGAAATCCATGGAGTTGTGGGCCTCATAACTAAAATAGAGCTGCAGGAACTATCCCTTTCGTAACTTATCTCTCAGTAGCCATTGCTTCGGATATTTGGCATGCTCTTATTTCGCTTAATATCATTTATGTATATTTATCTAAAATGTATAAATTACTTACGCTTATTATTAATTGTCATCCTGAGTGAATAAATTCTGTCATTCGTCACATAAAAACTATTTTATCAAGTGATTTAGTATCCAAGTGGTGCATCGTGCATTCACCATCTTGATTACTAATGGAACTCTTTAAGTGCTAACTTCATTTCATCAAGCTAAATAGTGAGTCCATTATGAAACCGGATAAATTTGTCGATGGTATCTGCATCGCATATTGAACGAATTTCTTGACTTATTGATCTCATAACTTATTTGCCACACAAGATTGTTTCTGCAGTCGGCAATTACTCTTTCTATCTCAGGGAAGTGCTTGAACTAAGGTAGAATATATCTATGGAAAACCATCCTGTTCTCAGATTTTCTATTTCATTCAATTTTCTGTCCCGCATTCGAATTGGGTTTTTTCCTTATCGCATCACCTACCTTCCTGCATCAACCCGCGTTTTTTAAGTCCCGGGGAATCATTGCATTCTTAATCACTCTTTGAGCTGGGGGGGTTGACAGAAGCTCCCGATGACCCCCACTTCCATTCTCCGCGCAAACAAAGTGGGTGCCTTACTGAAGGGGGGAGAGGTTGAGAGGGTGGGCAGGAGCGCGTTTCCATGGAAACTTCCGGCATTCTTCCCGGGAAAGGGGTGAGACGGCTTAGGGGCACTGAAATCCTCCCCTAACCCAACCCTACAGTTCACCTGTTTCCAAGGATTAGGGCCGGGATGGAGGATGGGCGCTCGTGAGACCAGCATCCCACCACCACCACTGGTGGTCCATAGGCATCCTGCTCGGGTGAAACGCACGTCGAAGTTACGTGCGTCCTATGGGCCACGGAAGGCCGCTCATCGTGACCGTCGAACGGGTTAGTTATTTTTCTCATGCGTAAAAATTTTCCTCCTCGTTTGGGAGGAAAATTAGAATGAGTCATATCTTTGATTTAGGTGTCATTAAACATAATTAGGAATACAGAAATCAGAAACATTAGGTTTTTCGCGTCTGAATTATTTTCATTTTGACATAAAAATTACCTAATTCATCATAAATTAATGGTGGTCTTATTCTACTAGAAATGAAAGATAAGATAATAAACGCTGCGTCGAAACTAGTTGTACCGGAGAATAAATTGGTGGAATAGAACAAAGTTTTCCTTTCATTTAATATATAATGAACTTCCACAAAGTTGAGCCTGAGACGATGGAGATGATAATAACACCATTTATATGTATCGCGTAAATATTTCTCATTTACCTGTCATGATTGCGCCATAAAATGTAACTCATGTTGTTTGAACTTAATATTTTCGCAGGGATTATTTTGGTAATCTTCAAGTATATTTTCAATTTTGTTGAGGATACCGGGACTAGCCACGGTATGACCTTTTACGGAGTCACCCGCAAGTGCACATTAGTGCGATATTCCATTGGGGAAAAATCATTCGTCTTGACCGGGATTCGAACCCGGATCCATCGATTTCGCGCTGTATGTTTGTACCGAGAGCCAGTTAAGCTACCAAGTCGTCCTTCTCCCCGGTAGATTTTTGAGGAATTTACAGGAACAAGTTGTTCTGGACCGCCGGACATATAATGTCACTGAAGCAGTCCGAGGTGTGCGCTTAGCGCCACCATGAAACCCAAAAGCCAAACATGGAACACAGTGTTCGCTGTTTTTGACAAATTTTGATTTAAAAATCTGTAGTGTTGAATTTTGGCTTAAAGTCCGGGTAACTATTTCGCGAAATTAAGCTTAGAAACCGATAATGGATTTTTAGATGATCAATGAACGTTTGCCTACCATTATGAAAAACTCTCCCATCTCCCAGTCCTGCCAAAAAAAACTGCCAATGATCGCCGTTTTGATTCCTACGTTGGAAATTGATGCTGAGTCGGCTCTTGTGGCTACTCTCAAGTGATACCCGTTGGCGGGCCACGCAAGGCCTTTTGGATTCGCTGGTAGGGCTCCAGAAATCTCTGAGGAGCATAACAATACCTATATACATATTTTTCAGTCATATATGATTTTTTGTTGTGGAACACATGATTTAACATGATGGCTACAATCTGGGATATTTTGTTCATATTTGCATAAGGGATTTTAATAGTCCATTGAATTCGAGCTACGTCGTAGTGAGGTTCAATTTTCAATTGGCTACTTTTTCCTTCTCACTCAATTGGACGGAATTAAAGCTATTGTTTTGAAAAAGGTTAAACCCTGGTTATGTAAACCCCTGGTTAATGATCAAAATAATCGATAACCTAAGGCATACTTTCGTAGGACTGATTCATTATAGATATGAAAAACAATTGAATATTCCATTGAGAAATTCATTGAAACGACCAAATCATCACCCCTATGGCTTATATCGAGATGTTGAATTAATAATCCGACTAACTGTCGTTGCAATTAGCTTCCAGGGTCAGTTTTATTGTGTTTTTGTCTTTGTAATTAATTTAGCGAAATAATTTTGAAATTTTATGCTATTACTAAAAGTATACTGATAATTTTTTAGAAATAGTAACTACTGTACAATAATATAATTTTTATATTCATAATGTTATTCTAAAAATTATCTCAAATGATGTTTTTGCACTTAAACTAAGTTTATATTCGTACGTAATTTTATTATATTTATTACGTCTTATATTAGCGAACTTTCATCCAAGGTAATCTCTCACCTTTTCCCTGTCAGCCATGGTGTTTAATATAACCGTCATTAATAACGCCTCAGTTCGCGGGAAGGATACTGATTTTTTCTCAAGAACCAGGAAACATAAATAGTTACCACCCTAGAGTCAATTCTGGAGTTAAAATTCAGGTGGCATCTAAAATACGTGAGAAACTGAAAGGTCATTTCCTGGAAGGATGAATCTCTCGTAACTTTTCATGCCGTCACCCAAGGTTTGATGCCTTTGAAGTATTTATCCAGCTGCGTTTCTCAATCCTAGAGTTTGACCCTGCGGGATGAGTAAGATCACCCCTCTGGATTTACTCCATGCCTACGGGGCGTGGATGTGAGTGGAGATAGAACCATCAAAGATCGCGGAAGGGAGTTTGCAACGTATTTAACGGAGAAAATTAACGCAAAGGGATCTTTTCTGTAAATGAGGAAATTTTGGACTGAAAGCCCTCTTACAATCTTATTTGAAGTTCACCCGGAAATATGAAACTGTTATAATTTCCGTGTATAAAGCTAAATAAAATGGAAATAAATCACGAATGGTAGGGCTAGGGTCAATGGAATGAATGTAGGAACTTGTGTGGCAGTGGGTGTCTTCGCTTGATGTTTTATTAATTCTCTATACTTAATTCGCCTATTCTGAATGGTGCAACTTTGTGAAAGAAAAAAACTGAAGAGGGAAGTTCGGAAATTATGTTGATTAGAAACTTTTTGGCGATGAAGGGGCAATTAAGACAAGGAATATTAGGATTTGCAAGACTGAAGGAGCATGTATGATGAAATGCATACATTGGAGACGACATGAAAATTAATTGAGTTATCACAGAAAAAACCCACAGATATAATGACGGGTAGCTTAACTGGCTAAAGATCTCGGCGTGGTATTGAGTGATCCGGGTTCGAGTCCCAGGGAAGGCATATGGATTTCCTATGTAGGATTTTGCATGCAAGTATTGTTTTTATTTTATCGTTTAACCCAATGGGAATGGCATGAATGTTTCGAGAGCTTTAAAATTCGTGTGTTCCCTGGTTAGTGTTGAATATGCATTAGCTTTCCGATTAAATCGGGCTGAAAATTAGACTGTGTAGGTGAACTCCTGGCGATACTTGGCATCGTTGACTCATTTGTCGTTTGAATTTTTATTTGATTTAAGTTTGAATGAAATTTACTTGTATTGTATAGAAAATTCAGACTATACACCCACAGTTGAGACTAAAATGAATTCATCATTTGAAGCGACCAATATTCTTTCGATCACTCTGTAGGAAGTTCATGGTTGGCTTCCACAGAGAGCGGATGTCTTTTCCCTCTCCGTGGCGCGCTCAAGATTATGATCGTGCAATACTGAAGTCACGTACTGAGTGTCGTTCTGTTTCTTCGAGTGTGTGCTATACAGAGTGCTGTTCTGGAAAAAATAGTCTATGCTATGTGTGCCGGAAATCTATTCGTAACACAGTTTTTATTTCTTGGACCATGCAGGCTTACAACGTCATGCCGACGAAGAGTCATTTTGTTTTTCTTAGTAACTGAATACAACAATCTACCGTACTCATACCTCTTTTCTTTTTTCAAATTGGATATTTTCAAGATCCTCATTTCTTGGACCTTTGATCAATTAATGGGACTGGTTAAGATTTTATTTTTGATGGCGAGGCTATATTGTATTTATTCAATGTGCATATATCGGATGTGATAGAACGTGAAGAGCAAATTACGTTAAAGTTTTCCCTGCAGTCAGTGAACACAGATGCAGGCACAGTTTTTCTTTTTGTTCTGCAGTCTTTGAGATCCCAAAGTTCCACCTGGGATTTCCCTCGTCGGCTCAAAATCCGTTTGATGACGCCATTTGCTCTCTCGAGTATAAAATGGATTTAAAAACTTTTGTGGAGACCCGGAGCACACTTGTCTATATTAATGAAGTTACTTGCTGGATATGAAACCGATGAAGAGCTCTGAGCGTTCGCCGCAAACAAGTAGAAGGGGAGGGTTACGAAAAATGCCAACGAATCATTTTTTAGGGCATCCCATGAGATAGTGTTTTTTCATACTCGATCTTCGTAAAAATGGGCTTTTAAGCTCTTTTTAGTAACTAATTTCGTGAATTATTGCTGTCGTGGACATCAAACACTATCTTGGAATCATCCCAATTGCAGTGAAGACCAATTTGATTCGGTGGATTTTCCATGATTCTTATATAAAAAAAGGTCACAGACCAATTCTCCAATTAACTTTCATTTTCAATTTTTCTTTTACAATGTATCGTGTGTCTTTAGAAATTAAACGAATTGCATCAAAACGCAAATAAAAAAGGCGTAATTTTACTCAAATAGCCATCCAGTTACCACCCATAGAATTTCCATACAAGTAAAAAAAAAATACACGTATAGTGAAACACCTGGCTAATTGGAACGTCATCCGCGGTAGCAAGTTTGGTGACAACCAGGTCTTTCAGCCTAAATGTCAATATCTATGTCCGCACCTGCTTCATTTGAACATGAAGGTGAATGATGGTGTGCCAATGTGCCAATTATGTATGTGTGGTGGTGTAGTTATGTATATATATATATATATGATTTATGTTTGGCGATGAAGTTCCTACCTCACTTTCTTCGTAATTGAAACAATTGTAGGCTCTGCATAATGTTAATTACGGAAGTAATTTGTGATTATGTCTTCCATGCAGGGATTTATGGTCACCTACTCAGAATTGATAAGTTAATGATTTTTAGGGGTAAACGAGCAGCGGAGATTAATGGTGACTTGCCAAGTTTTAATCATTATGTATTTGGATAAAATATTGCTTGCCGTCGGTTATATTTTACTTTGCATACATTTTGTTTGTTCAGATTGAAGTTCGTATCATATATTACTGTTCGGTATGTAGATACTGCCAAAATAACTCTGATATATATTTGTAGCCAGTGAAAATATGGAAGCAACTAACCAAATTAAGCTATATTTACAAAGCTATCTACTAAAATAATAATGAGAATTTTTAGCTTCATCTCTTTATAAAAATTCTGTTCTGAATAGCTAGAACCTTCACGTGTTGAGGACTTTATATACTATTTAACTTAAACAGCAACCTTCCGAGTATTTTAAAATTGTGTTGCAGTATGTGAAGTTTTTCCAGACATAAACAGAATTACGTGCTTTGAAAGTTTTTGAAAACTATATCGTAGTAAACGTTTTTTTATATATTAAGCACTTGCATGCATCCATAGAAATATTTGCATTTCGATAAATAATTCAGGAATCCGAGACAATACTATTTAAGTTCAACATATAAAAAGCTTTGTACAGCGACTCAAGTAACTTGGCAACTTGACGAGTAGTCTTTATCCTGTCATTATGACAGCTGTTAAAATCTCAAATCGCGAGTGATAAAACGCAATTGTTAACCTGTCCTTTTGGCAGCCTGAATTTGATAGGAATAAGTAAGAATTAATAAAAATATTCATTAAGCTGGTTAATTATCACAAGCACCATGCTCCTGTTTTTGAAACAATACCTACCAAATTTTACTTAGGATTAAATTTAGTTTTAAAAATTAAAATAAATATAAATACATAACCTATTACTTTCAATCTGTTTTCTGCAAGAAAATCTCGAATTTTTCCTATAGGCGAAATCACCTCCATTAATTTTCTTAGTGTTCTATAAAATACATTAAAAATTATATATTCGACAGCCTTCTTGCCTTATTTTTGAAATAATTAAAAATAATTTTTATTTTAAGTGGTTGTTCACTCCAAGTATTCCGTACAAGTCATTTTGACTACCATGATATCAAAAATCTTGGCGTAAGAATCCCAAAAACATTCGAGCATTTGTTTAATAGTTTATTTGAATAAACATCAGTGATTGAGTGAAGTAACGCTTTTTCTACTCCGTATAAATCCTCCACTGCAAATTAGTAAAGAAATTGCAAGCTGCCAGTTTTTAAGGCATTACCTTTTTCGACTTAGAGGACGAAAAAAATCGGAAAATTTTGAAATGTTTAAAGATAATTATCTGCCGTATTTCTATTGCTCTTCGGAAAAAAAATTAACCTAACAATCTGCTATATTCTCCGAGTAAAACAATAACTATCAAATTGAGATTGGACAATATTTAATAATTTTAATGTTGAAAAAAACTATGGTCCTGCAGTTTTATTCGGGCGCTTGTCCGTGTTAATAATTGGGAGTCACTTAATAAAGGGTGTAGTAGCGCATCGCGGCCTATTTACCGTGACCTTGGCAAGTCGTTTCCAAAGGAGTGGAGGGGAGGGAGGGGAAAAAAATGTCTCGCGCAATTTTCCCGCTTAGTACTCTGATTGGTCAGTTCTTGTTGCTCGTATAATGCTATGTACCCCGTCCCACTCCTGAGAACGTGAACCAGCAGGGCGAGGTGCCTACACTCTTTGTTGGAGTGTCGCGTATGGAAATCACGCTTCGAACCGGATTCTTACAAGGTGTTTTGTTGGAGGAATTTTTCGAAAGAGAATAATCGACGCTCCATTCCAAGCGACGAGGTTTGAGCGGCCATGAGAAAGAGAAATGAGTTAAAGTTTATTTACTATAAAATCTGTGAGATTACTTGGGGCTGTAGTAAAAATATTGAACAAGAATTATTATGCTGCTCAAGTTACATATCACGTCATCTCTTAATTTTTTAATTAATGTATTGTACGATGGACAAATGAGTTAGTACTTGTTTACAACACTAAGGTGACTTGGTGTCTGTAGTTCAATTTTTACGTTGCGTGAAGTGAAATATCGGGTGTTCTGTTGCTCCAACTGCCAGGCTAATCTCACTGTATCTTAATTTGTAATTAATTACCTTATAATTTTGCTTTTGATATATATTCCTTTGTTTGCTTGTTATTTTTTTGTTTAGTCTTACTTGTGTCACACAAAATTGTCGCAGTTATTGGTGAATCCATGCTTTGTACCCCCTCAGATACTTATTTTTATCTTAAATTGGAAAAAATACCCACAAAAAATTGGCAAAGGACATTATCAATATTCAAGGTCATCATCATCCTAAGCTGACTAAATTATGTGCATTACCCATTGCATGTAGCATTTCATGAGCAAAAAACGTTATTCTTATACTTATTACATTAATTTTCGATAGAATAGTCATCCTTATGAGGTCAATGGCCCTCCCTATCTATCTCCATCTAAAAAATACCCTACTAGACACCTCAAGGGTGTGTGGCAAGGGGTGAGTAGTCACTAACATGCATTTAACTAAACGCTAAAGTTAGTGTAATGACGTATATTGATTCATTCGCATATTCCGCAAATGCTTTTCACGAGGCGCAGCCTCACAAGCATGCACTACACTGTAGATACTTATGCTTGTTATAGATAGAATGTTAGAGGGTCCTTTAGTATTTATGTATTTTCATTCACTCAGTGATTCAACTCGAAGGTTGGTTTAGGTAGTTGAGGGTAGAGCTCACTCCAGACTAAGCCACAGGCGTGTGAATTTCACACATTCAGGGTAGGGGGGCCAGTTCCTTTCCCTGGGCCACCTCGCTGGTTTCGTATAAGAATGCTTAAATAACATCTCGATAAGTTTTCAATCGCCGTATCATAGCGTCTTTCATAGGTACAAATGTCACCTGGATTTGAAACCGGGACCCTTCGATCAGTAGCCTAGCGCTCTACCCACTAGGCTACCACGCTCCCTTATTATGCATTTTGTAACTATATAAGTATTTTATCTTATGTATTTTGTAATTATGTATTTAGTATCTTATGTATTCTGCAACTATATAAACGGACAGGGATTCAAGAATTATGCTGAAAACATGCACAGCCTTGTCCATGGGCGTATGCGTTGAATTATTAGTAGATTGTTAGAGCGACTAATTTATATAATTAGATGAAAAGACGATGCCAGTGAAAACGCAATGCATGTGGGCCATTATAATCACGTACATTGTGTTCATTATATCAGTATTAAATAACCACTCTGCCACTTTTATCAACACAAAAGCCACCCTACCGTGATAATTGAGAGAAATAAGCCAGCGGTGCACGTCTTAACCGTTGTGGTAAAAGGCATTCTCCTTAGCCTATGCTTTCTAAAATGGTAATTGCTTAGCACAGTGACCACTCGTGAACACCATCAATGTACAAAATCACTTAATTGTCACATAAAACTTATCTTAATGTTGAATCGTTGGACCAAAATCAGTGGGATTGACGTAAATCTCCGCTGAACTCAATTTACCTCGTCCATCCCTATGAATGTCAATGTTTACGTTAATACGTTTACATCGAATTTAATTTTCATTCTAAATTTCTTAGTTAGCCCTTAACCTCCGTTTCAATTTTTTTCAGAATAATATTTATTTGAGGTTAAACTATCCCCGGCCTTTCTTTCTTGACGAATATCATAATAATGTTCTCCCAAAACATGGTCGAGCACACGTCGTCCATTTTTTTACTTACCGGCTTAACTACCTATTTGGGTATGTTTCGCTCAAAAATGACAAACGTGACGCAAAACTGACGTCTGAACACCGTTTTGCTAGAACAGCGTTCGAGCAAGCCGTTTCACCCGTTTTCCTGTTTACCCGTCGCCGTCTACGACACGGCAACGTGTTTATCATTTACTCATTTACTCAATTTACTCATCATAGCAATGTTCACGACGTATAAACCGTAATTTTACCATGCCAGCCCAAGGTTTCACCATATACATCGATCTGTTATTAACGAGCATGTCTGAGAGCGAAACGAGTCTCCCGATTTAGGTACGACCCATTATATTTCCAGAAGCTTCTGATAATATTTCCACCCCTGCGTTTATTTTTTTTCTGTCATAATTAGTGTCTATTTCACTTCTCCATAATTTTGGTCCTCTAAATCACCACTGATCTTCATATAAGACCGTGCATTATCAGTGATTTCCGTCAGAAAAAAGATCGTTTGGAGAAGCTCACTCGGCTGACGTTACAATGGAATCCCTTCTTCCCTTTTCATTGGTGTCTCTCCTGGGACTCATTCCCAACTGTACGACCTTCCCTCTGTAGCATTATCATCTAGTCTGCTCGCTCCGACTTGCCTAGTTTACCTTTATGTTCCTTTTGGGGAACTAAAGAGCAATCTTTGGCTGGGACCTCTCGCATTCATCGGTCGATTTTTTTCTATTTTAAATTGCGGATTTTTTATACGCTCGCCATTGTCTTTCTTTCTCAGCTTTTCGGACTGCGTAATCATGAGTATTACATATACGGACCTGTACGAGAAACCCTTAAAAATGATCCATCGCTAGCAAGTTAGTCTCTATGTTTGATAGAGAATGAATGGGCCCCAGAGAATTGAGTAGGAAACGAAACAAATTGTTGTGAAGTTTTAAACCAAATAAATTAAATTCAATCAGATTAAATAGAGTAGCAAAGACAGTGTGAAAATATAACAAAGATATAATGTGTTTTCGTTGTAAAGGCTGTGATGTGTAGATCACTTCCAATTCTTTTGTCATTTTATGGGCTTTAGGAATGAGTTTTAGTACGAGTATAATAACCTGGGCATCATGGTGGAGAAATTAATTATTGACATTGTATTGCAGTTTTTCAGAATGATGTACAAAAATGCTGTTAACTATTACTATAACAATTTTGTAAGTTTCATGAGTGCAATTTTATTGAAACAAATCGATGGGTTCATGTGACAAAAGATGCAATGTAAGTTAGAATGCTCGAAAAGATTAATATACTATATTCAACTATTGCGACTGCAGGTGTAATACTCATAATAATGGGGTAGTAGTATTATACAATTGAAATTAAGAGTTTTGGCTGTTCCCCATAAAAGTAGAAATATCATCAGTCATCACTTTGGAGTCAACGGAAACAGCCATGATAAATTGTGTGATTTATTTCGTGAGGACAGATGGAACATTAACCTTTAATTCGCGACGATATTCCGTACATATGAAGAGGTGGAATGTGCTTCGGTTCTGTCGTAATTTCCGCGGGTACTGGTTTTTTTCCTCCCGGGAACGTCTGTAAAATTTCCACTGCTGTTCCTGCGTCACAGCCAGCAAAACGACCCATTTTGAGATTCACTTAACCGCCCCTTGGTTTATTTCCAGTAAGATGACGCAAACACGGAGTAACTCGCCTCCCTACTTCTTATTATTCCAAGAAATCGGTAATCTCTTGCATCCATGAAGCTGTACATTTTGGGAGTAGTCGGTTTTATGCCAAAATAAATATTTATTTCTTCTCTGATTCTTGGTCTAAATGTGAGTCACGGGAACTATAAATTTGTGAGTAATATATTATGTAACTAAGTATCCATGACTTTTTATGTGAGATATGCCATTCATCGCTCTGAAATACCCAAACTGAACTTTTTTGGGCACAGCTGATACTCTAGCTCGGAAAAGTAGCAGACGATGATAAAATGAATGTTACGTTTTTTTCCTGCTGATTATGCAATTCTCAAAGAGTATATGCGTTTCGGGGGCATTTTTCCGAAGACATGGAAGGATATAGCTGGCATGTTTGTTTTTCTCCTGCATTTGGAAACGAGGAAAATTTATCTATTAATGCTTCATCAATATCGCCGGGAATTTTTTGAAGAGATTTTTAATAAATAAACTCTTATTTGAACTATGCAATTGCAACGCCAATCATCTGTGGAAGGTATATGAATCCTTACTAAGCGATTCTTTGCGGAGGATGGTGGGACAATTTTCCTCTCAGTGAATGCACAAGATAGAAATGGCTCACACTCAAGTCGATTATATTGTACATTTAATAAGTAAAAAGATATGGGGACTTTTTCCCATTGTTAATGGGATTTTGATATGAGTTGTTTTCAAGTGTGCAGTTGGAGAAGAGAGTTTATATAGTGTAATAATTGATGGATATGATCTGAAACTTCGAGGTCTCAGGTTCGAGTCCCATTATGAGCATATAAGTGTTATTGGCCTTTGGATTAAAGTTTGAGAGGAGGGTACGAACTATGAGGAGTTGGACCGCAAAATACTAGGGTTACCATACGGGATAGTCACAGCTTTAAGGGTCTCTCCCGGTGTCCCACCTGGCTGGCAAATTTGTCCCGCAATGCCTCCGTTTAGGTCCGCTGTCCATCACACGGAGAAATGCAAAGCAACAAATGTACGGCGAGAAATAAGTAAATGGAAAACATTGCGTCAAATCGTATCAAGTATCCTCTGGGGATTGACTATATATTGAGTGATAACCACTTGATTTAACGGAAAAATCCCTATGACGAAATCCAAACTGAGCAACGTAATTTTTCAACCAAAGAAATTGCTCGGCGGGGGTAAGATTCAAAATGAGTACTCTAAAACAAGCCACCGAAGCTGCAAGTAACTATTTTATTTTGTATTAAATAATAAAATAATTGTACACTATTAATTAAACTGTTATTAACAACGCCCCAATATAGTCCCGAATTTGATCTCTTCAAAACTAGATATGTTTTACTTCGAAAATTTAGCGGTTAATGTACTACTGTTTAGAGCTCTTCGCGGGTGAAATATGCCTTTGGCCTATGTGAACAATATACCTTGCCTTATAGCTGTATTTTTTTAAGCTGATATGGCTATATAATCGTTTGTAGCTCTTAACACTGAGCTACTACATTCTAAAACAACGTATTGTCATCCCTCAATGACTGTTACACTAATTGTATATAACTACTTGCAACTTTAACCGGCTTCACTAGGGTAGCCTCTTACAATTTCTAATAGTGTAGAATGAAACCTGGCGATATCATAGCATTCAAATTCTTTTGATGATATATTGCCTAAACTTTGCTGCATCACGTATAACTGGGGCCCAAACACTTAAGCCATTTAATCTATTGACTCCTGCTCAATGTTTATGCAAATACATATCTCCTTTTGAATACGATATAAAAATTCTGCAAAAATCTACATCCTCTGTAAACTTACAGGCCCTGGGGTACTGTATGTATATCGTATGTCCCTAATCTAGATATTGACTATTTCTATGCTTAATTTCATTGAATATTGAGGATACAGGTACTAGCTACGGTAATACCTTTACGGAGTCACCCGTACCTCGAATCGAGTGCACATAAGTGCGAAATTCCACAGAGGAAAAATCGTTCGCCATAACCGAGACTCCAACCTGGATCCCACGATATCGCGCTGAGTGCTTTAGCCATTTAAGCCTCCAAGGCGTCCTTCTCACACAAAACTCCACAGGGGAGGACGACGCCTCGGTAGCTTAACTGACTAAAGCACTCGGCGCGATATCGAAGGATCCGGGTTCGACTCCAGGTCAAAGTGAACAGTTTTTTTCTCTGTGGGCTAAATTTTTTCCGCTGGTGGGTTTCCGCAAAATTTCACAGTAATCGGTCTTGCGGTTTCATTCATAATGAGTCAAATAAAGGAACATGGTGTAGAATTTCTATTTTAGTAGGATAGGATTATAGCACGCACACCAGATGCAAACATGCGGGCAGTCTCGGGCGTCAAGAGTCCTAGACGTCTCAGTTTCAGTTATCCTCGGCCCCCCAGACGACCGCTTGAAGCGCCGGGTAACCCTCTTCAAACCGCAGGGAAATTCACTCCCAACCCCCCGGGAAACCAACGCCGCACCCGCCCGATTTAAGTCTTACTTCTGCACCCACCCTCCCCGCCCCCTCGCTTTTCCCACCGCCGCTACCCAACTTCCGCCCATGCCACTTCGCAAAGTGGGTCAGTGGCTAGCGGGCGATAATGGCCGGCGGTGCTGCCACTGGAGGCGGGGGTGAGGGGGGGGGGGGGGGGCGAGGGAGTTGAGATGATGGTGGTGGAGAGGAGGGGGTCAGCAGGTTGAAGTGGGGCCAGGGAGGAGGGGAAGAAGAGCTAACTAACTGTCCAGAGGGGCACAGGTGGGAATGCTGTGGGCTTAAGAAGAAGGGCGCTCGCTTGAGCCAGAAGGTCGGATTGACGGATGGCGGTGCAGAGCGCGGAGAAATGGATGCTCTCTCCTGGTATGTGTTGCAAACGGTGTGGGGTTACCGCTGCTGGAGAAACGCAATGAAGTGTGGGGAAGGTGGGTATACTTGCGCAGGGGAGATGGAAGTGTCTAGAGCAGTGACTCCCTACTCTTTTACGTTTGCGGCACCCTTCTGACAGATATTACACTTTTGGGAGACCCATGTTAGATGTAAGATTATTTAAAAAATATAAATTTATGAAAGTGAAATATGCATCAGGAAAATTTTAACTTCACATTGAAATAAATACTTCCTCGATTTTATTTTATTTATTCAAGTAAAGTAATAGTAAAATCACCAACCAACATATAATATGATATAGTTTTGGTATAGAATACTACCATACTACTATAGAATACTACTAATACTACTATAAAAGTAAGTTGGATTAAGTTCTTCGATTTCTTCGAAAATTTCACCAGCTGTCGGGCGTAAGAGTAATCAATTCATGCCATGGTCGTACTAAACATTTTTCGTTTTCCCACAGTAATTTCGCGGTACTCCTTAGTGCCGTTTTCCAACCCCCCTAAAGTGCCGCGGCACACCGGTTGGGAACTACTGGTCTAGAGGCTGGATGAAGGCCGTCCCATTACTTTTTCATTGAAATCAAACAGAATTGCCCTTTTCCACAAAATTAAATACGAAGTACACAATGCGTTTCAACTCACTGAGTCATCATCAGGTACAATATTCAAAATAAGTGAAACGCGATAAGTCATTTCACCGATTTAGCTCCAATGAATTCAAAGATCCCCACGACGAAGTTCACTCCATGAGTCACTCACCAAGAATGGCGTTATTACCATTTTAAGCTAGATACTAGATAAGCTAGATATCACTTCCCAATTCAGTGAGAAGTCTTGAAAAGCGGCGTGAAAACTGGAGTCAATAAACCTTGAAATTGAAACGATCAGGTACCGAGTTGTGAATAAAATTTTGTGGAAAAGTGCGATTCTTTGAAGTCATAATGAAGAACTTCCACTATATCAAGCCTGAATCTATTGAACTTAATTCTATGGGTACATTCAAATGATAGGGTTACTTTTGCTGATAAGAAACGAAGATGAGGCACACAACTGCGATAAAATACGAAACTATACATTGCGTGTATCCAAGATGACCAAGAGTGGGTGGATGCTGTGCTGCTATAACAGTTATGTATATTCCCTCAAAGAAGTGACCAGCATTCAGTAACAAAACGTATATATACATATATCGTACATATATAGATATAAAAGTTATGTATATTCCCTCAAAGAAGTGACCATCATTCAGTAACAAAACGTCAAAGCATATCACCTTCCTTTACGTGGCGGGATATTTATTGAATGACCATGACCCGCTAGACTTTGATTTAAGGATTGCTAAAGGCCTTCATTCTACGGAAACCCTGAATTCTAGCCGGAGGCAGGGTTCTTACTCGCGACTACCTCACTACCGTGGCTCTTAAGTCAACTGTGGAATTTTCATTTGTGAAGGAAACATACTGGATTCCTTTAAACACGCGTTAACAAAGAAATATTTTACTATACTACCAGTAATTATGTTTGAGTACATTAGTATACTTATAGAATATGGGACTTCGTAAGTTAAAGGGAAATTCTTGATTCTTGCAAACAAATCATGACCACTTTACTTAAGAGGTTACCACATGAATTTTCTTTTCTGTCATTGTTACAAACAAAGTGCCCAACAGAGAATGCGAAACGTTGAATTATAATTTAAAAAAATCACAGAAAAGCCCAAAAAATTTCTTCAGAATATAAAATGTGACCACTTTTTGAACTTTTCACCTCGGTGTCTATCCCGGTGAGTGCGATTAGTTTTTTATGGACTTCATGACTTTTGAATTATACATGGGTTAAGCTGACTTCATAAGTCCGGAACATGAACATAAATTGATGATTTGTATTACTAAACTTAATTACCCATAGTCAGTGGTACCATACCTTTCGGTATTTTTCAAGTTCTCAACTTCAGTTATTAAAGCTAAAATTCTTAGTGACACCGCGAACTATGTATTTTAAATGTAAGTAAACATTTTTCTAAACTCAAATGAAAAACTTTGTCCTCATAAACTTTTTTGGCATCAAAGGAAAGCCAAATGTAATAATATTTTCGTAAGAAATGAGGAAATTAAGTTTTTTCACTCTTAAAACTTTAATTAGTTAGCGCGCCTCTCATACGTGCACTCTTACGATTTATTTAGTGCAGTAGGGATAAGAATTAAATCTGAGACCTTTGGTCTGAAACTTGATGTTTAACAGCACTACCGATTTATTGATAAGTAATGGCTGATGATAATTAAGGCTAAGTTTTTTGAAGGCTAATGAAGGCTCCTTGCAGATGGGCTAATATTATTTTATTTTTTCCTCCATTTCTAAATTCTTATAGAAAATTCTTATTTTTGCGAAATAGTAAGAATAAGTTACAGTGGAAAAAACATACGTTTGAAATAAAATCTTATTTAATTTAAACGTAATTTAAGACATAATGGAGTCTAACAGTGAAATTCTCCAATTGCCTCCGACAGAATGTAAAAAAATTGTACCTTGCTTTTAAGGTCATCATAAAAATTGCCAAAACTGCAGTGGAAGCTCAACAGTTTTTAGTCGATGAAATTTAATTATTTCCGAATGAGAATCACGTGGAAAGGGCAAGATATTAAAACCTGCAAGGTCTTGTGGCGGTGGTCGAGACAGTGGAAAATTGAGGCCATTAATTTGCTCGGAATGTGACCCGGAAATCATAGATAAAGGGCAGATTCCGAGTTAGTGGCTTTTTTCACGGAAACAGAACGGTTGCTTGGTTGCTGGGGATATTTCTTTCCTTGCGTCCACATACGGCTTTACAACAGCGTAATATATTTGGATTAAATTCAGCTGTTTTCCGGCAAAGTTAATCCTTTTCCGGAGTAATTCTTGGTTGACCTACGTTTTGAAAGCCGTCAGTAGCTAAGTATTAAAATATTCAGACAATTAAGATATTCCTTACTGTGGCTTTTATGATTAGAATTTCATTCATGATTTCCATGGAATTCGTCGACCGGTGAATTTTTTTTGTATAGATATAGATGAGTGGTGCATTGAACAAATGTGAACTTAGTAATTAAACATTCTACTTTATGCAGTTGTTAATAATGCATTCAGTATGTGCTATTTTAAATTCAAAAGTTTATTTTCGACAATTTTTAAGCAATCCGGTGGGTATATCAGCATGTGTTGTAGCTAACTAAATTTTATATATGATAGGATTTTTTTCTTTCTTGGTTGACTCTATGAGCATCAATATTAAGAGAATCTTTGGGATTTTGGCACCGTGAGACGTCACTAATTTCATCAATTGTACATAATGCGTAAGTTTCAGGACAAAAATTATTGTCCAAACACATTCTGCCGACTAAAATAATTTTATCAATCGGAAGGGTTCGACGAAATCCCTTTCTACTAGATAGGTAGATAATATATGACAACCTGTCATTTATTTATCCTTTCATTGTAAGAGTTCGTTGGATATTCTCTGACTTTCATTACAACCTACCTCTAACCGGTAGATTAATATATTGAATGAATGAATTGTCATAAATGTGTATGTCGTTAAAATTGTTTTTAAATGATTACAAATTAGAAATGGAACTGTGAAACCAGTAAGTTATTTAACCTGTTATGGTTTCTATTTGGTATGCATGCATGCTGGAGTTTTTAAAACATATTTTAGCTGGTATAATGTTAGGTTAGGGGTAGTATGCTATCTCGTTTTTGTAAAATGTTTGGCTTTAGATCTAAGCTTTCCAGTTTTGAATATATGTGCCACCCGGATACCCTAAGCTAGACTAGAATTACTCTTTTATATCAAACCGATCGTCAGGTGAAAACTGTGGTGGTTTTTATCCAGTTTGATAGTAAGAATGTAGATATGTATCTGAAGAGTACTTAGTTTCATAAAAATGCGGCTGTGACTGTCTTCTATTATTCTACGGATGTGTTAGGTTAAGCTTCGTATGGAACATGGAAAATCACATTTTAACATTTTATAGCACCTGCCAAGTATAATTTTGGGATTTTTTTCTTAAATCGACCTTAAAGTACTAGCAAGTTGCAAAATAGCTCACTTAGTAAACACAAAATTGGCAATCAGAAATTGTTAAAAAATTAAATTGAGCTTACATTTAGAAAAGAAGAATGAACCCCCACAGGGCATGGTAGATTTGTCGAAGTAAGTTAAACGATAACCTCGAGATTTGTGCATTTACGAGCAGGATTTCATAATGCGAAGTGTTATCTTCAATTGGAAATAAGCGGTAAATATGATAAAAAAGAAGATGGAATAATGAATAACAACTATTTCAACAATTTATGCAATTTACGAATCCATCTTCTCGTCCAAAATATTTACCTCTTATCCCACAAAAAGGTACACATTCGCCCGTTGTGAATGCCTGATCATAAATGCAAAAACCACTGGGTTAACGTTCAATTCTCTTAGCACCAAAACTAAATTGCCCTTTTCGAATTCATTCGGCGTATTTTTTCTAAATTTGGCGTACATTTTTGGGGTTGTTCGACTTCATAAATGCTCAAGACCTCAGATTTTAGCCCTCGCAAGCAGTGAAAAACAACACTGCCAAAATTTCACTGGACGTCAAAAAAGTCATGAAAAGAGGCGCTAAAGTTAAAGCCGGAGCCAGTGGCACAGAAAGATTGGAGCTTCGGGTCATCGTGGTCTCGCAGTGCGCGCAGGTGACTGATAGTATCTCTCGTATTCTCATTCGTGACCTCACTTTGGTGAAGAACCAGCTCTCGGAAACTCGAGGGAAAGAGGCGACGAGGGATGGAGAAGAGGAGGCTAAACGCATCTCCATCTTCAGATTGCGGCATTGACCGCAACGGCTGCAGTATCGCCGGAGACGGAGTGAAACAGCTTGATAGTTCAAGATTTTTTGGTGCCGCTGGGAGGACGGGGAACGGGGATGGATGGCCTGGGGTTTCTTCTGTTACGCCCCAGAAAAAAGGTCCTTTCTTTAAGGGGCAGCGGAGATATGGCGTCGTAAAAGTGATGGTGTCACGGGCGTGGTTTTAAATTTTCTACCTCGAGGATAGCTGGAGTAACTCGCGACTGTTTAATTTCAGAAGAGGGGTTGCCGAGTGCAGGTTAGCTTGAATACATAACAATAATATTGTTCCCTTTCGGGATGGGTTTGGTGAAAAGAGCTAAATTTTCGGCAATAGAGCTTGAAATCTGGCTCCGATTTTAATAAATTTCCACGCTGCCCTATCATTTTGCCACTTTAATGCGTTACTTCATACATGCTCCCTTGGTCTTTAAGACTCCTAACATTCCTCCTGGTAGGAGTCACTTTCACCACATTCTCCCGTGACTTTGTTGGTCTACCCCTTCCTCTTACACGATTCATTCTACTACCATATATCTTTTTAGTTATTCGACACTCACCCATTCTCTCGACATGGCCAATTCAACGAAGCACGCTGTTTTCAAACACGTCCATAACAGGAGCATTATCTTCCTTGTACTTGAAATGAAATAATTTCTCTTTTTGTACATTCCACACATTTTTATTCTTCCTGATAATGGTTTCGACATCTATAATGTCATTATCAAGGTACATATTTCTTTTTTAAGCGTCCATATATAGTCCCACCTAGGGTGGGTGGGGAGAGGTCATCATATATTGTGGGGAGTTATGTTTTTCAAGGTGAATGACTGGAGGGATGGGGGAGACGAAACACGCAAGATGACATGGCCTTCCGCCCCCCTCTCCTTCACCCTCCCCCCACCTACCCCCGACACTGAAAAAACTTTCAATTGTATTGCTAGTACCTACTTATATTGCTGGAATATTAAATGAAATGGAATTCAAGTCTGGTAACCCATGACCCAATTTCTTTCAATTGTGTAGACGTGCAAGGATTTTGATGCTATTTCCAGTGTTTCATTTTTTTGAAAAATTTATTTTTAGGCTCGGGAATGGTCAGGGGTATAGATAGAGTTCATACTTTCTCTGGTATGGGCAAAAATTAACCTTTGACCATCATCATGGTTGTTGAGGATTCACATAAATATTTTTATCTGCCATTTAAATGCATTCTTACGAATATTAATAGGTCAATTGCATAGTCATATATGCAGCCAATTTTATTTAATTTTATATTTCGCTTGGTTGCCAACCTCAAAAGTACTCAAGGTCTTATGCACGTTTTCTCATTTAGTCATCTCAAAGCTTGGAAAAGATAAAATAGGCAACGTTTTCTTGAATGAGTTGCGGGAGGATCCATATTTTTATATCCATTGCAAAAAAAATATATTTATCATTTCTAGTGTAATTAAGAATTTAAGGGAAATTACCTTCTACGAATCCCATTTATGAAAAAAATAACGTAGCCCTATTGCAAACAATTGTGATTCGGAGGAAGCAAACATTACCTACTAAAGTCTTAAACTGAATAATTTTTTTCTGGCAAATAACTAGTGGCACCGTTTATAAATTTAGATTTTTTGTGAATTTCCTGGCATGTGCGAGGGACTTATTCTATCGGTAATATTTTTATTGGTCGATCACCGGTAAAAATTGTATTGTTAAATTATTTCACACTGAAAATGTCGCGAACACTTTTTTTGTGAATAGCGTAAACTTAAGTGAAGCTTGCACGGAAATCAAAGTGACTGAAAATAACGTTCGTGCCCATTCAGTCGATGCGGTCGGAGCCGAGGAATAATGGGAAGATACAGCTCCCCTTTACCTTCCGTAGCAGCTGCAGAATGAGCCTCCGAGTCTCTCTCTCTCTCTCTGATCCTCCCCTCAGATTTCTTCCACCCCCCTCCTCAATCCTCCCACCTCCCTCCCTCGTTCCCTCCTCCGCTTTTTTTTCCTCTCTCTGTCTCTCTCCCTCTGTCATTGGCTGAATGGAAACGCTAATTAATCGGTCTACCCTCGAACGGAATGGAACACTCCGGGTAAGAGATCGGGCAAGAAACTCCACGCGCGTGGATGTTGTGTGTGTGTGTGTGCGCGCGCTGGTTGCAATTTTCAAAAAAGATGTGACTGAGGTAACAGCGGCGCAGCGTTTTGCGCGGCGGCCGGAGGGGGAGATTGAGGATGGGTGTCGGGGTTTAGTCGAGGGGAGTGGGCTCGGTCTTTGGGAAAGGGGAGGGAGGCATTTTTTTTGGTCACCCAATTAATTCCGGATCCGTAATTACGACTGGTTATATTTTTTTTTACCTCCTCCTCCCTTCTCTTCCTTCGGCTGAAGGCACTTCTTCCCTCGTCCCGTTTTGTCTCATCTTCCTCTTCGACTAGTAATCCCACTTCCTCCCTCTATTTCCAGCCTCGCGTTCGTTTTCTCTCTCTTCAAGCCTCTTTTTTTATTTCGTACCGATTCTTCGGCAGAATGGAAGTTACGACGACGTGGATTGGGCACGACCGTCCTCCACCTCTTTTTACCGCCGAAGGGCATTCCGCGGAAGACTGCAGTGGGTAAAAGTAACCGAGTTTACGGGCGGTGTTCACCTTCCCGGAGTTCTTTCTCCCATTGCTCGCTTTATTTTCTCTGCTCGGTCGTGGCCATTGTAAATTCATTCCACTCCCATTGGGAAAAAATATACTACTTTCTCCTGCTCCCGTTTTGAATGGATTTCCTCTGGGGGGGGTAGGGAAGTAATTCAACTCGGGGTTAGTGATGATTTCCCTTATCTATGACGAGTCCCTTTAGAAGTTCATTGACTAATTATACTCATGGGGAATTAAAGATTTTTCCGTATCAGTGTTATCAATGCGCTGTCTTTACAGGACAACGATATTCTTTACTTCTGTGGGAGGGTAGGAGGATATTTTATTGCTATCATGTATACGGAAAAATGTTAACATTTTAATTAATGGCGGAATCTACCTTACCGTACTCGTAATGAATCTTCTGTAAAGCCCGTTTCACACGACACTTGATCCAGTACAAGGTCTAGTATACTCGCTAGTATGCTAGCTTTCCAGTATCGTGTGAACAGAACCAGTATACTGGCTAGCAAGCATGCTAGCTAGTATACTCGCTGAGCTACTGGATTTCGTACTTGATGCGGTACTAGTTTGCTACTAGACCCAGTAGGACCCAGTGGCCATCTATCAATCACGTTCACGTTACAAATGCTGTGCGGTCTTCTCTTTTTTAAATTAGTATGGAATCATATGGAATAACTGCGTAATAGCAAGCACAAGGTCGATGATCGTTTGAAACCTTCTAGTACGGTTTCTAGTATACTGGGTTTCGTCCTCAATATCAAGTACCAGCTAGCATACTAGGTCTTGTGCTGGATCAAGTGTCGTGTGAAACGGGCTTAAGCCTAAAATGAGAGTTAGGGCTGAGAACACTTTAATTTTTGTTTTACGCGAGCCATTTGCTCATTTTATAGCCTGCATGTCTGCTTGTGAACGTGGCATGTACTTTCAATGCTTAAGATCTTTCTTGCATTTTCGTGGTCTAAATTAAAGTAACACGGTTCCTTGGAAATGTAATTTTTTATCGTAAGACTCTCATAGTCATTGCTCATTTGAATCGATTCTGGTTTACCAGATGCCACCATCATAGTACGCTGAAAATCCACCTATGTACCTCTACTATCTTCTAAATTTATATGTACATCACATGACATCGAAAGAAGTTCTTCGCGTAACTCGCTAAACTATTTTTCTAGCATGCTCAGTTCCCTCGCCACTTTACTTGTGTAAGTCATATTAAACTTTTAAATATTTCAATAATATCCATGGATACTGAGATCCGTAATTTTTACCCCACCAAGATCTTGCATAAGGAATGAATATTTCATTTAATTGTGATTAATTTTTTTCTTGGTTTCCGGGTATTCTTAGAAATAGGGTTTTTACACGAATCATCTCCAAAATGCGTAACAATTCGTGATAGTGCTGCGTTACGTAGTTTTATCTATCGAGCATAAGATAAAGGTTATATTTGTTCTTAAAAATTTCAATTGCATACTTATCTTTCACATATTTTTAGAGGGAAAGAAAATAATTCGTTCACTCATTTGGTGTGCCTTTCTCAAATAGAAGGCTGTAATATAATTATGGCTCACCTGTTTTTTCTCACTATTCACTGCTCGAGATTTGGAGCAATAATTTAGAGCTACTCTTGGTTTGATAGTAGAACTTACAGGTTCAAAAATTCATGAAAATAAATTAAAACTATTTAAGTTTATTTCCCCGGTTATAATGGGACAGCTCTGCCATGCGTAATTTGAATTCAAATCTCTTTTTAGTTTCTGATTATGAATAACTTGGAAAATACAATTAGCCTATCAACGTGATGGCATACGGAGTTATTTGTGAAATTGTGGCATTGGTAAAGAATGCATAACGAGGTAATTTTCCACATTTCCACAAGGTCGAAACTGTTGTCAGCAGATAAAACTGTGAATACCCGGAAAATTCCGGAATCCTGGTGTAATATAATAGTGTAGTAATGGCGTTGTGACTCTAAAATAATACATAAAGGTACTATTGCACAGCTGTCAATGAAGCAATGAGGAGGAGCCTAGGCTACTTTGAGGTTGGATCCGGTTACTCGAGATGTGTGAGATTTACGACTTAACCGTGTAGAATCAATCATGAGAGTTGAAATGGACTCATACTTTCATAAATAATGATTTTTTATTCCTTAGTAAACTCACGTCACCTTAAAAGGGGGAAATGGACAGAGACAGTGAGATATTTTTTCTTTCTTCTTTTACGAAAATAATATTTGCAAACTTAGGGTTAGAGTGGAAGAGATGGAACTCTTAAGTTGTGCTGATAGCTCGTTGGGTAACCGAGAACGAAAAGAAGTCGTAGGGATGTAATTCTAATTCACGAGTATCTATTGATAAGCAACCATATACTTGTATTTTATGTCTCCAAAGGAATGAAATGAATCAAGGACGAGGCATAATATCGAGTAGGTAAGTTCTTTTCCGTATATTTCTCCGCACAACACAGTCGTGAGATATTTTGATTTGTTTTGCGATATAATACCAGACAGTTACAGTAAATCTGTAATCTTAATGAAGACAAAATTATCACGCCTTTACGAACCTGTTGTCGTTGAAAACAATGAAAAATTAGGGTTGGAACTTACCCTGCGGAATATGGAGGATAACCTTTTAGGAAATAGCAGATTTTCTCTTTTTGCTTTCCGACTGATTCTGGTGGTCCGTGTGCCGCTGCGATCCTAATAAGTTTGTCTTGCTTGTTATCAGGTTTCCCAGGGTCCAAACGAGCAGGAATTGAGAAATCCTTCCATACCAGGAGGGAGAATAACTTACTAAGGCTGGACTCGAACACGCGACCCCTGGATTAGAAAGGGAAATACCCCACCACCACCTGGGTCGTCATTAATGCTTAGCACTGATACTGTTACTCGAGCAGGCCAATAGCCTAGATGCTTTCAAGTCAAGGTAAATTGAATTTTTTTCCTTTAGTGAATCGAATTTTCCATCGTACGGTGTGTTTGCTTATTACCGCATTTAATGCTATATTTTCCTCTGAAGCGATGTATTTTTTTAATGGAATCTCTAAATCCTTGGTATTTTTCTAGTATTTTTATGTATTACTTATTTATATGTGATTTTCTCCTGTTTCAGATGTTTATTTTATTTACATATCTATTGCTATTTGCTATAATTCCCTTCGTAGCCTTTCATAATAACATATGATGTATAAAGTGTTTTTCTCGACGACGCCAGCAACAATTCCTGTTACATCGCTCGTTTCGAAAGTTTCGTAAGGTCACGAATAGCGTGCACAGCGACGTATGACCTTTAACTATGCGAGTTTTATCATTCTTATAACTGATAGTAGATGAAGTACTGCCTGTATTTCAGATGTAATAATAACAACTTGAATCACGAAAGTTCAGCATGTTTCTTTAACGAGTTCGGCATAATAAATGACGGCATACATTTCTCAGGATTAGGAAATGATTTTGAGAGATGAATCCTGCAAAAAGGAAACAGCTTGGAAATAAACGCAGATATGTGCTGCTCGCGGTAAATTTATTTTTCGTTCTTTTTTTTAAATCGATTCCCGGATTCGGGAGCGAAGAGGATTAACCGCAGTGGAGCCATTCAACAACAATGGGGCGAGACGGATTGCACACGTATGAATAGGATCGAACGCTCCAATTGATTCATTACACGATTTCAGATATGCAACGAGGCCGCGCAACGTGGGTCGTAAAGTTACACGGGGCCGTATCACTCCGCGATTCCTTCATAACGCCCTCTCACGGCACCTCTCTCTCGTCCCATTTCATCCGACTTCACATCTCTCTGCACGGTGTCCATTAGGCTGAGCGCATAAATAGCGGAAAAAGTTTGAGGAATAAACCGAGATAAATAAAAAAATGAATAAATTTGAAGTCACCCGTGCGCCTCTCTCTCGAACTCTCTTGTTATAGTAGCTATCACCATTTTCTTTTGTTCTCTATTTTATTCTCTTCCCCCTCACCCAACTTGTGTTATTATTCTCTACCTTTATATGCTGACATTTATTCTCTTCCCCCTCACCCAAAAAGCCAACCGCATTCGGAAACCACTCCCCCCATATTTCCATCATCAAACACCCTATTATATATTCCACAGCGTGGCCACACTTACTCATTGGCAACCTTCATTGATAAGTCCGGGAACTCTCATCGATTTGAACATAACGCGGGGATTTCTCCATCATACCCCGGAATTTTTCATGGCACAGAAAATGTTCTTATTACTATTAGAATGTGGAGTCACCAATGGTTTGGAAGTGTAGACGATTACAGAGGATATGAAGAGAATTCTGAACGCGGTGGAAACGGGATACGGTGGCAATGCCCGAGTACAGAATTCCATAAAGGGTATTTGGATTGGATAACAGAAAACAGAAATGAGGGGTTGTCCAAGAAATACATGGAAATAGGGCGAAGAATGAAGAGAGGAATGGGTATCAGTGAGTTTCGTGGAGACGACTGGCAGAGGCATGTGGTTAAAATAAAACAAACGGCCGCTACGGCTGTAAACAAAACAACTGAATTGATTGACAGAATAATTAGGTTATATTTCAAAACCACGCTATAAGTTCTGATTATAATATTTGCCGGCGTCTTCAATACAGGTTTCGGTGGCGGCCGAGTGAATTCGTCGCCTAGTAACAATTAGTTTGCGGGTTGTGTATTGGTCTTTGTGAATTTTTCACTACTCAGGGTAGACACCCTCGTGTACCCCGCGTTATATTCAAAGTGGAGGTGGCGGAGATGGGACTCAGGGCGTACCGAGCCCAGCCAGAGACTTTGATTCACCTTATCCCCGGCTACCGTTGCTACGCCTATACGACCACACGACGCAGCTATGCGGGTGTTATAATTTCACCTCCGACACCATTATGACATCTACAAAACACCTGTGCTGCCTTATCCCCCTTGGGATATCAAGTCCGTCGTGAATAACGATAAATGCAGAATCTGGTGGAATTACTCCTCCATCACTAGGCAGTTGTGGGCGACCAATCCTTATATCGTTCTCCTCAACCAACTCACTCGCTCCATCTTCGTGATTTAGTTATTACCTCTGGTGGAAATGAACATGGAAGCGAAAGAGGTAGAAAAACGGGCAGAATATCGATACCTGCTATTTGAACTTCGGCTAATGTACCCGAGACACACTGTGAAACTAGCAGTCCTCATCATGGGTATGCACGGTGAAGTAAGGGCTTGCTGCTAGATAGAATCAAGTGCATTCCGTTCTGCAAGTCATTAGCGTAATAACACAAACGGCACGAATGCAGAAGACCACCATCCTGGAGTCACTCCATCTAATGCGCACGCACGACCCGAATGCAGCGTAGCCACCAATCCGATGGGCGTCAGACGTGGCTGCGAAAACTGCCCAACCCCTTCCGATTTTCCGGTCATTATGACGACAATGACACCTGATATTTGCCGTGGACTCGGAGGTGAATGTTAAATCAGTAATAAATATCATATAAATATATACAAATAACCCGCTAATGTTTGAATTAAGGAACAATTTGTTTCTTTTAAGCCCTCAAAAAACTACAGGGTGGAGAAGGGCGCCTCGGTAGCTTAACTGGCAAAAGTACTCGGCGCGATATCGAGGGATAGGGTTCGTGTCCTGGTCAAGGCGAATGATTTTTTTCAACGCGGAATTTCGCTCTTTTGTGCACTTGCGGGCGACACCGTAAAGGTGCGTGCATTTTACTTGTTCATCTAAAGTTTTATAAATTCATTTTTTAATAAGTTCAAAAATGGGTATCATTTACTTCCACGAAGTCAAGCCTGAAGCAATTAAATTTATTATGGATTCCTTGATGTTGAGGATAGAAATCCACATAGGTCACACTCTCCCCCTCTATTTTCACGGTTTCTCTTCCCCTCCTTCTCCTCTTTCCTATTCATCCTCCTTCCTCCCACGACTTATCGATTGAAACCGCAGTCACCGTCCAATAATCGGATTGCGTGCGGAATTGGCTAACCAAATCCCCCCCCCCTGCTACCACACCTTTCCCTGCCCCTTCCCCCCATAGTTCCTCCTCTGCCTCTACTCTACTCCTCCTCTAACACTTTTTTGGCGCTCGCACGCACAGCTAGCTACAAGGGTTCATCTCAAAGTTTCCTCTCTTTCTCTCTCCATCTTCCCTTCATGGCCCTGCTCTCAAACTGCCTCACCCTCCCTTCAGGTCCTTATGTTCGTCCCAATGGTCTCCGTACCCTACCCTTCCTCGTCCTACCGAGGCATCGGGGATGAGAAAATATCACCTCTTATATTGCCTCGTCGAATATAGTCTCTCGTAAGATTCTGGTTTTTATGAGCTCCCAGTGTTTTTTTTCTTTCTACTTTTTTAAATCTTTCTTATTTTTTCCCAAACCCTTAATTTCTCCCTGCAAAGGTTATATGTTTCAAGGCAAATATCTTTCGTATGTACGTTATATTATATTTGCAATGCATATCTTAAAAGGTATGCACCAAATATTTTCAATGGCTACTTCCAATACCTTGAAAGTTACCGATGTTGTGGAAAAATGTCTAGTAGTACAGCTGTTCGAAAAGACTAGGTACTAAACGTTTGAAATCTCTTTTCTGCAGTTTATATTATGCAAAATTATTTAAATCTATTAATTTTTCAGAGTTTATAATGAAGGAAAGGTGTATTTCTATCATGCTTATTTTTATATGCTACAGTTATTTCAAACAAACCATATCCTCATCATGAGTAGAACACAACCACCTTAAAATACGGTCGTATACACACTTACATGGAATATATTTGAAATGTATATAAAGTTACCTGTTGTACGCACATTTAAAGAGCATTGAAAAGGCTTATAGTTTTTTGAAGGACTTTATTTTATCCTTTAAGATCCTTTATTTAAGTACATGAATGCTATTTTTTTCCAAGGAACTTGTAGGCAATTCAAGCTCGTGAATTATAGAGGACCGGGAGTAGCATTTGTCCTCTGCTGGTACCTACTATGTGTGATTTATAGTATACTGACTGAAGTACCTGGCCTCACACGGGCAACATCGAAAATTTAATCGAAAGATATCGTGAAAACAGTGAAAAGTATCAAGTAGATCATTAACATTATTTAGCTAGTAATGATAATAACAAACTCATACACAAATTATTAATCATTGTTATTTTGTCATGATGAATATTAATTAAATTTAGAATTGGTGATGAAATTAAAATGGTACAACAACTTAATTAGGTGCTGAGGCGTTATTTCACCAGCACTGCCTCCAGTCCAAGACTCTTGGACCCTCCTGTCCTTACAAAATTGGGATTGTTAATGGCCGCTGTGGAAAATTATTGGGCTGCTCGTCTCAATTTCTCGTATTGTAAAATTGCTGATTATATTTTCGCTGTCATCAGGCGCGTATTTTCGAGCATATACATATACCACCATGTGGAAAGGTGGAAAAGTGTACTCAGAAGAGTCGCAATCTCTCCGCATGAAATGAAGACCTTTATCTAACTATATATTTCGTCCGGGTTCCCACAGGGGGGCGGACGACTATTTTTATGCCTTTGTTTCCCCCTTCGACCTCAACCTCTTATCGGTGCATTAGTTCAATATCTGCGAGCGGCTGAGATTGAGGGATCCTCAGTCGTATATTTGTGTTTTCTGTTTTAGTCCCTCCCCCCCTCTGACCCCCCGATGAGCAATTACCTCTCCCAAAGTCGTAATCCTATATGTACTTGCCCGCTCGGTTTGCTCGTGCGGGACGAGATAACTTGAATGGGCGTCGAGGTTTTTTTTTACGCACCTGGAAGAGAAGAGAGAAAAAAGTCATTAGTATGCTACTCCTGCACTTCACTGCGTTCACGCTACTATAATTTCATCGTATGTTCTGACTTTTCACGTGACAATGAGTTTTAAAGGTGGATTTTGAATTTTATTAGGTTTTAATTATTTTGGTGGATTGCTTCAGCATTAAATTCATTTTCTAATATACTCAGTTCAAACTTGAGGTGAAAAACTAAGTAATATTTGTAAAGTGTTTTATATTATTCCATCATATGAATTTTATAATAAATTTAATATATTTTGTATATAATAAACTAAATAAATGCATTATATAACATTTATTTTCCTGCAAATCAAATTCGCTAAGTCGTATTATCATTACTATAGGGGTACCAAGTCCATAAATACAATGTGGGCACTATACATATAGGCTTTCTCAGGGATCTTATAATAGAAAATGTCCATTAAAATACATGTGCTGCGTTACATCTTTGTTGTCTTGTAACTCTTTGCCGTAATGCCCTCATATAAGGCATTTTGCAATAGGTTAAAAACTGAATAACTGAAATGGCGCTAAAATATGTTGTTAATACTGTATTTAAATGGGGTGGCCTTTTTAGGCATTATGTATTTGAACTAAATTTAGTAATTTTCAGTGAATCTTAATAAATATTCAATAATGATTAAAGAGCAAATTGCGGTCATATTCAGAAACCACGAAAACCATGAAGGTTCTTTGGTGAAAATGGCTCCGAAAAGAGCTTAAAAGTTGACAAAATTAAAAATAACTGTTATTTTCTGGTCATAATGGTATTTGAATAACATTTGTATAAATGGGAATGCAGCGCTAATAGTAATCGGGTTTTAATTATAAGTCATTTCAGTATATGAAGATGGATGTCCTAAATTAAAGTCCAGTCTTTTAATACTTCTTCGAAAATATACAGTTGCATAACTTCATATCCAGATTTTATCATTTATGATTTATTGCAAAATTTATGCCCGCTTTTACGGAAGGTACCCTTACTTTAAGCTTGCAAATGAGCATATTATTGAGATACGACGCTTGCAACGTTGAATAATTCAGGGGCTACTTCATTATTTTAAACTTGAATTTCTCAGCCCTCTTAATGGGGAACCTTTTATTCCCTAGGGGTGCTGTCTTCAGGGCCATTTCTGTTCCTTCGCTCGCCATTTATCATTCAGGGCCTCCTCGGTGGCTAGGGAAGGATTTGAATCAAACGCGCATGCGGAGGATCTAAGCGATCGGTTATCGGGCGGTTATTCTAAGCGCCTCGGACATGTATAAAACGCACTCCTAACTCAAGCCAAATATGCCGACGGATAGCCGGAAGCGAAATGATTACCCTTCACGTGGACGTAATGTATCGCTTCCCTGAAAAGAAAACTTGAGATCTAAATGCATGAAAATGCCGGTGCCTGAAAGCTATGGGGTCATGCATATTTTTCTGGATGCGAATCAGGCGAAGTAAACATAAATCTTTGATGAAGAACCGTATAAATCTTTGGCTCACAGAAGACTTTTGGTGATGGATCGGCTTAGTGTTAAGGTTAAAGTCTTCAAAATATTTCTTGCCCAGTATAAATGAATCTAATTTTGTACGATTTCCTGTTTTTCGTAACTCAAAACCGCTATCTTTTCTACCACATGCCTTTACACTTTGTCTCATATTCAGGGTATGGGAAACTCGGAAACGTAGGGGCCATCTGTCTTTAAATTACACAGCGTCGTCTGATGACTAAGAAAAACAGTTACCGAGAGCTCTAAGGTTTGGTGTGTCTTAGACCTCTTAGTAAATGGTTTTTAAAATAGAAACTTCCATGACTTTGTATATTTTCTCTTCTGATATTGTATATTAGTAATTTAACGAGTACGGACGTGGTAAAATTAGGGTTCACCATTTATTTCTTTCTTTGGAAAAATGAATATATATTTTCGCCAACATAATATAGGTCATGATCAGAGGGAAGCTGTAATTAAGGAGAATAGAGGCATTTTAGCTAATATATATAAGATAGGATAAATTCAGAGGCACGGGACATTGGGAAGCTCTAATATAGGAGAATAGAGGCTTTCAAAATTAGTGCTGATGCGGATGCTAAAAATCAAATTGACGAATAGGATCAGAAACGAGGAGGTTTACTGAATAACATTTGAGGAGAACACCATATGGAGCACTATAAGGAAGAACAACTCCAGATGAATAATCCACACTTTAAAAAATAACAAATTTGTAAGGGACTTTATACATGAGGAAATAGAAGGACCGAAGGAAAAATACGTAGCTAAAATGGGACATGAAACTAAAAAGCTAAAAGGATGTAAAGGATTTAGCAAGGGAAATTATAGAATGCAAATCTGCTGTCAGCCAATATTAGGATTTAATGACTAATTTTGAAATAGAATCTTAAGTTATTCTTTATTAGTCATCGGAAAAATCGCTATTACATTGAAAGTAGCCGTGGAAATATTTTCCTTGAATAGGCTGCATCTTGATTTGCTTTTTTGAAGTGGTTGAAGCAATTTTTCTCAATGTATAAATTTGTGCGAAACTTCGCATACGCGTTCTCATTTGCAATATCTATTGATAAAAGTGAAAAACATTTGTTTTTTTTTTGGCAATTCATTGCAATTTTAACACGTAGCTCTATAGTACATGACATACATATATGTCGAAATAACTCGATTACATGTGTACAGATTTTCTCCCTAACGCGAAATTTTACATTTCTTATTACTGTAATTGTTTCCCTTAAATACGAAGGTGTCTCGCCAATTCCAGTATTCCAAGAAAAATGCAAATTTCAATATAACTTCGCTTAAATTTTGAATACCGCGCCGAAAACTCAAGTCATATAATTCTTCAACTAAGGCAAAAATATAATCCTTGCATCATTTCCATTACCACCTGTATGGTACGCTCCAATGCATAAACAGATGTACGTAATTTAAATCTGGTCCAAAATTGTTTTCGTTTGGCTTAAGAATTTATTAAAATGTGCACTCAATGACCCACGATTGCAGCTCTCGCCACTTCAATAAAGTTCTCTAAGAAAATATTACTATCTTTCCCACTACTGATCGAGATTTGACAACGAAGTGAAATGAGAACGTCTGAATTAACTAAAAAAACAATAACACGATGGTCATATAATGCGCAGATATTTTTTAGCTGTTTGGATAGCAGTATTTAATTAGGTTGTTCGATAGCCCTGAAATTGACGGGAATAAATCTTACCCTTTGTCGATTGAATAGTGATTGGTGGCTTTAATGTTTAAAACCTCTCTTTCAGAGTTCACACTGGAAGGTAAATAAGTAAGCTTGTAAATATATACCTAAATATGCGTAAATTAGTAAAATGGCACGTGTTACACGAAATACAACTTCTTCAAAAAATTTGTGATCGAGTGACAACGACCACGGTTTCAGAAGATTCGCTATTTAACAGCACTTTGAACGACTGAATGTATCAACTCGGACTCATCCATGCGAAATCCACTGTGTTTTACCTTGTCTTTTGGCACTTTTTCCGCCTCGCAGAAGGCTTAAAAAAAACCACCCGCGAAGCACAGACTTGATGCCTTTAATCGCCCGTTTCACGGCCGTTGTGGGTCATAAAACCTTGCGGCTGAACTTTTGCAGCTGTTAGAAGGCTTTTTCATTCTCTTTTAGGTAGATTTCGAAGAAAAGCTACCTGTTGTAGTCGTTACCATGTTGCTACTACCGGAAAATTTCGACATATCTTTTCGTTTCATGGTCAGTAGACCTCAAAACCATCACTAACTCAAATTTTTCATTTGGAATCTGCTATTGTTCCATCTTCACACCACCATTGTGTAAACACATTTTAATGTGTTTCCTATCCGTAATTTTGCAAAAAAATTTTTCCAGAGTGATACGTAAAATATGAAGGCTGGAAATGTGTATCAAGCTTGTTAATGGGCCAAATCCAACTAAGGGGGAGGAAAAAAGGTAAGGTTTTTGAAAAACTGAAAAATCACTTTAAATCCCTTAATATGAAGAATATTGCATTCGTTTGATTTTATTATTTTTTCTAAAACTAATACCAAAGACTTGTCTTAAATATTGTTTTATAACACCAACCATTAGCTCAAAGGGTGGAAAAAATATGGGTTTTCGGACAAAATAAATCATAACTTCATTAGTGGGCGCTATGTCAGATTCGTTTTAAGTTATTGTAGACCTTCTAAATATTTTCTAAAACTTTTATTCGATTCAATTTTTGATGCGACTAACTCTAACTGCAAGGAGTGAGCAAAATGTGTCTATACGCAAAAGAAACTTCAAAATCTATCTGTGCCTCTAGGCCGGGCCTAAAGGGATTTGTTTCACCTCTCCGTTTCCCACAGTGCCGGGTGCTCTTGCCGAAGGATTAATGCCAAAGCAATTGAAAAATACCCACTAGTCGTACGTATCTTTGCCGCCCGATCCCCCCCCTCCCCCATCGTGGCCATGAGGTCTACGCCAGCGGCACCTGCAGCCGGACGTTTTACGCTTATATAAGTGTCGGCGATTTCGGGTCTCGACGGAAACGTTAGGAGTCGATCACCAGGTAATCGCCTCGGCGATCAACGCAACGCCCCCGAACACACATTCGAACAAACTGCTCCGGGAAACTTAACTAGTCCGGGGGAGCCTTCGGACTCCGGGAGGCTGAGCGAGGGGATGCCGGGTGTGGGAGGGAGAGGCAGGAGGGAGAGGTTAAATGGGCAGGAAAAGATAAAACGGAACAAGGGGAGGGTAAAGAGTTAAGGTCAGGGGAGGGCGAGGGAAGAAAGGGGGGGGAGAAGTCGTATGGAGTGATCACGAACGGGTTTAATGCGAAGATAGGGTCGAATGGAAAAAGTTCCCCTTTATTGCGTCCCGCAGCAGTTGAAACAACGTCGCCGGAAGAATCAAGCAAATTGGTAGTGATTATCGAAGGTGGTTTGCAGTCTGTTCTCCTTTAAATAACTCAAATTCAGTTGGTTATTTCTTCAACATTGTCGAATATTGCGCCATATCCATTCGTAATATTGTTTCTAGTGATGAGTTGTACCATGTAAACAGGATATGAAAACTTTCATGATAAATTAAGTGACGTACGTAAAAGGGACTTCATAGGTAATATGGACTGACCTTCATGCGGGATGGACACTGCCTTTCCACATCTAAAGAACCATCTTCCACATCATGGGAGTTTACTAAAGTTTAGTTATGCTGACGTGCAAAAATGTTACAAAATTACTGATAAGCATAAAACTAGTTAGCGTCCCATGCAGAAAATGAAAACAGAAAAAAATAATAAAATAAGAAACAAAGTGAAAAAAATGCCCCCTATCGTTGCCATAAGTACTATTGGAGGTTTGGATCATGACATTTTAAAGCAGACCGTGCTGCAATCTATACCTCTAATTTTATGTATGTGATCTAACCTACCATAGTAGCATGGGGTTTTAATATGTTTGTTACGTCATCGGAGACTTCACTTAAAATTTACTCAGAAAGTTAGGCCTATCCCTTAAACTGCGCTGCAATAGCGATTCCTATCCCAAATATTTTAATGGGCTCAACACTATGTTAGACCAATCATTACAACAAACCAAGCTGCACGTCCCTGCGTGCGATTTAATCCCATATCAAGTCTGCTTCTTAAGAACAAATTTGGAGGATATTGGGACTAGCTACGGGATTTACCTTTACGGAGTCACCTGCGCGAGCACGCAAGTACGATTTTCCACAAAGGAAATATCATTCACATTGACCGGGACTCGAACCCAGACCCCTCGATACCGCACCGAGTGCTTTAAACAAATAATTCTATCTACACTCTAGAGAGCACTTGCGAGTGACTCCGTAAAGGTAATAACGTGGCTAGTCCAGGTAACCTAAAAATTCGTCACAAGAGCGAAGACCTCATTTTGTTCAAAGTTTGGCTTTAGCCTAGCGGACGATGGCGCTAGGCGCACGCTTTAGACTGCTTCTGTGACATCATCATACATCCGGCAGTCCTGAAAAATTTGTTATTTTAAGCCCTCAAAAATCAACAGGGGAGAATGACGCCTCGGTAGCTTAACTGGCTAAAGCACCTGGCGCGATAACGAGAGATCTGAGTTCGAGTCCCGGTCAAGGCGAATGATATTTCTTCTGTGGAAGTTTGCACTGCTTCATAAGGATCCCAAATATTATACGTGTATTCATGGTGGGGCCTATTTCCGTACGAGTTTAAAAATGAAATCGATAACCTAATTTATCAATCTCAGTCACTTTATTCGTCAGAATAGAAGAGGATGAAACCTTACCCATGGCCCAACCTAAGAATGTAATAATCCAAATGAGTTTGCCTCACGCTGAGGCACATTAATCGCTTGACGTGAGTCATGGAGAGAAAGATCCCATTTGTAGAATCGAGGGACGAATGCGAAATGCGCCATATAAAAAGAATGAGATGAAAAAAAAATATCTTGGCTTAGAGAAAATGGAAAAGGACCGCGGAGAGTTTAGGGTTGTAGTCAACCGATGTTGGGATTGAGTGACTAATGATGATGTTGATTTATTATGTGTTTTGGAAACTGAATGACGCAAAGAAATGGATTGGCCCGAATATATTTAAAGGGAGCCTCATCGCGGAAGTATTAATTCACTTGTCGTGAATCAGCCAGGCGGAGATGAAAATAGACATCGTCTTCGTGTAAACTATCCGAGCGAACCCTCGTCCCGAGACCGTGGAACGTAAACTTTGCTAGTTTTTAATGTCCATTGGGACTCATCCAGAACACGGGGGAGATTTGGAGAGGAGGGAAATGTTTCAGAACCGGATGGAAGATTGAGGGTAGCAGAAGTCAGTTTAAGTCGGAATATAAGAAGGATGGAATGATGGAGGGGTGTATCGTCTGTGGGGGGATTGGAAAGAAGTTACCGTGAAAAAGGCAGGTGGGCATTGGTTTCACAGCATTGACAGCATTAGTCTTGGTCTCCCCTACTACTCCACCTATTGAAAATTGAGAACGCAAATATTGGGTCAAATTATCACTGCTTGGTGAATCTCGCCATCTTTGATTGGTGATCAGTCTTTGACATTTTTGGAGCCACTATTCTTAGATAGTAAACGATTTCCAATTCATCAGTCGTTAATTATTTAGCTCAACCTGTGATTGGTGGATTATGAATTAAATATTTAACTATTTACATGCAGAATGAGAAAATTAAGTGGAAATACACGTTTATGCGATGAAAAATTTTGTTTGTGACATGAATATAGTTTTTGTGTGTTGCAATGCAAGCAAGGGTTTTATAAACTTATGCGTGTTGCAGTTATGATGAAGGTATATAATTAAACCTTTAGTAGATATTTCAACCGTCACATTCAAGGTATTATTTTAAATAGCAGCATTAAGTAGCTTACGTAAAATGAACAAACAGTCATCTCATATTTTAACTATTACTGTCGGCAAAATAATCAGGGATTATTATGCTACTACGAATATATATATATATATATATATATATATATATATATATATATATAAATTCAAACTTACAGGAGGTAGGAGAAATAGGAAAAGATAAAGAATTCGTTCTTACGGAACGTTTCGAACCAGTTGGTCCTTCGTCAGCTCTAGAAGTGAGCAGTTAGTACTAACTGCTCACTTCTAGAGCTGACGAAGGACCAACTGGTTCGAAACGTTCCGTAAGAACGAATTCTTTATCTTTTCCTATTTCTCCTACCTCCTGTAAGTTTGAATTTATATATTTGTGGCCAATTGGCGAAAACTTCCAAAGATTATATATATATATATATATATATATATATATATATATATATATATATATATATATCAGTCTCATTACTTTATTTTCACACCTTGTACAATGTACAATTGTGCAATGTAAATTGTACATTTTTCGCTAAAATCGCATTAACCGGTGGGCGCGCCGCCGAAGTTTCTTGGTTATAAAAAAAATGACGGGTGCGCTACCTGTAAGTCTAGCTATTTGTACTTCGTCTTATTCTGTGCACATTGTAGCAGTTACTGTGTGTTTACCATTTCATTGTCAGATCCGTTTGGGCGTTCAAACTTGAGGTGTCGGGTTTGGGTGCGTTCCTTGCGGTGGGACCCTTCGGTGGGCGAGCCGCCGCACTCCGCGCGGCATAATTTCTTAGTTTTATAAAAAAACAGCCATCATACCAGTCACCAGACCATGTTAAAACATCATATATTAGTTTCCCATTACTTAAAAAAATTTATATTCAGGTTAAACTGCTGCATCAGTCGCAGGAGGGTTAACATATGACAGGTTTTCAGTGACGCCTTAGCAAGTACTGATATATTTCAATACGAGTCGGCACGGGTTTCCGAGGTCCTACGTTTATAAAATTTTATTTACAATTGTTTTGACATCGTATAAATAAATTAAGAGGGTATGCGTTAAAAAAAAACGACTTCGATGTTTTTGGGACACCCTTATATATATATATATATATATATATATATATAAAAACTTTGTCACAAGTATGACTAAAATGAAAACACATAAAAAAGACACTCACACGGGTTGTAAATTTTTCGGTGGATCGCCGCCACCTTCTTCAGCGAAAGGTATAGGAAGAATCTAATATATATATATATATACGAATATATATATATATATATATATATATATATATATATATATATATATATATATATATATATATATATATAAACGAATATATATATATATATTCGTATATATATTATTTATATATATAAAGCTACAAAACTGACTGACTGACTCACTCATTGACACGAATTCCTGGGCATTTCTAATCGAGCTAGAAGGTTGAAATTTTCAGGGAAGGGTTTGAATTTGGTGTCGAGTCAGGAAAAAATCAAAAATTCTAATATTTTTCATTGGTTTCGAGTCCAGATAGGAATTTGTTTTTTAACGGGTTTAAATGGGAAAAACGAATAATTTACGTGTAGAGTAATTTTCTTTCATTCATTAAAATATGAAATAATTGAGATAAAAGTTTCATTCTTCGACTAAAATGAGGCCAAAATATCAAAGCATTTAATTCTTGCAACCGAATTTTCTCTATCGATCGATAAATTGAAATATTTGAAGTTTAAACGCAAAATTCAAGCAAATTTCGATCTTTTTTCATTTTCGTTGCTAAGCAATTTTTCCATTGTTCCCGAGACTTCCAGTACCTTATACACGGGCTATAAAGGAGTAAATTTAACCTTCTTGGTGCGTATTTCAAATTTATTATTTATATTTCGTCAAACAAATTTACAACATCCATAGGATTTATATCGATTGTGGACTTATTGTAAAATAAGGGAACCTCCGGAGCCCGCGGGCCGTTTTGCTAACCATGAAATATTTTATGCGGCCCGAGAAAAAAACATTTTTTTGGCCCGCATAGCTTACTTCTGCTAATCATTTTAATTTAAAGACAAATTCATTCAAGGTAAGAAGTTCTTGATCATTTTATTAACTTGGGTTTATCACGTAACCTTCAGAGGTATGATGAGGTTCACATGCATGTTGATCTCGCATTTCAGGTTTTACAGAGAAACATTATAACTAAAACTTGCTTGTAATTTTCAATTACAATGCCATTTTCATCTTCAAGTGTCCACTCAATCAAGCCTAGGTTTCGCCAATTCTTTTAGATTTCTTATTAATCGCTACTTTCAGAATTTTCGTGGACTTGGTAAGCATATTTATTACGTTCTAATGTTTTATCAATGCATTATCATGTAAAGCAACTACGGGATGGCTCCGAGTTCCGGATCATGAAGGATTCAGTTTTTTTAAGTTTATTAAAGAGAAAAATTAAAATTTTCCGTGCATAACAAAATTGTTTCTCGAATTTGTACATGAAAAGTCCCTAAAACATGAAACTTAGAGAAAAATATGCCCAATAGGTCAAGATTTAAAATTCTGCCACCGATTAAAAAAAAATTGGTTTATTATTTCGCAATTTTAGTTTAACCGCTTTGCTATAATGAGCAGTAAAACCTTATTGCTTTCGTTTTAAATGATTTACAATGTAATATCATACACTTTTCCCCTTTTGCTTGCAAACTGCAAGCACCCATTTACTAGTTTATATATATAAAGCTACAAAACTGACTGACTGACTCACTCATTGACACGAATTCCTGGGCATTTCTAATCGAGCTAGAAGGTTGAAATTTTCAGGGAAGGGTTTGAATTTGGTGTCGAGTCAGGAAAAAATTGAACACTCCAATATTTTTCATTGGTTTCGAGTCCAGATGGGATTTTGTTTTTTAACGGGTTTAAATGGGAAAAACGAATAAATTCCGTGTAGAGTAATTTTCATTCATTCATTAAAATATGAAATAATTGAGATACAAGTTTCATTCTTCGACTGAGATGAGGCTAATACACCAAAGAATTTAATTCTTGCAACCGAATTTTCTCTATCGATCGTTAAATTGAAATATTTCAAGTTTAAACGCAAAATTAATGCATATTTCGATCTTTTTGCCTTTTCGTTGCCAGGCAATTTTTCCATTGTTTCCGAGACTTGCAGTATCTTTTACTCTGGCTATGAACACTGCATTTAAGGGAATTTAACCTTCTCCGTGCGTGTATCAATAACTTTGACCTACATGATTTCCATTTTTTTATGATGATGATATGATTTCCATTGTTTTATGATGATGACATATATAAATTATGGTAATTTTAAATCCTGTATTCTTGCAAACTATGAATGAAAGGAATTGAATTATTAATCACTTTACAAAAAAGTATTCGTAAACGACACATTAGGTATTTACACTCTCACAACTGTAAACCGTAGTCATTCTCTGATACTATATCAAAGAAAAAATGACCAGCACTCTCATTATAAGGATGCTTAGAAAATGTATTTGGTGGTGGCCATGAATTGATGAACACCCCAATAAAGTGATACTATTCCTCAGCAGAAAATATTATGATATTTTTAGATTCCTATTTAACGGATTAATTTCCAAATTAATTTCAATAAAAAATTTAATTGCCTCTTTACTAATGTACACAATATATGATAACAAAGGCGCCATTTTTTAAAAACTTGATTGAAATGTGAAAAATCATTTCCTTTAGCCGGACTGATATTCATTCAGTACCAAACTATTTTTTAGTTATTATTACTTTTTATGGATATGCGTTAGAAGTAGCTAAACGGCACAAGTGTTGTAACAAAAATATAACGAATACAAATTTACATCAAGCAAAGCATTTATATCTAACATAAACTCATACATTCACGGTTAAAATCCTTAAGTTATATTATTTGCTGATATTCTTTTAAAAAGTCAAACTATTACAGATTATTACAACTTTCGTTCACCAGCATTAACATTCAATGTAGAAAAGGGGACCCTTGTAGCCTGCTACCTACTTACCTACCTACTGCTGCTTTGCTAACCACCAAATACTTTAGCAGCACCTCGAAGAAAATATTAAATCGGGCAGCATAGCTTACAGCTACTAATAATTTTTATTAAAAGACCAAGTCATTCAAGGAAAGGATTCCTTGGCCATTTGAATGGCTTGGATGTAGCACTTAACCTTCAGAAGTGTGATGTGAGTCATAAGTATGTTACTCTCGCATTTCATGTTTTACAGATAAACATCATATATAAAACTCGCTTTCAGCCCACTTGCAATATTCAATTACGACGCCATTTATATCTCATGGGTCCACTCAATCAAGCTCAGGTGTCTCCAATTTGCTTTTCTTGCTCATTCCTCGCATCTTTGAGAAATTTCGTGGACTTTGTAAGCATATTTATTACTACGCTTTTATATTTTTACTCATTACTACGCCGTGATGAATGATTGAAGTTTTGATGAACAATTTTGAAATCCGTCAATCATTTAAATAAATATTAATTATGAAAAGATCTTACATTTATGAAATGTAAATGATTGTAAATATCTACATACAAATTACGGCTGACATACATGCAAGATGTTAAGACATTTTTGCTTACTACGCTGGATTACCCCTCGTGTGCAAGAGCGATTGTTTTTACCATATATTTTTTTATTATGTGTTATCATTATTACAGAGTTTTCTCCTTGATATTCCATTAAAACAAAATCTTTGGAATTATATTTATTCTATGAACCCTTTGTTATTATTTTAATTACCCCGTTGCTGTGTTTCTGTTTATTTATTATTTCGTTAGAAACGGTACTCATTGTCATCGAATACGCCATTGCATAAGCACCGTTGTATTCCACGGAACATTACGTTGAGCATTTATTCTTTGTATTTTGAAATATTTCTCATTTCTATACTTATCATTTTTTATAATTATAATATTTTATTACATAAACGTGAAATATCCTGCTGTATACAAGGTCAGGAATCATTCAGGTACGTATCACAAACTTTCGGTATTCAATTGGCACGTACCTCCCGTTAATATAATTGTTAGTTTTTATAAGATAAGGCAGTAGTATATTATATTAGAGCCTACGGTTTTGTCTTTCCGTTCGGCATAAAAGACGATTGTATCCAACTTTTCATTTCTTCTTATTAGTTTTTTGACTTACTTCTCAACGAAGTATTTGAAGCGGGAGCCGATTGAAAATTTTTCTGAATTATCAGTATGTCTTCCCCAGGACCGAGTACTTCAGGTAAGAGATTGATCAACGATATTTCCCCTTTATATCATATGATCATTTTTATACTAGCTATATTACGTATGGCGTATGAAATAATTTTCATTTACGATTTCATATTCATCTAGGACTTAATTCGCAAACTCCCGTACCTAATAAACGTGGAAGGCCTTCAAAATCCAAACGAGGACGTCCAAAAATTTCCAATTTAACCAAAAGTGAGCAGCATAATATCGCTGCAAAGAAGTACGCGGCCAAACACCCAGAGGTGAATCGTCAGGCAGTCCAGAGGTATACCTTGGCGCATCCCGAGATCAACCGCGAAGCAGTTCAGCGATACGTTGAGGTGCATGCTGAAGTTCATCGAGAAGCTGTGCAGCGCTACACCGAGGTGCATCCTGAAGTCCATCGAGAAGCAGTGCAGCGCTACACCGAGGCGCATCCTGAAGTCCATCGAGAGGCTGTTTCACGGTATGAGCGAAATTTAGATTTACGTCGAATGAGACATGTCCCAGAGTATTCCGGTCCTGTGCTGGCTCCAAACGGCTGTCTAGGTAAACTCTCTGGTAGTGCTTTAGAGCATATATTGCCCATTACATTAACTGCCAGGTCTCTCCGGTCAAACGAAACCTTCCGCTGCCCCCTCTGTGCAGCTGCTCTTTTCAATGAAGAGAAGAATAGGACGAGGTGGTGCTGTGGTCAAGGGGATTACATCGTTAATGTCATTCCGCCTCTCGAAGCTCCTTTCTACTCTGATGAGCATTTTCTAAAAAATTCCCGATCATACAACAACCTTTTTTCATTTTCGGCTTTAGGCGTGACCAAAAAGTTTCAAAATCCTTCTGGTGGTGGTGTTTCATTTGTTAAAATTCAAGGCCGGGTATATCACAGGGTATTCGATTTGAGTTGGAGAGGAGAGGTTAACAATACGGCTCTCTACATCGAGGATCCGCGAGAAAGGCAAAAGATAGCTCAGGGTCTCGAACTCCGTCCTGAAATAGTTGACGCCATACTATACTTCTTGCGCGGTGTCAATTGCCTAATTCATGACCTCCACAGTCTTCATGACCATACCTCGGATACCGCTTACTTGGTATTTCAGCAAACCTCCAGACGAGTGGACGGTCCAGTGCTAGGAGACGCCCCAACGGCCAACGAAATCGCTGGGATCGTTAAGGTGAGTCCAGATTACGATCCACGGCAGGTTGTGATTTGGAAAAGAGGTCATGGTGTTCCGCATCAAGTCCACTTACTCAGCGAGGTATACGAATCCCTTCAATATCCCTTGATTTTCCCTCACGCTTCAGCGGGATGGTCAACTCAGTTAAATGATCGTCGTGGTCGTAAAATATCCCAAGTTAAGTATTACCGTCATCTCCTTCTCTCCGATTCAAGGTTTACCACTTTAAGACGCCTCGCCCAAGAATATTTCGTAGATATGTGGTGCCGAGTGGAGGAGGAAAGGCTGCAATTCATCCGACATAACCAACAATCCGTTTTGAGAATTGCTTCTAGGCAGGAAGTCGATGAATCTATTGCGTCCGAGGGCGGTATTACTCCGGGGAAAATCTACTTGCCATCCTCCTTCACCAACGGCCCCCGATATATGCATCTACGGTATTTGGATGGTATGGCTATAGTAGGGAGAAAAGGGAAGCCAAGCTTTTTTTTGACCGTCACCTGCAACCCCAAGTGGAACGAAATTATTTTGTCTTTGAATCCTGGCGAGACAACAGCTGACCGACCTGATTTGTGCGTCCGTGTATTTCACGAAAAGCTGCGAAAGTTATTAAATCTTATTAGTTGTGGCATTTTGTTTGGAGACCTAATATATCTACTTTACGTAATAGAATTCCAAAAGCGCGGTCTTCCACACGCACATATGGCTTTCAGAGTTGCAGGCGGGGGTCCATCCCAGTCCGCTGAAATTGATTCATTTGTGAGAGCGACCATTCCCCACAGAGATGAGGCCAATGGTAGACTGCAGAAGTTGGTTCTACAACACATGGTGCACGGACCATGTGGCATCGGGCACATGAGGGCGCCGTGCATGGATAAGGAGAGCGGGAAATGCACCAAATTCTTCCCTAAGGCAGAGACCGCCGTGACACACGCGGATCATCGCGGGTTTGTTCTTTATCGCAGGCCTTGCACCGAGACAGTGACGTTAAACAACGGGCGAGTTATCACAGATGAGTGGATAGTACCTTACAACCCCGCGGTTCTCCTTCTATTGGAATGTCATTGCAATTTGGAAATAGCCACTCACCAAAGGGTAGTAAAATATCTGTTTAAATATATTAACAAGGGCCCCGACCGTGCGCGAGTAGCGATTTTAGAGGAAAATTCAAATGGGACTGACGAAATTGAAAATTACGCTAACTTAAGGTACATCAGTGCGTCCGAGGCTCTGTGGCGTATTTTAGAATATGATGTTAGCTGTCGAGAGCCAACGGTTATTACTCTTCCTGTTCACCTCCCACAGCAAGATAACGTCTTTTTTCGCCCAGGTAACGAAAGGGAAGCTCTGGAAAGGAGTACGTCAAAGCTATTACTTTACATGAACCGCCCTTCAAATCCCGACCTGATTGGCCTGACATACACAGACTTCTACGAAATGTACATTTTGGACACTAAACCCAAAGCCAAAACTGAATCCATTCCATTAGGCGACGGAAAACATTTTCTGTCGAAGCGACAGCGAGGTAGCTGCGTTGCTCGGCTACACTGGATTTCTCCTACCCTTGGGGAGGCATATTTTTTAAGGATGCTGCTTTCAAAATTTCCGTGTATAAGTTATGAGGACCTGCGTACTTTTGACGGCGTGCAGCACGGGTCATTTCAGGAAGCTGCGAAATCCAGGGGTCTCCTCGATGAACAAAGTGAGTACAGCCAGGCACTTGAGGAAGCCGCCCACTTCAAGACAGGTCGAGGTCTCCGCCAGCTTTATTTCGCCCTCATAATGTTTGGAGCCCCTGCTGCCATATTATGGAATAGTTTTAAAGACTCTCTCAGTGAGGATCATTTGGAAAGGCATGGGCAAGATCCAGACATTGCGTATCACCACGCTTTGTGCGATATCGATAGAATGCTCCGACCTCATGGTAGATCTCTGAAGGACATGGGCCTTCCTGAAATTGAGGATGTTACCACCGAACTAGGTCGGGAGATGATTCGTTGGGGACGCGATTCCACAACTCATTTCGCGGAAACGTGGCGCCCCCTCTTGACTCGTGAACAAATTGAGGTTTCGGACATTATTTTAGGAACTGCAAACGCAACTAACTGCTCGCATAACGTCTTATTCATCGATGGCCCCAGTGGAACAGGAAAAACGGCGCTCTTAAATTTTATAACGGCCAAATTACGTTCTGAGGGTGCTATTGTGTTGTGTACTGCGTCAACGGGGATAGCTGCACTCAACCACGAAGGAGGAATTACAGCTCACTCCATGTTTCAGCTTCCCCTTGATACCAGTGACCCTTATGTTCCTTGCGGCATTACCTGCGGAAGCCAAAGGGCTGAGCTAATTAGGAATGCCAAGTTGATTATTTGGGACGAGGCACCAATGGCTCACAAACACACAATTGAAATCCTCGACCGCTCTCTACAGGACATTTGCCAGCTCCGCAAGGCGTTTGGGGGCAAGTTACTGGTTTTAGCTGGTGATTTCCGTCAAATTCCACCGATAATTCCCAATGCAACGCAAGCAGAAATCATTCAAGCATCTTTGAGGTTCTCCTATTTATGGCCTACTATCGTCAAATTCCACTTGAGTTCGATAATGCGTTCTCGCGATGACCAGCCGTATTCAGATTTCATTCTGTCTATTGGGGAAGACAGAATTCCACATACGATCCTCGGAGACGTACACCCAATACCACTTTCTTCTGTTTCTCATGTCAATTCCATAGGTGAATTAATCAATTTTGTCTACCCAAAAGATATTCTGATTCATCCTGAAATCTGTTGTAGCCGAGCTATTTTGTCAGGGACAAATCAAAATATATCCGAAATAAACATCCATTTTGGACACGCTGCCTGGAGATATAATTCATCTCTACAGTGCAGATTACACCCCAACGTGCGACCGAGTAGAAGAGAATTCTCATATACATACTGACATTCTAAACACAATCACTCACACCGGTGTTCCAGACCACATTCTCTCTTTAAAAGTTGGCTGCATATGTATTTTAATCAGGAACATCAGTTTCGAAGATCAATTGGTAAACGGCACTAAGTTAATTGTTGAGAAAATTTCGCGCACCATCATAGAGGCTAGAATACCTGGGCATCCCAACACCGTTCTCATTCCCCGGATTTGTTTTCGCTTCCCCATTTCCAACTCAGGTATGGATATGATACGACGCCAATTTCCCGTTAAACTCGCGTACGCCGTCACCATCAATAAATCTCAGGGGCAAACCTTGAGTAGAGTAGGAGTTGACTTGAGGAGCGACGTTTTTTCCCATGGGCAGCTGTATGTCGCGTTAGGGAGAGTCCGTACTTCAGACAGTATTAAGGTTTTAGTTCCACCGGAAAGAATCGTCGACAACATTCCGTGCACCATCAATATCGTCATTAAAGCTTTAATAAATTAATTTCCTGCTACTTATATTCCAGAAAGCATTATCAAAATGAAACTCTTCTTTTGGTATGTCTGCAATATTTCACGGTGTGCATTTCGTTTTGCAATTTCATTAAGTTATATGATTATGTAAATAATTGTGAATGAGTTTTATGTGACATAATTTAGTTCGAGTTACTACTTACTTAAATTACCTTTTCCTTTTCTACTTTTTATGCTTATTTTTAGTTTGTGTTTATTTTTGCAATATGTTTTTATATACTTCTATGCCGTAATATGGTAGAAGTTTCTATGTATTGCATTTCATATGTCTGTTTTTATGTTACACTAGGTTAATATTTAATATTTTATTAAATTAGCTAGGTTTTCTCTATATCTCTAGGTGCTATAACTTAATTTCTCATGAAATTTTTGTTCTCATTTTATCTCTGGGAAATAGTTTGTGCACATTGCTCTTCATGATTACCACTAGGCTTGATAAATCAGGCATTATTATAATTGTAAGCGTGTTGAATCATGCATTATGTTTCACTTTTCTAATTGTAAAATGTTCCTTCTATTACTTTTTAAATAGGTAATTTCTTATTTTCTAATATAATGTTCTATTCCTTGCAGATGAACAACGCGTGTCATGTGCTAGAACCACAAACATTTAATACATTTGTATTTTGATTTTATAAACATTGTTACTGTTTGATAATTTTTGAGTAAAGTGATTGTAAATATTTTAATTAAAAGGCCATTGAACTTTTGACATGCATGTTGTACACATTAATGTTTGAACTTCATCTTTTGTATTTATAATGTCCTAAATATCACGCTTGGAAATCAAAATTATTTTGTTATTAATCTAATTTAACATGCTTCATCTATATTACTAAGTACTTTTACATTTTTTTTAATAAATACTTCCAAAAATGTTTTCCAAATATCTTACTCTGTTACTACATTATCCGTTGTCTTCATCAGACATCCACTCTTTTGTTATTTAAGTGATTGGGGGAACTCCGCAGCCCGCGGGCCGTTTCACTACTCACGAAATATTTTATGCGGCCCGCGAAAAACTATATATTCGGCCCACATGGATTACTGATGCTATTAATATTTATTTAAAGACCAAGTCATTCAAGGTTAGAAGTCCTTGATCATTTTATTGGCTTAGATATAGCTCAGAAGTATGATATGGTTCATTAGCATATTGCTCTCGCATTTCACGATTTACAGAGAAACATCTTATTTAAAAATTGCTTTAATTAATTTAATGAAGTAACTTTAATTCCATATTATGTAAAAACAACCACGGGATTGCTCCGAGAACCTGACCAGAAAGTATTCAGTTTTTTCAAGTTTATAAAAGAGTAAAATTAAAATTTTCCATATGTAACAAAGTTCTTTCTCAAATTTGTACATGAAAAGTCCCTACAACCATGAAACTTAGAGAACAATATGCCCAATAGACTTTACAACAAGCTTTAAAATTCTGCCACCGATTTAAAAAAAATGGTTCATTATTTCGCTACTTTAGTTTAACCGCTTAGTTATAATGAGCAGTAAGACCTTATTGCTTTCGTTTTAAATTATTAACACTGTACTTACATACACTTTTCCCCTTTTGCTTGCAAACTGCAAGCACCCATTTACTAGTTTATATATATAAAGCTACAAAACTGACTCACTCACTGACTCACTCATTGATACGAATTCCTGGGCATTTCTAATTGAGATAGAAGGTTGAAATTTTTAAGGGAGGGTTTTAATTTGGTATCGAGTCAGGAAAAAATCGAAAATTCCAATATTTTTCATTAGTTTCGAGTCCAGATAGGATTTTGTTTTTTAATGGGTTTAAATGGGAAAAACGAATAAATTCCGAGTAGAGTAATTTTCTTTCATTCATTAAAATATGAAATAATTGAGATAAAAGTTTCATTCTTTGACTGAAATGAGGCCAATACATTAAAGAGTTTAATTCTTGCAACCGAGTTTTCTCTATCGATCGATTAATTGAAATATTTAAAGTTTAAACGCAAAATTAATGCAAATTTCGATCTTTTTTCATCTTCGTTGCTAGGCAATTTTCTCATTGTTCCCGAGACTTCCAGCTTATACTCGGGCTATAAAGCCTGCATTTAAAGAAATTTAACCTTCTTGGTGCGTGTTTCAATAGCTTATAATGATATTATTCCTTCGAACTACACGATTTACAATGTTTTAGGATGATATGAACACTATTGTGAAACAGTGAACACTAATAAAATAATCAAAGATTATTATCGAAAGACATTTAATGAACGTTCAAATGGAACTCATAGATCGTACAAAGAATATTCAATGGAATTTTTCATGGATTGTTCGAAGAATGTTCAGCGTAAATGATTCTCTAAATGTCAAAAATAGTTTCATCTCCCTAGGCTACTATCATAGAACCACAATGTATACTTATACCATGGAATCATCATATCTCCTCATAAATATCGGAATAATACTGTTAACACATGCCTACCTATGATATGCCATTACATACCCATACTCGCAAATTATTTGAACTACGAAACTAGAAGTACGTGTTATATACCTGGCCACTCCCGTGCGTCAATGTAACTATGAGAAGTAATTTTTAAATATTAATAACGTGATATTATGAGAAAATGCCATCCATTCATGATAATAGTTCTCTGATGTTAATTAATTGAAACCTTTGTTGCCACACAAAATGAATATAAAGTCAATAATTCCACTCGGAACATTGCAATACGTAAATTTGAAAATAAAACCACTGGACCAAATGCAACACGCCGCACATACCATGCTTATTTACATACAATACAACTGACTCCAGAAGTCAAAAGCCGGCAATACAAGTCAAAATAAATATATGAAAATATTTCGTCACTACCATTTCAGTTTTGTGTAAACTAAACACCACGAATAATGTAGATTTACAATAATGTAGAAAGACGTCCTTCAATTTTCCTTAGACAATTCAAATATACCTGGTTTAAATATGTTCTTTAAATTTTCATTCGGGGAGCATTATTGAATAAAACTTTGTGGACAGAAAACGAACGATCAATGAACAGTCTCAAATGAATAGTTCACACTTGAACACACAATGAACGTTCTGAAGTTGCATGCTCAGGATAAGTCAGTCGTGGACTATTTATGAATTAGTTCATCAATATCTTCTGTTTGCACACAAAAACAAAGCATATGTATCATGAACCCATTCCTTTAATGCTAGATTCTCAAAATTACATTCTTAGGTCACCAATGCACCTCAATAATTTATTTTCCATGAGTAGTAAGACTAAACTGCTTTCGTTTTAAATGATTTACAATGTACTATCATACACTTTTCCCCTTTTGCTTGCAAACTGCAAGCACCCATTTACTAGTTTATATATATAAAGCTACAAAACTGACTCACTCACTCACTCATTGACACGAATTCCTGAGCATTTATAATCGAGCTAAAAGGTTGAAAATTTTAAGAAAGGTTTGGAATTTGGAGTCGAGTCAGGAAAAAATCGAAAATCCCAATATTTTTCATTGGTTTCGAGTCCAGATGGGATTTTGTTTTTTAACGGGTTTAAATGGGAGAAACGAATAATTTCCGTGTAGAGTAATTTTCATTCATTCATTAAAATATGAAATAATTGAAATACAAGTTTCATTCTTCGACTGAAATAAGGCCAAAACGTCAAATAATTTAATTCTTGCAACCGATTGTTCTCTAACGATCGATAAATTGAAATATTTCAAGTTTAAACGCAAAATTAATGCAAATTTCAATCTTTTTTCATTTTCGTTGCTAAGCAATTTTTCCATTGTTCCCGAGACTTCCAGTACCTTATACTGGCTATAAAGCATGCATTAGTGCGTATTTCAATAGCTTTTAACGATAATATGCCTTCGAACTATACAATTCACAATGTTTTATGATGATACATATATAAACAGTAATTTTTAATATCGTATTCTTGCAAACTATGAGCGAAAGGAATAGAATTATTAATCAAAAATATATTCATGAATGACATAGTATTACACTCTCACATCTATAAACCACAGTGACGCTCTGATATTACTTATATAAAAATCAAAGAAAAAGTAACAAGCTCTCTCATTAAAAGGATGTTTAAAAAGTTTATTAGTTGGAGGCCATGAATTGATTAAAACCTGCTAATATATTCCATTTGCCTGAGATTCCCTCTCTCTGTGTTTCCGGTTAACTTAAATCCTTGCACCTCCTTTCTGAAATATACCTGAAAACGCTATTCTACAAGTCCAAACCATGTAAAACGATAATGAACCATGTTGCATTATCGCTTGGGATTAGAAATTAAGTATTCAAATACTATACCATTTGTTTAAAAGGTTCAATTTTTTTATATTAATTGAGGTCAACAAAAATAAAAATGAATTGTGAAAAGCCATTGTTCTTAGTTAGGATGATATTGATTAAATTAAAAACTGCCAAATAAATGTAACCATTTTCATTTACTAATATATTTCTTCAACATTGATCAATGGAATATAAATTATAGAATAAATCTAGCGAATACCAAGAGGAACAAAGCATATATATTATGTAACTATTCGTTTACTGCTATATTCTCATAATTATATTCATAGGTCACCAATGCACCTAAATAATTTAATTTCCATGAGTATTAAGGCTAAACTGCTTTCGTTTTTAATGACTTACAATGTAATATCATACGTTCTACGCCTTTTGCTTGCAAACTGCAAGCACCCATTTACTAGTATATATATATATATATATATTATATATATAATATGCCAAGAGGGTGGCCGATAAAAATATAGAAACAAAACAAAGGACACTTAAAAAATAAAACTTCCGATTCTATCATTTAGGTATCAACGATTGGTGAATCGCAGTTTATAATACGACTAAGATCGCAAAATCATAATTAATGCAGGGTGTAAACGTAGATTGTTACGAAATTATATTTTTGTGACTTTGAATAATTATGTCATCATCTATGTTTTTGCCATTTTGCATATGTTTTTAATGATAGTATTGTATTGCTCATAAATTATTACTTTTCTGAATTTGTTCTTATTTTTGTCATTTTGAAATGTAAATTTCACTCTTTTTATGTGCTTCAAGTATTTTATGATAAACTGTCAATATGTAAATTATTTAGAAAACTGAATTTTCATTCAATTGTATTTAAACGGCGAACCCTGCGAGAAAACTCATCAAAATCATTTTCTTAAATTTTAGACTAAACTGGATTATTTTCAATGTTATTCTACGCCTATATACTTTCATGTCAGCCGCCTCAGAGGAGTGTGGCAGGGGGTGATTGGACTCTGACCATGTAAGAGGGAGGAACTGGGGAGAGAACATACGTAAATTATGTGTTAAAGTTTATTAGTGTCTTCTAATTAATTTATTATTGCCTTGCTATAGTCGTTATTGATGCTGGGAGAGAGGGAATTTATATACCTATCCGTTTGGCAGTGTATCTCCCTTTTTTTTTGCTTCTACTGGTTCTAGAGATATAACCAGTGTGGCGCTAAAATGATATCCCCCTTATCGAACTGAAACTTGCCTGCTTAAAGTCTTTCTAGTAATCTAATCCTAGTTTGTAGCCTTCGACTCTCTTGCGGCTCCCGAACTAGGCCTTCCATCAGCTTTTTAACGTACTCCGTTCAATCGTAGCAGTTTTTAACGACGCTTTCGTCATTCCTTTGTACTTTATTTCTTTAGAAAATTAGGTCTTTCTGTGCTGGGTCCCAAATTCACACGCCGTATTAGAGATGTGACCTAACCATCTCTCTATCAGTTTTTCATCCGAGGACATTCCTACTATTTATCTTAGTTTCTTTAATGTATCGCTGCAAATGTTTCGTGTTTTTTTCCTCACACTTAGTCTGAAGTTTCAGTGATATAAAAGTATTTGACTTCATCTAACACATTTCTATCTACTCCCTCCACCTCATAGATATGACCGTCATTTATTGTTATGTGAAATATTATTGCAGGAGACCTTTCTCATGCGACTAGTTTCACCCAAGTCGTCGGCATATAGATCTTTAGTTGCAATACCTCCTATTTACGATTCTATTCTTCACCCGCAAATTCTGCGGTCATAAACAACGGCCACTATTCGCATACTCCTATAATCAATTAAAAGCAATCTTATAAATTCTGAGCCTCGGAACGTCGGAACTTTTTAGTGATCAGTTTTCTTTTCATTGGAGTAATGGATTTTTGAAATTCGGTTCTAGCTAGGCAGCAGTGAAGAAATATTGAAGAAGAAATTGTGCCTAAGTGACTTTTCAGGATTTTAAAATATTTTCTTTATTATTAACTTAATAGCCACCTCAAGGATGTGTGTCAGGGTTTGAGTTATCACCAACATACACCACACTGCACCGTAATTAAGTAAATAAAGCTACGATTATTGATACATTAGCAAAAACCTGTAAATACTTGTCAGGAGGTGAAATTTCACCTAGGTGCACTACAATATAGGTAAGCTACCAACCATATTAGAAAAACAAATGTTAATTACGTACTCTACCCATCGACAAACCTTGATAAAATTCTCATTGGCTGCTGTTATGGTCTCTTATCGTTTGCATGAAATAGACATTTAAAGCCTGTCCGTTCTGCAGTCTATTTCATGTACGTATAAACGCAAGATGTTGGTGATAAATCACCCCTTGCAAACCACCCTTGAGGTGGCTTGCAGGGTATTGTGTTAATTTAGATGAACAGACTGAGAGGGGTGTGGTAGGGAGAAATCAGGACGAACTAAGGTGGGGTTGTTCTTCTGTTTGGGTTTGAATGGTTGCGCGGGTGTCCATACAACCCCCTAATATGGGAGGATGGGCAAGGGTGGGAGATAAATACCTGCGGTTTGAAAATGGAGGCGTAGGTTCTGTGTTAACCAGATCTAAATATCTTCTTTCTTTCGCTTTTTTATCCGAGGACCTTTCTGCTATTGGCTTGATGAATCCTAGTTTCTTTAATGCAGCACTGCAAATGTTCCTTATGTGTTTCCCCCGCGATAGGTCTGAAGCTACGGTGATCCCTAAGCAATTGTCTTAATCTGAATCATCCGACCTTATGTTTGTCAAGTATTAAAATTATACTCAATTTTCGCATGTTTCCCATACGCTAGATCTAAAGTCAAGGCAAATCCTAATTAATTATTATAATATGACTCCTACTTTAAAGGTTTCAAATGCTATAATTTTACTGAATGAAAAAGACTATTTTCTCATAAGACATTCCATGGTATCACCTAGGGTATCACGTTCGTCTGATAAAATGTTTTCTAGGTCGCCCTTGATCTCTAGCCAGTTGCCGCACTGCCTGCCGTGAAAAAAGGTCCAGGATTTTTCAGTCACCAATCATTCCTCCGGTAGCATAACAGCTAGAGAGGGGTGGAAGAAGTCAGGACGAACTGATGTGGGTGTGTTCTTCTGTTTGGGTTATAGCGGCTGCTGCGGGGGTGCGTACAACCCCCTCTCCCAACGGGTACGGGAGGACAGAGATGTATGCGATTGCAGAGCAGGGGGGTAGGTTTTGCGTGGCGTAGTGAGGGGGGGGGGTGCGAAAAGATGGACGGTTCCAGGTCGTTGGGGGGTGAGACAGAGAGGGAGTGAGTGAGGGTGGTTGTTGGGATGTTGGTGAGGGATGGGTTGGGGTAAGGAGGCCAAGAGGCGGGGTGGAGGATGGTGGGAGTCAGGATGGGGTGGGGGCTTTGGGGGGCGGGAGGTTCACGGGGGTGTGGGATAGAGAGGGTCGGCATAGAGGGGGTAAGTTGGAACAGATGGCGGGGAACGGTAGGAGAATGGGAGCAACAGGTCGCGTTGGGAGTAAGGTTTCCGAAAGGTGCGGGGGAGTGGAATCGTTGGGATGGGGAGAGAGGTGGGTCAGGTTTTTGAGAGAGGAAGGGGGGAAGGAAGACTTGCGTTAAAGATGGGGTTGAGGATGTTTTGTTTGGTCTCCCAGCGTGGTGGGAGGGGGTGGCCGTATGTGAGAGGGGGAGGGGGGTTAGAGAGTGGGGTCGTGAGGGAATTTCGTTCGGGAAGGGAGGGTTGTTATTTTAGGCGTGGTTGGCGCGCGTTCTGGGGGCGAGGAGGGTTGTAAAAGGGAGGGGGGTTTGTGAGAATCACATGCGGGGGTGGTTGTACGACCCCGTGTCCCGATATGTTTAGCGTGGAGAATGGGAGACGGGAATTATGGGGTCGTTTCACGGCGAGGGGTTGCTGCTCTGAGAGGCAATCCTCCCGAAATAGAATCGGTATCAGAATTCGGGCCGACGTATAAACAAACTTAATTACAAGGTGGGCTGTTTAAATAATAAGCACACTCAGGAGTTTCGAAGACGTAATTGCTTTGTTCTGAAAATAAACTTTAAAATTAGTATATTTAGATGAAGAATACGTGCCAAGTTTTTCTTGATGGTGTTAGAAGGTGAAATTCTGAGTTAATTCTACCTCAGCAATGTTGAACTTCTATGGGTCCCTTCCAAAGTAGTGACGCGATAATTATAAATATGAGTATATATTGTATAATAGTCTTATTCGATGAATATATTTTTGATGGTATTTGCTGAAGATTTACATTCGTTCTCTCCATGAAAGTTTTTAATCGTCAACTTTAACCTTTTGTGGGAGTGAAGAAATCATACCCTTTTTTAACGATTTATGAACAATGTAACTTGTGAATGAATTCATATCGTAATTATAACCTTTCTGTTAAATCTCACTGTCAAAAACCTCTGTTCTATTGAGTCGTTTGGCTCCACGGCTGCCGAAAGAGATATCGGTATCCCATAATTCCATTCCCACTGCTATCCTAACAGTCTTAAATGAAATCGTATTACTAATTTTAATTATCGCCTTCTTGAAAAAAACAACGTTAATTAAAGCCATCGGCTATTGCAACAGGATATTGCGTCTAAATCCGGTATATCCTTGAATGACTCTACAAAATACTCTTCCACGTTGACGTTATGACTAATAGCATTCAAAATTAGATTCCCCCGTTCTCCGGATACATCCAATTTCCCACATGAATAGGGTGTTAATTTATTCTCCTTTGTCACTGACAATTAAATGCTCAAAATTAGATTTCGGCAGATATTCAGCGCGCTGGAGCATGAGGATCGGATGGCAAAGCTCAGCAAAGGGGATTGAAGAGGTGGCAGGCGAGCTTACAAATAAATATCTCCGGCTCCATTGTCAAGACCGTACAACAGATTTCCGTAGGCTTAGCGTACACCTCGTGCAATGGCCTCTTGTCTGGCGTCCCTGTGCTCACCCTTATTTCCTCGCTCTAGTGAGGACACAACGGCTACGTGCGAAACCTGTAGAAATTGTTGAAAGAGTCACTTTAGTGTTCCCAATGTGCGATTAACGATAAAAAAAAAACAGATTCGCCTGATTCGCGCCGAGTGCTATTAACTAGACTAGACTTAGTATTTGCTATACTCTTTTCCCAACCCATGGCAGTTGACCTTGAATGCTCTGGTGCACCTTTCAATTTTTCAGCCAATCATAAAAGAGTGGCATGGGATGCATTGGGGAGGAACTCAGTCTCTCTCCGAATGCCGTGAGGTTCACTTCGGTCTCGTATCGTCTGTGTTGCCAAATTTACTGCGTAAATATTGCTTTGTGTTTGTGTCGGCGATTTTTTTAAAGTTCGCTAGTGCTTATCCAATGCTTGAATAAAAAGAACAGGGTATAGTAGACTTCATTGGTTAAGGCTCAAAATCAGTGGTTAACGTGGCTACTCGCTGCCCTACGCGCATTCATGCGCAGGAGCTGACAACGCTGTTCGGCCGCCTGGAGCAAGAAACTGAGGTGGAAAGGGAAACGCCTTTTTTTGGATTCTCTGTGACGTACACCCGCCATGAGTAGGAAAAAAGAGATGTTGTTAGATGTGAGGTTAGTTTAGGGTAGGCGACCAACAACTGAGTTAATTTACGTCATGAAGGGTTGGTAAGTGAAGGGTTAGTAAGGGAACGGAGGAAAGGTGGAGTGAAACCCGGCGTCAGCATTAGCCTACCATAAAATTAATACGCCAAGGGAACTACTGTTTACTTCTCTTCCAACTGGATCAGTACAATACTTAAAGTGCCCTCCGCAAGACACCCAAGTAGGGATCAGGATTTCAGTGAATGAATCTCTGCGATTGCTGGGATTCTAACCCGAGCCCTTGGGATGGACGGCCAGTACTCTATCGACTACACCATCTTGATCCTCCTTTGTACTTTATAACATATCATCATTATTGACACCTCACCCCGCTTGAAATGTTCCCCACGATTTTGTTTTCTGACTGATTTATTATCTCGTGGTATTCATGAGTTAGTAGTATTGGTAGTACCAATCAGTAGTAGTGCATAAATCCGTGTACTGCATATTAATAAGTTCGCCAACGTATCACTCTCCTAGTTTCTGATTTAGCCATAAATTCAATAAAAATAAATAAATAGCTAATGTGAGAGGTTTCTAATAGTTAGGAGGAAGAAGAATACCCGAAGATTTCTAACCATAATATTGAGGGGACACAGGGTGGTGAGGGAGGATTTTCAAAGTGGAAAGATTAACGAAAACGAAGATAAATGGAGTTAGACAAAGCAAGAGATAGAAAGAGAACATAGCAAAGCAGAATCACTCAGTAACTCGGGTTTGTCAGTAATAATAACCCTCTTGAATCTCACTCACACGTAAACAGAGGTTTTGCGAGGCTTTCTCCCACTTTAGTGACCCACCAATCACACAAATTCAAAAACGAAAACAGCGCTTCCATGCTCTACCATGCGTAAAATTTAACTAAATACGTATTCGTGGGCATGGCGCCACAAAACACGTGGTTAAGAAGCCATTTTAAACTCTTAGATATTTTTCTTAGGAGTAATTGAAATCCCCGTCAAGGTTAATCATTTTTTTCATTGTGATTATCGCTTATACGTGGATATTTTAGATAGCGATTATCGTTACAATCATAATGCATTGAAAATAATTTTTAAATATGTATTTCCAGACGGTAGTTTAATATGAGATCGCGAATTTAACGCAAGAGCATCATCATTAAGACTACCATTTGAATTTATAATACTTTGAATAACTCTTGTTTCCCGGCTCTCGCTATTTAAGAATGCGAAACCTGGAGAGTGTATTGCTTATTTGAGAGGCTGTGAGTCGAGCTTTGGGACAAATTCCCATCCGAATCTCTTACCGCCTCTTGAGAACGTCCACAGAACGGGGACCTCAGCGACGATAAGCCACTTTCCGCTCCAGCAACAGATCTCCCACCCCGTCCCATTGCTTTATCGACCAGATTTTGTGTTTAATAACTTACCACTGCTACTATCACCTCATCTCGCTTGAAATGTATCCCACGATTTTGTTTCCTACGTGAATTTATATCTCTTAGTGTTCATAAATTAATGGCATTAGAAATACTAATCAGTAGTTGTATGCAAACCCGTGACTGCTGACTGACTGACTGCTTTTTGATCAGTGTCTATCAGCCGCGGGAACATGTGGGACCTGGGACGAGTATTGCATGCCTGGTGTGAAATCACTCTGTGCCACACAACCCTGGAGCTGGCTACCACGGTGTATTGTAGATATAGATGTATGAATGATTTAACGAAAAATAGCCAATTTTCTATCGTTGAATTCTTCATCGCATTACACAAGTATACATCCCTCATCTACTTACTTCTCGCCTCAGTGTCTATAGCCCCTACAATCATACAGCTACTGTAACAGCCGTCGCCTCATCTCTGTCGGTTTCTCCTTCGAATTGAATTAGAGCATTACTGCTATAGATGAGCTACAGCTATAGATTTACTATGATGTATGCTTCCACGGGGGAGAGATGAAATGTACCAGTAACTTCTTCAAATGCCTTTTCTCTTTCCGCAGCAAATCCGCGAATAACATTCTTAAATAAAATTCCTTGTCCACAAGTTATGCTGTAAAGCTGTTTGCATTTGTCCACGCATTACACCATTTCACCCGTGCATTGCACCATTGCACTATTTCATTTCACTGTCAACTTAAATATTCGTTACTAATAATTTATCTCTGAGAAATTTTCTTCTTTGTTGCTTTGTTGCTTTTAAATGTATTTTTGTTTAATTTTATTTCAAACATCATACGATCTTTCGGTGGATTTCAGAGTGAGCACCGACAATGTTGAATAATGCCTCCTTAGACGTTGCCAAAGCTGGCCCATATGTGTATGCTACGCGAAATGGAATGATTGCACTCTTCTGTGGATTATTTTATATTTGAGCATGCGAAATGATGTTTGAATTCTCTTGCGTTAAATCTAAAATGAATTGAAGGACAGTGGATAGAATATTGCACGAAATTTCTCGTATGGCCATCCATTTCATCATCCCAAGTGATGTACTCATTGAAGCAGAAAATAAATATCAATACCCTTAGACGCTCAAGGTGGTGATATATCGGCTTCCCATGTTTGCATTAAAACGCTCAAGGTGCCGATATATGGGCTCTAGTTTTAAACTAGTTAAAAAATTGTTATTTAACGTAAATTAAGTATTAATCTCTGTAAAACTGATTATGATATGTTTATTTGTTTATTCTTTCAAATTGGGTGTCAATTTTGTAAATTATGTATTTTACATTAACAAAAGTAATTAATTGTAAGTATCTTTTACCGTAGGAAGCAGTTAATCGGCAATGAGTGGTCATCCAAAATTCCTTTTCTCTTCACGTCTATAGATTGCGCTATATAGATTATGCTTTCACTTTCATTCTTTCTCCGTCGTTTCTTATAAACTGCCTGTCGTACACTTCCACCACAATGTTATCATTTGTAGCCTGATAATTCATATGAGACGAAATGCTAGCCGAATTTTTCAGCTGTTTTTTTTGCGTCGCCTATCTCTATCGATGGTAATGCTTACGGATCATCTTCGTCTGCGGACCCTCGAGTATCATTCTCTGGCTTTATGACACGTTGCAATTTTGTCGAGGATGATAATTTTGCTTTATCGTATTACCTTTTGATAACTACTGCTACATTCTCACAAGCATTTTCCTTTGCGCTCGAGACAATTTTCTTTCAGTCGGCAGCTCAGACGCTACCGGGAGGACGCGTTGTATTACTCGTGCGTATTTATTGTATCGAAGCCGCGTTCTTTTATCTGTGATTTCTTTTTCAGTGCTTCGTAAACTTTTTATTTGTGCCACTGTGATACCTGGATCGGATAATTTCTCAAACCCATAATGGCAGGCCCTTCACGAAATGTAATGAAGCCTGACAAATAAATCGCGGATTATTTAGTCGATGCGTCAAACAAAAGTGAATCGCTCTTTTCATCAGAAAGGTATTTTGAATCTGAAAGTGAGAGCGAGTTGGTGCCGGAAATAACAGATAGCGAGAATGAATCCGACTCAGTGGACGACGGATGGCAAGTCGTTGAAGAGCCTGAACAACCCCATCCCGTGCTTCATCTCTTCCAGGAAATGGTCGGTCCAAAACACGTGCCTTCATCAGACTCTCATCCTATTGCATATTTTTACCTGTTCTTTACGGAATCCCTATTAACTCTTTTTGTCTCAGAAACAAATCGTTACGCCCACCAGTATCTTTCAACAAGGCAAAGTAAAGTACCACGTTGAAACACCGGTTCCCATCAGAACACCGAAGTTAAGCAACGTTGGGCCCGGACGGTGGTTGGATGGGTGACCCTCCTCCATACCTCGACCAGGCATGGATGGAGAGATGATACTCCCTCCATTCCTATTCCGGGAGGCCGGAGGGAGACCCAGACCGGGCCAGTTGGAGGGAGGACATCCTCTATACCTGGTACTGGGGCGAGGCAGGAGGAGGCCAATCCTCTATACCTCTACCGAGGTGCTCTTGTACCCTGTCTGCAAGTGGCACACAGGCATGGGGTTGGCAAAATGGACTAAGAAAGGTCTAAGTGCCCGGGCTCCTGACGAAGGCCCCCCCAACGACAATCTAATCTATCTAATCTAATCTTTCAACAAACACTGAACAGTTATCACCGCTACTGAAGAAATGGAAAGATATTACTGTGGCTGAGATGAAAGCATTCTTGGCATGCGTACTGAATATGGGACTAAACTGAAAGTCTACTATATCTTCTTACTGGTCAACAGTAAATTCTCAGTTAGTTCCGTGGTTTCGTGAAATGTTTTCCAAGCATCGCTTTGCATTGATTTTGCGATTTTTCCATTTAGTGAATTACAGGAAATGCCCGGATCGTGCCGACCCTGATTATGATCCTTGTTTGAAGTACCAGTCCTTAGTTGATCATGCTGTGTTTTTCGACGTCATTACACGTCACATGAACAAATGAGTGTCGATGAAAGCCATGTGGGGACGAAAAATAGAACAACCTTATTGCAATATTTACCTAAAAAGAAACATCATCGATGGGGGGTCAAATTCTGAATGCTGTGCGATTCTGTGTCAAGTTATTGCCTTGCGTTCTTCACATACAACGGAGCCAAGTGTAAAACAGACAAAGCTTAAATACATACATGAGCTTGGATTGGGATGTACTGTGGAAATGAAAATTATGCAAAGAGCTAGTTATTATCAGAAGGTTTATCATGTCTTTGTTGGCAACTTCTTTATGTGTTTTCCACTTTTTCAAAAACTTTACACTCTTGGAGCCTATATAACTCGTACTGTGAGAAAAAATAAGAAATTTCTTCCAGAAAATTTCAAAAAGAAATTTTTTGTAGGGAAGAAGTTGTACTGTCGGTCGGGACCAGTTCTTGCCTGCGGATTCCGGGAAAAATGATCTCAAAAAGGGCTTGTTCTTCTTTTATCAAGTCGAGCAACTGCATAAGATGAGGAAATAAGGTCTTACATACGTGGGAACGAGAAAAGTATGCAGAAACCACAAATAATTTGCCATTATAATAAATATATGGGGGGAATTGACACGCCTGATATGATGCTATATACTTACATGGATGAAAGAAAGAGCGTAAAATATTGGAAGAAAGTAGCATTCAATATAATATCTAGGATGGTTTTGAATAGTTATATTCTATGCAAGGAAAATTACAAAGGACCTGGGAAACCTCAGTCAAGGCTAGCTTTTATAATCAATATCATTGAGAATTTAGGTAATGAGTGGGTTTCAATGAGGGAAGGTACATCAATAGTAGGAGTACAAAAACTGAATGCAAAAAACAGGCTAATTGTTGTGTATGCAGCTCTAAAAATAAAAGAAAAAGATCCAGAACTGTCTGCATTAGATGTAGGAAAGGCTTGCATGGGGAGTGTTTGTCCAAGCACAAATGCTGACGGGGTAAAAAGTACTTTATCATACTATGCATTATATTTCCTGAACAAATAGGAATATTAATTTAAAATTTGGAATCGATAGAATTTAATATTAATTTTATTTTTATTTATAGAATTTAATATTAATTGATAGAGTTAACATTTTGTAATATTTCGACCAATAATTGATAAATGTGCAGGTTATAATATTTATATTATTTGTAATTAAAATTTTCTGTTTCATTAAATATTTTTTTGTACTAAATATTTTTTAGAAAATTACTTTTATTTTTACACATTCAAACTTTTTTTAAATGGAAACTAAAATATATTTTCCATTTTCAGTTAAAATTTCAATATTTTAGACCTAAAAACAGACTAACAAAAATTATTTGAAAAAAATGTTGAAACTTGCAGAAATAAGGCGTGAGCTTTCTAGGCTTTAACACCAAAAATGGCGTGAGAGCGAAAGGGTTAAAAGAGTGTACTCAAATGACCTGTAATGAGGAAGACAGCAGAGGACAAGTATCGAGTGAAAGGACGAACTCCATCGTAATAATTTAACGAGTGTGATTTGAAGAAACGGATGAAATGTAAAAGGGTCATGCATTGATAGATAGTGACTGGAATTTTTTTGCCGACTTTATGGAAAAGGAGATATCGATCACATGGAGGCGGATGAGATTCACTCACTCAGTGATTCAACCCTAAGGATGGGGGTTTAAATGGGATTCGAAAGAAATAATGAATGAGAGCGTCTGGCTTCCAATTTCGTTTTTTTTTGTCGGATTAAAGGACACTAAGAACGTTCTCGGGGGAACATCTTACTCTCAAACAGATGACGCGTGCTCTATCTTCTTCCATTTAATCGAGAAAAAAATGAAACGCGGGGACCGCCGAGATGAGAATTGAGAACCAAAAATTATTTACGATTAGCAAACATGGGAGAGGAGATTTTTCCGGGGAAGTCGTGGAATAGCGATGGAAAAAGGACTTCACCGGAATACACGTGCTTGTACAAGGGCATCAGCACGAGCGGAGGGAGAAGGAGAAATAAAACGAATCCCTTTTTGTTCGCCGAGATACAGCTGAAAATGGCAACTCCCTCTCTCTCAAAAGGGCAAAAAGGATTGAAGGATGATTCGGCGAAAACATAATGATGGGGGGAGAAAAAAAGGTTGTGAAGGTTTGGTGAATCCCCCGAATGAACGTTCAGTTTGGGGGAGGCTTGGATAATTGACGAGGGATAGAAAGTCCGTGCAGTGATGGGCGTACAGGGAGAGTCAGGGGGGTCTCTCATATTATGTCCGCGGATAATGGTCCATGAAACTCCCCGCCAGCCACCCGGTAGGTATCGGCCATCACTCCGTCTTCATTTGAAAGAGAGAATATACGCTATCGCAGCGGAGGCCGGAAATTAGTTTCCCCCTTTGTGTTCCCCAGCGGAATGAAATTCGCGTGAAAATATCCCCTCTACTCCGCGTTCCTAGTCCCCCACTCAACCAAGCCATTTCCCATCACGATTTCTTGTAATCCCAGGGATGTAATAGATGCCATTTTTTAAGGCTTGCGCAACTTTTTGGGAGACGAGTGTTGGCGAGGGATGCAAGTTGTGTTGGAGCTTCTATTTTGAAGAGCCCAAGGGCAAAATTACACGGGGATTGATGTTTGTTTTTCTGTGGTGAGGCGATTCCAAATTTGATTACAGCGTTCTCTCTCCTTCTGACTAATCTTTTAGCGAGTCCATTTGAAGAACAAGAAATGGAAGAATAAGTAGATTACTCGCTAACGTAGCCATTTAGGAACAACTTTAAAATTTTAAAAGTTTTCTAATTGATCTCATGCCATTCGATATTTTGGAACCCTGCGCAATGAATCGTGCACTAAGTGCGTTGCAAATTTATTTGTTGAGCATTAATGATATTTCTCATGAATGGGTACATCAAGGCCATCCCTAATATTGCAATGTGCTTCATCCTTTAGCAGTTCTTGTCTTGGTACAGTCTTGAGGTATTTTTGCATATTCTTAGTTCACAAATATATCCATAATTCAGATTACACATCTCAGGGACTACCTAGAAAGTTTTAACTTTGTGAGACATTTTTACATAGCGATTTTATTGTTTATCCTGTTGGTGGTTTTCTGCTTATGTCAACTTAACAGCTTGCGTGTATGGTGTGAAAAACTACAAAATCTCTCTTAAAAAACATGCTGTGTTTTGAAAAAAAAAAAAGTCAATCTTTTGCGTGTGGCTTTGGGTTTAATTTAGGAACCAATTTTTAATACCAAAACATTGCCTGTGAAGCGTTTTTTTGTGTAACTGCCACTCGCATGGTCACCTACTCAGCAGTCATACACCTATACAGAAACTCATGGTGTTCAACTCAGTAACATATGTGTAGTTCCTTTCCAGAGAATAGTCGGGTTGCAAGTCTAATTCATTTCCTTAGCAGAGGAGATTCTCGTAAGATCATGGATTTAACGCAACTTCTTTCTTCAGTTTATGATTGCCACTTTCTTTCGTACTGCTTTTCAGTAATCTGCGTGACAGAAAGAATTAAAACTTATGAAAAGCAGTGGATGTTCATTTTTAATTATCTGTTTTACGGCTTTTTTTAGCTTTGTCACCATTGTACTTACTTGTGAGTGATATTTTTTACTAATCTTGGGAATGAGGAATATATGTGCCAGTGATTCATCTATGCGCCTAACCTTTTTGTAACAAAGAAATAGAACTTGGCGATCGATTCTTACTTCATTCTGTCATATCCTCGGTGAATTTATGTTGTATTTGAAGGGTGAACTTTGCGTCGAGCGACTGTCGAAAGAAACGAGCGGGATATTTGGGCTTTGTGAAAACTTCCCCCATTAAATAAAAAAATCCTGAACTCGACAAAAACTCATTAAACCTTTCACTCCCCCTTCAGGCAATGAATCATTGTTGTGGGCAGTAATGCATTTTAAAGAAGCCTTTTTGAAAATGGCCAAAGTTTATTTCGATTATTTCATTCCCTGGGAGCAAGACCCGCATACTTCCACCTTTGATATGAAAAACGCTGGCTGTGGGGCTATCACTGTCGCGTTCAGCAACGGCGCTCTGCGTTGGTCATTTTTCGTTCTTATCTACCCTATGCTTTGCGTGAAAAAATCCCCGACAAAGGGACGAATACCGACATCTGGAAATTCAGTCATGACTATAGGGAAAAAGGTTAGTTGAATATATTTTTATTAGAATCAGAATTCTTCATTTTCCAAAAGACAAAACATAGAAATTAGGTTCAAAAGGAATCGCATTTGTTTTGTTTGGAGCCGTATTTAGTTTGGAAAAAAAAGAAAAAATATATACTTATACATATGGACTTGATAGCATATATTATTATTCTCTATGTCCCATAGCTCACACATGTTACATACCATACAGCTGGATGCTGTCTGTCCCATTTTATTCTCCAAGTTTCTCTATCCTGGGATGTTTCTTCCTCTAGCTCTCTGTTTTCATTAGCTTTTCTAATATCTTCCATCCACGTCTGTCTCGGTCGACCTCGTTTGTATCGTCCAGGTAAAGTCCACTGGAGGATTTGTTTGGGCCATCGATTTTCTGGCATTCTTAGCAAATGGCCAAACCATCGCAGTTGTTTCTTCTCAGTTCTGTAGATTACAGTCTCTGTTGTTCCCGTACGATTGCAGATCTCCTCGTTGGTTGTATGCTCGATACCCTGGCACTTCTTATTAGGTAATCCATTTCAACAGCTTCCAGCCTTCTTTCTAGGTCTTTGGTAATCATCCAGGCTTCACAGCCATAACACAGCACGGGTTCTACAAGTGTTGAACCAACGCGTCTCTTATTTTTTTAGATAAATATTTATCCCACCATAAAGAATTTAAGTGCCCGACATTTTTTTTTACTTTCTTCCTATGCTTTGTATGTTTCATTTCTCTCTGCTATTTTTATTAACTCTTGCACCTAAATATTTAAATTTAAATGTAAAAACTAAATTTAGTGTGAAAAGTACTAGAGGAAAAAAAGAAGCTAAATGGGCAAAAAGACCTAGGTCCAAGGAAGTGAAATCGGAGAAGAGATAACTACAGTGAGGTAAATATGTTTAGCCCTTAAAATACTAACTAATATTTGGCCCAGCGTATGTGCCTTTGTGACTATTAGACCAAATATGACCTAAAAAATCATTGAATGCTATGCCAATAAATATTTATATAATACGCTCTGTTAATTCCAGATTATCCAATTTAACTTATATGGATGTCGACCTAATGCGGATTGGAGTATTTTCGGGTCCTTTTATAGGTTAGATGGGTAAAAATGATGACATGGTGTTTAACAAAAGCTAAAGTAGGGGATAAAGGATAAATATTATGCATCACAATTGAATCATATGACAGGTCTCGGAAATATGAATGTTTTTTCGCAGGGATACAAAAGCTGGATTTAAGAAAATTGCCCCACATGAATGAAGGTGTCATATTTTGTACGACAAATTACTTTAATTCTTGCCTCTCCTCTCCGTATTTACCATATTCCTTTATATTTCCTAAAGTTCATAATTGGCTTGGAAATTCGATGACCTTCCAGAGCTGATTTTATGTCATCAGCAGCGTGTAGGATAATAAATATTCTTTACATTAATAAAATATATTGAATACATATTAAAAGGATAATTTGAATAATGAGTGATAAAATTATGAGCCAAATGCTTTCCAAAGCTTTGTATCTTTTCAAGACTGGTGTGGCATATGCGTCCCGATAAATGCTGCTACGACGTATACGTCCCAGTTTTATTTTCAAAAATAGCAAGACTTATCATGATTGATTCATCAATATTATGCAAATGATTGATGCAAACCAAAATTCACATAAAAATTACTTATGTTATTTCAAACATGAGAGAAAAATAATTAGTCTTAAAATGGATAAATGGGTGAGGGAGAGTGGCGGTCTACAGTAAACCTATCTTGGGATTCAATGAATCCCCGAATGTCCCCAAATAGAGTGATTGAGGAGCAACTTTGTCCAATAATAAAACTGACAATGGCATTAGAATTTTTTGCTGTAGCTCCTAGTCTTTCAAGTGAAACCTCTTTCCAAGTGCCTTAATAAGAGTGTACCCTATTGCGGCGTAGGTTTCCGCGGGGCTTGAATGAAGGCTTGTCCATTATTCGGGTTCCCACCGACCGACCGCGTTCATTGTTCAGTGTACCCTTATCGTCAGTCGAGATTGCTAGTTTTATTTTCCCCATATTGCCTTGCTTTGTCGGTATTTTGGAGCTTTCCTTATACTTGCTATATATTCAGTGCTAATTTTGCGTTAGTCTGAAACTTTTAAATACCTAGAGGTAGAAAGTCAATTTTTGTTCTTTATAACGTAAGAACCTCTTCTTTTTTTGACCACGAATAATGTAATTAGGGGAATTATTTTGGAGTAAATGTTGTAGAAAACAATTTTTAAGTCTAATTATTCACTGATGTACAAACGTTGGATATGAATTGGTACAAACGTTGGATATGGTGAATACTCACCCCCTGCCACACAACCCTGAGGTGGCTTGCAGGGTATTTTGTAGATGTAGATGTATGACTTATTTAGATGTTTTAAAATAGATGAACAATACTCCAAAATAATATCCTGAGTTAGTTATTTGTAATTTTGGCTTTTTATTTATTAAACAATAGTCAATGGGAGTGTCACGATCGCCACGTTTGTCAAAGCGTCGAAAAAGAACAATTATTCGAGTTTTTTGTGCGTATTTCTTAGTTTTTTAAATTTCTAGCTCCCAGTTAATCTATTAAAATTAAAACCCTCTTAAAATGGATAGTGTGGAGAACTTTGACAGAGTGCGCGGTTAAGTTTGAACCGTCAAGAGCATGAATAATGGTCATATTTTGACATGGAATACTCGAGCTTCAGAATACTAAGCGGGAAATGAATAATGCAACTTTTAAATTCTATATGAGGGTCGAAGAGTCAAATATTTACACGTGCGTTCAGTATATGCACGTTATGGCTGACTTCAAATGTGAATGTAAGTAAATTGCCTGAGACAAAATATTGAAACAAATGTATACTTCTACTCACTATTAGAGTTGAGTGATTGATTGAGCACAAAAGGACTTATATCACTGATTATCCGTTTCTAACGAGAACATCCGCTAACCTTGATTTTTATAAATATATAACTTTAAGAATGCGGGGAGTTTTGGATATTTCCGCTGTATTGAGTAACAGTGTCACGAAACGGAAATCCCCTGAATGCTCTAAATTTTCACTGAGAGCCACTAATACAGCCTCCATGCGTTAGTTTTATCATTAAGTGCACAGATAGATTTTGACTATCCAGTGACTAGATTACATAAATGTGATTTAATTATAGTCTTCAAATAGAAAATCAATTGGTCAAGATATAATTGAGTTTTTTATACATATTTAAATCTTACCCCATGGTTTAGGACTGTGCTAAGAAATACGTAATTCTAACGTATGTTCTACGAAATATGATATTGTCAAAAGGTCCGTCGACTTCAGTGTACAACTGTGCAGGTTATATGGCACGTACCTAGTTCTCATGTGTTCGTTTTAAGTGATGCAAGCCTCTGCATCTCCGTGTAGGGACATCCGTCATTATTTAATGCGTTTACCTCGATTCACTTGTGGTTTTATACATGTACTATATTTTCCTCGTATCCCCTGCGTTTTAAAGCTTGTGCGCATGTTTTCATTCAGTGGGTTACACGATCTCTACATTTGCGTTAGCTTTGGAGAGATTATTTTTTACCTCCTCATTCAACCTGCGAGGGATTCCCGGTATTTGTGAAGGCCTACTCATTCATTCTCATTGAAAGTCATGTGCTTCGCTGGACCTAAAATTTAAAAGCCGCCGGGATCAGTGTGATGTACGGCATTTGAAACGGAATGACGGCGAAAAAAAGTAGGGAGGCACATCTGTTAGTTCCAGTCACCCGTTACCGTGGAGGGGAGAGGACGGTTGTCATTTCAGGAACAAGGGTACTGGTAAAAAGACAATCTGTGAACGGTACCGTTGAGTTTGCTCCAGCGAAAGACTTTTATCCCCACTACGTCTTTTTTTTTAAATTGTGGAATGCGGAGCAATTTTCAATCGGGTTTCGAAGCATTATGGGAAACGCGTTTTATTACCGCAGATTAAATCATGAGCATTATTAAGGAAATGGACTGCAAACTGCAAATTATCAACTGGATTTAAAGGGTTTGTGAGAGTTTACGAAAATGAACTTGTGGCAAATGCACTGTTCTTCGTAAAATTATTCCGTGCTCGTTTAAATTTGTTCATCTTGTGAAAATATCGAATAACCCAGCGTTTTAATGCACAATTGAAATGTAAAAAATGATTTATTTCAAATACACATTTGAGCACTTCCTGGTGATGAGCCTCCTGAATGGCCCAGGAGGGCAGTAATTATAATGGTCAGCAATGATAAATGTGTGTTATTATAATGTGAAATGGAAAGTTTCCGGCTTATATATGAGGAGCTTGTTGTACACGTCACTAAATTAATTAATACTGCATGTTTTTTCCACGTTTTTTATTCCAAGAGTATTACCTGCTTGCAATGTACTCAATAAATAAATAAATATATTTGTATTCCCGGCCATGGTTTCGAAAAAATACTCTAATTATAAAGGGACAATAACTTGCCTTATTTGCTTTCTTTCTTCCTCATCCATTCACCTTGACAAACACTCCTCCCCAGCCTTCCCAGTCTTCTTAGTTACTATACATATACAGAAAACACAAGTTCTTGTACTGTTCAGTACCCAGTTCACTTAATCGCCATGTAGGCCAAGTAATGAGACACCCCTTCAGGGTGATGTGTGAAGACAAGTGAAGACAAGACAGGCCTTATTACAAAATTTTTCTCGATGTCAGGGTCTTTGATGTAATTTGTTATGATTTCTTCCTCCAAAGATAAATGCGTAAAGAGTAAGATTTAAGTGTGGGCTATGACTGAATCCCACGTGCTCCATTTGATGACCGTAAGGTTGAACTCAAAAGAAAAGATTCGAAAAATAAAATGGGGACGGTTCATTGAAATTCAGCGCCCACCGTGCCCCTCCCCCCCCCCCTATCCACCGTACATCTCCCTTGCGAATTGGGTCACCGCCTGATTTTTTAATACACGGAAATGGATTAGGGGGTCGCATTTCGCCCGGATGCATGCTCGCGCACGAATGTTGAGAGCTTATCGAAATGGTTTCCGGAACGGGAAAGAATTTATTCGGCAGCCCATCTTCATACATTCGCGATGTCGTATGTTACCGGGATGGATTGCAAAGCCCGCCAACGACACGCAACGAGCTATGAGCATTGAAACGCGCGCATAGGACGATTTGCCGCATCTCCGCAAATAGTTTCCCCTCTGGTTCTCTTCTTTAACCACAGCCGTAGCCTTATGAAAAGACGCAGCCAGTGTGCATTACGAGTGTAATCTCGCATGCTGCGGACGTACCACGTTTACATTTGATTAGGGTGTGTTGCTAGCGACTCCATCGGGAGTACTTTTCTTTAGGGTTCGTAAGTAAATATCTAGCTTTGAGGAAAAATGATCGTTCGGGTATTTTACATTGAGCAAACAGAGGGGTATCCATGAAAAGGATTAATGGTGAACATTATGCTTTAAGTATGAGAAATATGAGCTTTACGACCTCGAATATAGCAAAATGAAGATAAAGCACTCCAATAGCCGTAAAAAGTATGGCCACCACACGTCAGAACAGTTCCATTCCAAAAACTAAAATTATTCCCGATTAGCATAGCTGTGGTGGTTGACGGGAAAACTAATTCCTCGCCAGGGACCAGCCACAGGACACAAAACAGTCGAGGCAGAAATGGGATACTTCACCGATTTATTTGGGGACCCCGGGACTGTTAAGGACGCCGGGGTTACGATCATCAAGCATTATCCCTCTGTGGTTGTTTACAGGAATGGGACTTCGCGCCAGGGAAAATCACAAAGCATCTTAACACCACACAAACACATTTAAAAATACATTCACTCACACACTCAATCGGGAACAACCACGGGCGGAAAACTGACTCAAAAAGAACAATGTAAACAGTAGTGGCTGGGCCAGAGTTAATAGACAGATGACACAAATAATAACGAGGGTTCTTGTCGGATACGTGTATTTTGGTCACGAGGCTAAGCTAATAGGGAATACTTCTAATTTCTAGTATGTGCTTGTTCTAACACTCATAGACGCCAATATCATGTAGTAAACCAACACCTCTACTTATACATGAACTCTGCAAGCCATCTGAAGGGTGTGTACCAGGGGGTTAGTCATAACAAACATGCACTACGCTGTTCCTTTATAAGCTAAATGAAACTACGACTATTGACGAATTAACAAAAAATACTTGTCGGGAGGTGATATTTCATCAACATGTACTGCACTATACTATTATCCAATGTTAGATAAACTATTTATGTGATGTATTTTGCAACTATCTAACATGCACATAAACACAAGATTATGCAGGTAAAATGCAAGAGTTTCTGTTACTACTACATAGCAGATTTAGAGACAAGCAATAGACTACAAATCAACTGACTAACTGCAATACCTACAAGCCTAGTTAATAGTCTCATTGGCAGCTATAATGGTCTCTAATCGTTCGCAAGGGATATAGTATAGGGGTATAAGTAAAGCCTTTTCTGCAGGCTATTTTTCTAATTTTATTATAATGATAAATCTACCGCAGTATGTCGGGTTTCGTAAAATATTATTGACGTCGTCAGAAAATAGATTGGTTTTGATCTTAAATTATAGAAGTCTAAATTTTAACCATGTGGTGTGGTACTCTAAAATTTTACGGTCATTAGAGTGTTTTATCCTTAGTTTACTACCTTACAAATAAATGCTTGTTTACTTGGGATCCTTCCGGAGTCCAATGCTGTAACAACCAGCTAAGGTATGTGGTATCTGGCATTTGTCTGGCGAATAATTCGGGTGAGTTCTCCTGGCCTTCTCCACCGGGTGAGTGATCCTTCTGCAGAAATTCCGAAGGCTGACTCCACCATCGTCTACAGAACGACTTAATCAACGCCCTCAAGGCAATTGTGCTGATTATGGAGTCAGTAATCGAAACACCGGCAGCAGAATTTACTCTCCCGGTTAATGCGCGTGAAGGCTACACCCGGGGCCTTAACGTTGACAGTGGCCTGGTAAAACCAATTGGGATGGTAATATACATTTGATGGCATTGAGATATCTTTGGTAGAAAATTACTAGACCATGTGCTTACTCGAATTATTGTGCATCCCTGAAATAACCTAGTATTTCATCTAAAAGGCAAAATAATAATAAGTTGCTCAGTGTTCTAATAATTATGTGAGAAAAATGAACGAATTAATATTCGTTCGATTTTGAGGAACGTTCATAATGGTTATTTTATTGCTAATTGTATTTGAATTAAGTTGGGAAAAATAAAAGTAACTTACAAGCGTTCATAATGACAATCACCTGTTTGATGAATTCTGTCAACCATATTAGTACGGATACCGAATGGCATGCAAAAATTCATGGCTTTCTGTAAGTCAATTATTCCCTTTTATTGATTTAAAACTCGTATTTGAAATTTTCAACGAGGAATTATGCTCCGTCGTTAACTTTCCGGCAAACAATATAAATTTATTCATAAAAAGCAATTTATTTAAATTTGCCTTGCTAAAGTTCAGCGCCCTATCCGCATGTTAATTTTCCGCGGTTTGCATTATCCCCGGCTTTCCGCTGCTTGCATAAGTAGCTTCACTCTGCTGAAAAATACATGCTCGGCTTCGTAGCACGTAGCAGATTTTAAAGTTACTAATTTGAAGGGAATATTGTTTTTATTGTGAAGTAGATGGATCTAGTAGGAATGATAATTGGATAAAATTATCGGAATATTTTCACACTCCGGAAAATTGAAAATTAAAATTAAGCTTAGAATAAAAACAATAGGCACGAAATAAACAACCCAAATGGAAATAAAAAGAGCAATCAAATCATTTATGAAAACTACAGGAATTTTGTGGTACGCAGTCTCACGCAAGGGTGCCAAGATACACACCAGAGTGAATTCTTGATGAAAAAGTCATTTGACTACACCAAGACTCTGATCAGGATCTCTTGATGGCTGATCAGTTGTTTTAGCCAGTTATTACACCTTATTTCTCTCCTATGAACCAAGATATCTAGTTTGTTTTACTTTATACCGCCTCTTAACGATAAGTAGGACATTTGGTTTCGAATCCCGGTCAACAGTAAATTTTACTGATATTTTAATGGCAAGTCCCACACATTGGGGTGGGATAAGACTAAAGATTTTTTATGCATCATTTTATAATTATTGTTATTATAGTATTCCAGTTGAAACATTCGTAAAAATTTTCCATGCATTAACAACACTTTAGCTAAGTATTCTTCATTTTTGATATCCACACCCGATCGCGGGGATTTAGGTCAAGGTAGATTTTCGCCGTAGGAGGACGCCACTGCAAGGAACTGGCTCAGTTTAAATTCACATCATTCGGATGAAATGCATGCCATTCAGTTCATTCCGTTTCATTCCGCGTTTGAACTTGACCATCACCGCAAAAATCCACCAGATTATTCCCAAAAACTTCATTTTATTTGGTTTGATAAAAATATAATAATCCAAATAAACTTGAAATATCAAAACGCTTCAACACCTCTGGCACCAAAGGAAACGTTTTTGTCAAATTTATCACAGATCACGAATTAATGCTAAGACTAAACTTGAAGTGCACCTTAATATCGGATCAAAACACATTTTTCGATTTCATCTGGAGCTCAAATAAACGCGAAATTACTCCAAGACTGTCTCGTTGGAGACTCTTCGAGCCATTAACTTCGCGCTTATGTTTAATGGTTTCGCGCATGCCACGAGATTGAGATAATTTTTCCTTCGACTTAGAAGTAACAAAATGGTAAAATGGTGGTATAACTTGCTAAAATACCTGATCATCAATTAGGAGATCCTGGTTCGCATCCCGGTGAAGTCAAATTATTTTAGGACAGGTTTTGTTTTACTTGTTTCCGCGAACGATAAGAGGCCATAATATCTGCCAATAATAATAAACAAGGTTTGTTGATAGACTGCATTGTAATATGTCGGGTTACGTAAGATGTTATTGACGTCGTCAGAAAATAAATCGGTTTGGAACTCACATAAAAGATTAAGTCTAATTTTTATGTGACAGTCTGAAAGTGACTCTTATTTCAATCTTGGAAGGTTTGTAACATTAATGGAATTGTGTGAAATTCACAGTGAAAAAATCATTCGCCTGGACTGGGATTCGAACCCAGACCCATCCGATTTCGCGCCGAGTGCTCTACCGTTTAAGCTACCCAGGCGTCATCTCTCACTGTAAATTTCACACAATTGTGTGACCACTAGCGGGTGACTCCGTTAAAGTTACTGCGCGGCCAATTACGCAGTTCTTTGAACTAATGAAATTATCATAACGGCCTTCTACTTTCTCACCAATCTTCGCTGCACGTGTTCTCACTCGGTTTTTAAGACTACCTCATAAGTATTGCAGTACTAATAGTAGGATCAGTAGTGGTACTGATACATCTACGTGGTGCACTGCCAGCCGCCTCAAGGGTGTGTGGCTGGGGGTGACTCCATACCAGGCAAAGAAACTTACTACCGTCACCACTAACCGTCAGACAAACTATCATACTGTTATTAGCAAGTTTACCAAAATTACTATTTAGTTAACTTACGCATGTGGAAAGAGATATAATATGCAATGCGGCTTCTATCATTCTACTCATGCGGGATGAATACTGAACACAAACTTCACTGTTGGGTTAAAAACAAATAGCTGGATCCCGTCCATCGTACGAGCCTGCGCCCTTTTGTTAAACGCTGGAGGATGATGGTTTGTAGTAGCGTTATACCTTCTTACAGGATTACATAACAACGAAAAAAGTATCATCTAAATCCGTCAACCGGTTTTCCCGTGAAAAAGGTGCAAAATTTCATGGTAATCGGTTAATTAGTTCATACGTAATGATGTGACTTAGAAAGCAGTTTTGGGGTCTCAGGGCTTATCAGGGCCCCACCTTTACTTTTGAACGCCTAAGATTATATTATGTCTTCATAGGTTTATTACGTATATTCCTAAGAGTGTGACAAAATTAAATAGGGGTATTTTACGGTTGGATATATGTAGCCTATGGTTGGATATATGTAGCCTAAGATTATATTATGTCTGCATAGGTTTATTACGTATATTCCTAAGAGTGTGACAAAATTAATTAGGGGTATTTTACGGTTGGATATATGTAGCCTATGGCCGTCCCAGTGCACTCAAATATCCGAGTGCAAAATTTCAAAATAACTTCAAAATTTCGATCTTCCATCAACCGCTTTTCATGCGAAAAGCGGACAGAGAGAGTTACAGACAGAAAAATTTTATGTAATTTAATTATTATAGATTGTTTAATTTCAGTCATTTTAACACAAAACGTGCAATAGGGATGAACAAATTCCATATATACAGTTGAAGTAGTACCCATGTATAAATGAAAAATTATAAGAGTGTGTAAATAATCAGTGATACCTTTCATTACTATTTGCATTAATGTAGGCATCCATCACAGTTATTATGGTTCCAAATAATGCTCGTAAAAAATGACATGTAATATTTTTCCATTCTAAAAATCTTCCTAATCTGATGCAAGCGATCTAACCAACTGTAATTCTCTGAACGGGAAGCCAGTAGTGCTTTAGCCGCCTATTCAACCCTTGTTTCTTTCATCCCTTGACCGAGCACATTTCACTGTGGGCACGCAGGAGGAAGAAGAGGGAAGGGGAAAGGTCGGACGTTTTTTGACAGAAGCGGGGCAAAGGCAAGACCACTAGAGGGCGTGAAGAGACTGTCCTCTCGGAATCTGTGTGAAGGAATGAGATGGCGTGAGGATATGGATGACTGTCCCATTTTGGGTATTGATTCTCGATCGGGGGTGAAAAGGGGGGAGGAAGGGGACTCGAGGGATGCCGGGGTGGGGGTGAGAAAGGGAAAACGTTTCCATGGGGGGGAAGGATGAGATAGCATCGTCGGGGTGGGGGAAGGGAACGGGACGAGATGGAAGATGGTTGGGAGTCGGGAAAGTAGACGCATAATAATGGATCGTGTCGCCCTTTTTACCACCCCACCCAGGGAGTGGGGGGGGGGGGCGGTAGGGGGGGGGGTACGAATGAAGGAGGAGTAGGCCGAGGGGGAAAAGAAGGTGCTCTTTCAATCTTTCTCCAGAGAGAAACCCAATTCCCCACCGCCACTCTTTTTTAACGCGCGCACTAACTCAAGCGGGAATTTCTTCATCTTTCTCGTTCTTTCGTGTTTACATCGCCAGGGTTTAACCGCGGAGTAACTCAAGTGGGAGCCGTTCCACGTGAAAATGATGGGAAGCGATAAGCTGTTCATGGTGACACTTAATTTTGGTATTTCTTTACGGTGTTAGTCAAGAGTCAAATATGGCCGTCCTTGGTCGCGAAATGGAGTAATATTCCCAATCCCAGGTTCAGTTAAAGTGTTTTTACGCCGATAGATATACTTTCGTCGGATGGGGCTGTGAATAATGTTTATTTGCCAGTATTGAGGTTTTTTTGGTGTGATAAGCCAACTTAAAGTAAAATGTTCGTTATTCATCCATAAGTTACATACCGATGTTGTTAATAATTTGTAGACATTTGCTTATCCCATTAAATTATGATTTTAAAAAATGTGAATGATTGATTAATTTTGTATTCCTTTGATTTCGAAGTTACGCATCGTTAGCTATTAAATATTTATGGTTGTTTCGTTGTCTACATTTAGACGCAGATATATTCAACCCAAACTAATATTCATAACCGGAGCATATTCTTAGTGCGTGTTGCTGATATAAATATACTGAGCCCTCTTAATTCATTTCTAATGCATCATCTATTTGATTAAAGTTTTGTTAGAAATAAATTAATAAATTTTTACTGTAAAAACCTTAATTTTCTCTTAAGTTAAATATAAATTCATACATTTTCACTCGAAACACCTTTATTATCTGTTCGGTATTGATCTTCAGCCATGCTCCGTTCAATGATGAAGTGACATATGCGAAAATCTGCTGGGTCTTAAACCCAACCATTAAACGGCCAACAATATGTTATCTCAACAAAGGTATCCTGATGGTATTCAAATAATTTATTAGAATTTCCAATATGATTAATTTCTCTTCATTTACATTCCTTTTTGGTTTTTTCTCTAAGCAGTCCCCATGCGTCTTAACATTCGATCCTGTTTCCGTCAACGACTAAGTGATAGATTTGAAATACAGTCAACCAACCATCCGTTCAATGCCCACATAATGGATTCGGTTCGCCCCCTCACAAAATACAGTGCTCAACGGCAAGATTTCGCGCTCCGTGGAATTTTTTTTTCGTTGGGGCACACCTCCTCCGAGTGACATGGCTCTCGAAGGGGACTCCTGTTGTGAGGGAGAGAAGGGGGAGAAAGAAGAAAAGAGTGTTAGGAGAGCCACCGATAGGGATAAACAACCACTCAGGGGAGAAGAGGAGAGGGCTGGAACCATGGGAACGTAGGGAGGGAGGGGGAGGAGGCGAGAAAGAAGATCGACTGTTTGATGGATGAATTGATTGATCACGAGGTTGGGGACTCAAGCGCCTTGAGTTCTCCCGTGGGGAGGCAGGTGGGGATAAGGGGGGTTGCGGGTTGCGCGATCTCTCTCAGCCCGCCCGTTTGCCCTCACTTTTCCTTCTCTTTTCCCTCTCTTACCCCATAGCTTTTCCCTTCTTCCCCTACCGCCTCTTTCTTATCCCATTTTCAACACCCCCTTCCGAAAACCAACCCCCCCCTGCCGGGGCACCTCCGTCTAACCTCTCCACCTCTCCGATCTCTCTCTCCATGCTTCCCAAACGACAACCGCCCTCCCGTTCCTCTCGAGTCGCTCTCTGTCCTTCTCTAATTTCGAAAATAGATTTCATGCCTACAAATTTTTATCATGTCAGTCCGTTTTTTTTGTGCTCGTCACAGATTCCCGAGCTTTTAGGATACAGAGCACCAGTCGTTTTGTCATTTCGCGGCCAAATTTAACAGCAAATAATTTTAACAATCGTTTCATAATTTCGCCTGCGAAAATTTTCGTAATTTTTGTTTTTCTCTAGCTCACAGTCAGCGCGTGATATTGTAAAATTGGTAATCTTAATTCAGAAGGTTGCAAGCATAGACAGAGAGATAACATTTATTAGATTGAGAGAACCCTAGAGTGTTCAGAGTGCAGAGCAACGAATGATTATATCAAGCGTTTTGTGATTTTTCCCGCATAATTTAGCAGAAAATAATGTTGACAATTCTTTCATCTTTCCGATATCGAAAATAACTGCAATTTACGTTTATATTTATCATGTAGTCAGTACGAGGTATTGTAAAACTGTTGATCACACATAAACAGAGATATAACATTTATTTCATTGAGAGAACCATTAGAATCGTTCGTTTGTTATGCTTTTATTTTCATAATCTATGTAATTGACCTCATGTCAAATGTACTGCTAAATTATTCGACCATGGACATAATGTGACATACGCAATACTGTGTTTGTGAGCTTAGTCTATGCATCTCTTCCTCATGCATTTAGTATGATTTAGTTAAAAACAGTTCATATTTACGTAGAAATATCATTCATTTTCTTCCTAAAATGTTGGTAAATATTATTTTAGATAGTAAAATTAAAGTAAATTCTCCATGTCCGTTTGTTTTTGAATTCCTCATAGATAACCGTTTGTTCCGAGGTAAGAGCAGCAAATAATTATATCAATTGCTTTGTCATTCCATCCGCTCAAAAAATGTTTTTTTCGTTGTTCCCTGAATCGCAGTCAATGCGACATGTTGTAAAAATGATGACCTTTATTCAGAAGGCTGTTCGAGAAGGAAATTCAATTCAGGAGAGGGATAAACATTCACTTTGGTTGAGATAATCCTCCAAATATTTTGTTTTTTATATTCGTTATTATGACTTTTGTTTATTTATCTCTGTAAATATGTAGTGGCCAGTTATTTGGCCGAGGGCATCGCCTTCATGCGCTAAACGTAATTTACTTTAAAAGAAAAAAACAGTAAATTCTTTTGCAGAATATTCATTAATGTTACTAACTAACTAATTTCTTGCTAAAATATTGGTAAGAATTATTTATTCAAATTAGATAACTCTCCTGTCAACATTTTACACGGACACTATACCTTACTCAGGAAAACACATGGAATGGATGAATTTCTTTTCCTTAAAATGTAATCTTTCTAATTTACGTTATTAACCTGGTTAAACTGTGCAACACATTCATTAACAGTTTTGAGTTAGGAAAGATATATTTTATTATTACTTAAATTATGTCACGGATGGACTGCAAATTTACAAAATGAGAGAAAAATTCTTCCCGTTCATTATCCAAATGATTTTCCTTTATGAAGTATTTTTAATTTTTATTGTTTCCACTTTTTTGTTGATGATGTTTCGCTTTCTGCACAATTTCTCTGGTGGATATGTATTAAAATATTTTGCTTTGTGGTGTTAGATGTATGAGCCTGTTTGTCAACCATGGTCATTATATATTTATGCGCATTACGTATCAATTATATAACAATAACCTTTAGGAAATAAAGCAATAGCAAATAGCGACACTAGCATACTATTTAGCAATACTCTATTTAGTTCACTGAACAGTGAACTAAATAGAGTATTACATCTGAATGTTAAACGATAATAAACAACGTTGTGTATGTTGTAGCATCATAGGTATTATTACCATTATTATTCGCTGCACCTAAATATTCTTGCACATTTAATTAAGTGTGTAGTCTATTTAATTCCTTAATGTGTACCGTTTATTACGTAAGTGTTCTCTCATATACATGCAGTGCCCCTGTTAGAGCTGCTTTTAGAATAGACATTGAAGAGTATACTTTTTGTAAATATGCATTGAATTCATCGATTATCCCCCGAAGCAATCTATCATGGAGACCTTGGGACTCTGAGCCCTTCCTATACAGATTTTCTTTCTATAGAGATTTTCCTATACAGAATTTGCTAGAAGCGTGAATATCCTTTGAAAATCAAATCTATGGTTGTAAAGGAAAAATTCTATTGTTGATTTCAGAGAAAAATGTGAGATTTTTCAGCTAAAAACATGATATTCAGGCAAATACGAAGCGTAAAACAAAATCGATTGAAAGAATAAAAAATTTCGTTTATTCAGCCATCCGATAACAAAATCCCAATCCTCGATCTTGAGCAGAAGTACTTTTAAAAGAGAAAAAGTAAACCACTACACAAAATCCAATACGTAGCGTACCAAAGGGCCAGCCCCTTTTTAGGATCTTTTGGGTCTTGGAGATCTTTTTAAAATATCCTATGACTTTTCTCTTGCCTTGAATTATTAGTCTGCAATATTTGACCACGATCAGAGTAAAACTGTAGATTTGTATGAAAACTAAACAGACAAACGACAGACAATCATTCTTCTTGATATATATATAAATAGTATATTGTGTTATAACTCGGATGATGATGTACTGCAACATCGAAACCGGCCAGTGAAAATAAAAAGTGTGGAAATTACCGATTGTCTCGTCATTCCAGTAAAGAATGATGGATTAGAGCAGAACTAGAAGGAGGAGATGTGAAATTAAATGATAACTACGGCTGTTAAAAGAAAAAATGAATGGAATTTTTACCAGTAAAGATGGTGGCCGTTGACATTAGAAAGGGTGCCTGGGGCGGGATCACGGTTCTCCATAACACGTGCGCTAGCGTTATCGATATTTTTCAATTGCAATCTAGAGAGTGAACAGGCGATCGCCATTGTTTTTAAATAGTGTCAGTTGCTTCAAATCACTACTTTTATTTGATGGAACGCATTCTTAGGACAGTGAATGTGAGCATTGCCCTTCTACAGTGGTTTACTTATTGAATAACGATAACGACAGCTCGAAAAAAGGAACATGATTTATATTCTGATATTCCATTGCTAGCCAAGAGCAGTGGATTTTCACCGCTCCCTCACCTGTTCACCCCATTTTCCCCTCCAAAAGCCCATCTCCTGGTTTCAACCGCATTATTCTTCTTCCGTATCTGTCTCTCTCGCCTTCCCCAAACAAGACCACACCCCCTCAGCCTCTCCTACCCGCCGAAGCTCTTCGTCCTCCTCCTCATCGTCATCTCTTCCTCCTCCTCCTAAGGGTGCGACGCGGCGGTAGGTACCTGTTGTCCCCGTCCTCTCTACTTCTCCCTAAGCTCTCCCCCCATTTTCCCCGTCGAGTGTAGATCCCTGCTTTGATTTGCCCGTGCCTACACATTAAGTGTTGATTGAATCGTAATCATCTTCGCCCTTTTCCTTCCCCCCGGAGGCGGTTGCTGTTTTTGAGACACTTCACTGAGCTCTCTCTCTGTCTCGAGGGAGGGTTTTTTTTGAAGAAGGAGAAGTGATGAGGGATTGTGTTGAGTTGAGGGGGAGGAGGGTGATGTGAGAATCAGGGATGGGGGAGATATGAAAGAGTATCATCGTCCCAGTGGTGTGGGAGGGGAGGGAAAAAAATTGACGTAATGAATGCGTGGAGTGTCTCCGTTATGAGAAGTGAACGAGAGAGTCGTCTATTACCATAATTTCTTTCGGGATTGGGTCGTCGATTATTGAAGCCTGAGGGAAATCCGAGGAGAGAGAGAGAGGAAATCTCTTATTTTTGGATGTTTCAAGTTTATGAATGATCATGCTAACTGCTCTCTGCGATTTTAAATTGATTTTTTGGGCAAGGCCTGAATAAATATTGCCTATTCCCTTTTTATTGATGGATTCATGTTTAAAAATGCCATTTACAAGTCTATCGTAGAAACAACTTGGGTTTCTGAATTTTATAAGGTTTTGGATGTTAATCAGGAAAATATATATATATATTATAATAGTTTTTATCTCATTATTGTAAGTGATTTAAGAATGCGCTCCGAATGCTATGAATCCAGCAGTTAGCCAGGATGAAGCGTACATGTGAATAGTTACGTATATACTATTCCTTAGGCATAGATATTCAGAGTTGTTTGAGAGTTAACAGTCTAAAATATGTGCGTTGAGGTGAATAGTGGATTTAACCCCTCATTATGAGACCTCTCCAAATGTAATATCAAGGTTTAAACTGTAAAATCGTCAATCTCAGCTCTATAATAGTTAAGGCTGGCTCGGTGGAAGTGCCGAGCCATTAAATAATAGGGTAGCAGTAGCTACGTTGATCGGGAATATAATATTTGATACATTTAGTAATATATTCACCAATTAAATCACCTTTGAGTATGTATAAGGAATAATAGGAGGCAAAATTTATCATGCCTGATGTTAGAAAGTCAAATTCAACCGAAATCACTGATTTCACATTCTCATCGGTTTTACATTCATGTGGGATCAGGATTTTGCATTATGCTTTTCATTTGTTTGGTTACGCAAAGCGCCATGTTGTTTGATGGAGAGAGGGGAGTTGTACAATGGCCGCTGTACGAGACAGACGTGTGTGAGCGAAGTCACTCTTTATTAAATGGTTTTTCTCTTCATAGTCCTTGGATTTCATTTCTCACACCCCACATTCATATTCACAATATTTATAGATTGATATTTTGAATTTCACGTCATTTCATTTAACAACTCGCTCTTTGATCAAGATTGAAACTTCCTACGTTATTAAAAAAATATTGTTTAAATTGTGTAAAAAGCAAAGTTAAAGGCAACAAATGAAAGTAACCCGGAGAATGTGACCCTAGAATTTAAATTATCAATTAGTATTTTTAATAGAAATACGTAGGTGAACCTCGCATTTCTTTGGTGAAATTAGGATAGAATCCTTTAACGATTAAATATATTTTAATCATATCTACCGAGGGATCTAGTTAGTATGTTCTAATTAGGTGAAAAAGAGTGGAGACCGATCTTTGATTGGATGGTCATTAATGGGCGTATTCGAGAAGAAATCACGCGTGCTTGGAAAATTTATGTTCCGAGCGTCACTGAACATCAGGTTGTCGCAAGTCCATTAATCCCTCAATCCAGTCCAAGTCTCATTGTCTTAAGCAGGTGTTCTTCGGTCATTTCTTTCGTAAATTATTTCATGAATAATTCATGAAAACCTTCAGACTTGGACTGCGCATGCCAATATTCTACGAATTTCTGCAAATTAGGTAGTTCTTTAAGTGGTATGCGTTGCTGCGCGCATGGGCTTCGACCATACTCTTTCTAGCCCTTTCCCTACGAACGCCATGATAGCACGGCGTAAATATTTCAACACAAGTGAACGAAGGCCTTTTCAAAACGGTGTACATTTTTCTACGCATGTGAACGAACGAAGTTTTATCACGGCTCTATGGCAAAGCAAGACGTAAGCAAACAAAAACGGTTCTAGGTATCATAAATGACCACTTCTCGGGACACCGGACCCTTGGTCAAACTACATAAAAAAATCAAATGCTATTAAAAATTTAAAATCAGTTAATTTATTCCTTGCAAAATATAATATAAATATAAAAAAATTCATGTGTCAAATATTGTGTTCTTGCTTACTATAATGGCATTCTTGTACTATGTCCCTTTGGTGAGCTTTGGTTAGAATCCACACTCCATTAGGTTTTTTTAAAATCAGATCTTCTTGGGGGAGAAAGATATGGGGTAAGCCATCGGTTTATTTCAGAGAGGGGCACACTTCGCCGCCAGGCGAAGCGGAAAAGACGCTAAATCTCGCGGCAAGGAAAATCCCTGCCGTCTTACAGTCGCGAGGGCCGCGTGAGGAAGGAGTTAGAGGCGGGGAGGAGGAGGTCGTGCCGGTGGGAGAGGAAAACGGAAGAAGAGGAGGTGGTGGAAGGTGTACGACCGAGGAAAGCCATATTACGGAAAGGGGTAGGGAGACTTTGAGTGGAGATGAAATCTGGTCCCGTCTCTCCCGTGGTCTACATTTACATTCTGAATTTGCATGTATATTGGACGTGCTGCGTGCACTAGAACAGGTGCATAGACGTGTGTGGCCTTCTTCACAGTGCCAGGACCTTCCTCCCTTGCTTTAAAACCTTACCTCTCCCGTGCCCATGTTCACGACGGTCGTCTCACCTCATCTAACCTTACCACCTCTCCTTCCTCCTCAGCCCTTCGTCCTTCCTCGGCGTCCCTGTGGGCGATGCAATGACATCTCTCCAGAGTTTATGCATGCCTCGAATCACGTGAGGATTCCAGTAAAAAAAGAAGTTACGGGTTGGGAGTAAAAAAAATTCTTGCCGACGGATCCGGTTCAAATTGAGTGGATGAGAACGCAGTCTAGAGACGGATGTTCTCCCCCCTGACTCCCCCTCTATCCTCTTCACCCCCCTCCCCACCATCGTAGTACCTCTGGATTGCGAGGAGTAGTAAAAAGATTTTACATCTTTCTCTTCATTTTTTTCTGGGGAAAAATACATGTGATCCGTGGCTACTTTTTTTTCCTCCTGGGATCTCGGTGCACTAATCAGAGTTTATGTATGCGCGTGCATGTAAATTTGAACCGAAGTCGTCATTCTGTCGCTCTTGTTTGTCAGGGAACAGTAACCCGTTTCGAGAACGGAGTCTCTCTCGCTTGGAAAACTTTCCTAATGGGAGAGAGCGAGAGGAAAATTTATGAAATGATCTTTGATCTTGAAGGAATACACCGACTGACTGATGACGACCTATTGTCCAGCAAGTAATTATTAGTTCAAGAGGAGAGCAATTGACAAGTAAATTTAAATTAAAGATGTACACAGAATATCCGTAAAAGCAAAGGAATTTTGACCCCTGTGCATGCATTTTGGGTGTACTGGTCACCATAGACAGGGAGAATTTAAATCTTGTAAACACGTGCGTTAAATCCTCAGTGTTGACGGTCATCTGGATGAGTGAAATACATGCAAACGAGTCAAAATTCCTTTGCTTTTATTGACAATTTGGATTAATCTTTAAGTTAAAGTAGTTCTTTGGTGCATAATTTCACGCATCAAAGCTCTTTTAGATTCAAACTTTTTCTCTTCTCCCAGCCCATTGTTATCATAAATCTGAAATTGTTATCCATTTTGTATATGTCCATTTACAGCATTACATACTGCCTTTTCAAAATGCATCATAATATCTACATACTACCTTGGGAGCCGCCGCATAGGCATGTGGCAGGGATTTTTAGGACATCTGCCATGTAAATGTGTAAAGGAGAATGTATTAATGAGGCGAAAAGGTGAACTGTATTTCGGGAGGGTTTTAAGTGGATCTCAGTTTTTATCATGGTCAATTATTGTGTGTGGAAAGAACGAAATTTTGTACCTATCTGCTCGGCAATGTATCTATCTCATTTTATTATTCCTGTTGAATATGCATTACTGGCATTAACATAGTTTTTATAATGGCACAAAAAAGTCAAGAAGATGTGATGAAGTAGATAATGCGCTGTTTAACTTTTATCCAAAAAATCATGGAAGAAAGCTCAATATCAGTCAAGCACACTCATTTATCACTATTAACGCTTTGCTTCATATAAAAAATTCTCAGTCAGAAAAGAACTCTTCATCAACACAAATGTTTAATAAATTCCTCAAAAAATGACAACCTTCAATTAATATTTTTAGATTTTTTTACTAGCTTCACGATCATATCAATTTTCTCTGTCAATTCTATTGTCAGACTTCGATTGTTTACCTTCGGTGTTTGCTCATATTTATACGGTAGTGGATTTGCTACATTTGCTCAATAACTTCATACGGTAAATCCCTAGAATATTTGTGCCACCTCTGATTTCGCCAATTCATTAAATACATCATCAAATTACTTAATTTTAAAATTGGATGCTCTAGTCAACGTCGGTCACAGTCCCTATTTTTCTGCCACAAATTCCAAAGCCATTTGCGTGAGAGGCAAGATGCGGGTGTGGGTCAGGGATGGGCAAAAAATACCGGTATTCGGTAGTACCGATACTATTTTTATTTAATCCGGTAGTACCGACCAGTATTTAAAATCGGTACTACCGATGGTACCGATACTAAAAATACCGGTATTTAGGCAGCGCTGCCATCTTGCGTCAACTAACGGAACTAACTATGAACATTTACTAACTACACTAAATTTTCTAATTTTCTCGTAATATGTCTACTTTTTTTCTTATTTACGTAACCGTGAAGTTGAGATATGTTTGATATCATTATTGATATAATAGGTTAGTATAAATTTGGGACGCATGCCGAACACCAGACAATCGATGATTTTTAACAGTATAAATACAATTATTTATTCTTGAAAATTAAACATTAGTGTGACCACAAGGATTGATCACTATAACAAGGGATTTTACCTGACCATAACATTAAAACAATACCGATCGTTCTTCATGTGATTTAAAATCATTCCAACTAAAAGCGACGAGCGTAAACATATAGTGTAAAATAAAAACTATATACCAAATAGCCGATGTATATTTCCGATGAATGTTCATTAAAAATGTCGATGGATGAAAATTTCTGTGTATCTTTTTGGACTGATATTCTAACTAGCCGAAGTACTGGAAAATTTGGGTGAAACATATGTTAATTTGTAGTTAATTAAAATTTCGTCGGTACTACCGGGCGAGTAGTATTATTGCTTTTTAATGCTCATAAAAAAATACCGGTACTTTTGTTGAGTATCGCCTATCCCTAGTGTGGGTAACATGTGCTTTGTCTTGGAATAATTAGTTTCCTTTCTGTGCAAAACCCTAACCAGATAATCTGGATGAGCACCTTGAAAGGGATCAGATAATGCTTGGATCTTGTATAATTTTATTATCACGTTGATGATTTGCATCTGGAAGGGAGCTTTTAACGACTAACTTTATATATTTGGACATTAAAGTTATGAAAAACAGATATTTTCCCCAAAACTAAAAAGAATTACTTGGTATAAGGGTGGTGTTTATGATTCAAAGGAGAATTTCTAAAGGAGTTTGGAATACTCCTGAATAGTCTCTTATCTTTGAAGGCATAATAATTCAGCTACTTGTGACTGCATGGAAGTGCTTACAGACTTTTAAATACATTTAGAGCACCATACAATCTAAGAACTGTAGCTCCGTTTTCTATTAAGTATATCCATGATAGTATTTTCCTGGTGGCACGACACTCGAGCATGGGCAGAATATACAGCCGTCAAGTTTTTCCGTAAATATTTATAATTTCCACACGTGGAAATCTTAATACGGAGGGGATGAATGAAATCCGGGTTACTGTACATAACGTGATCCCTTTGAAGAAATGCATGAGCTTTATTAAGTATCTGAGCTTAAGAAATTAATAGAATACAAAGAAAGTGATTATGAAATCCACCAAGGAAGTTTTAATCCTCCCTCATAGAACTCGAGATTCTCTGCAGCCGACAGAAATATTTTTGAGAAATGTGGTGCAAGAGAATATTAAAGGCTATCAGATCTAAGAAGACTATTTTTTCTATCCTATCTCTTTTTTTCTCTTTCTTTCCATAGTACCCTTTTCCCGGTGGGACGTATGAAAGCGTTCACGTATCCTCAGAATCATCAGGGTTTGAAATTAAATCCCAGGAAGTCTGCCAAGAGCACTTATTTTTCGTCGCGACTTTCATTATTTTTTTTAGTAAGTTTTTGTTTAACTCATAATCTTTCCTTCCTCTTTAACAGTTTAGTTGCCTTTAGTCTCGCCAGGATCGCGCCGTTGTAATGGTTGTTGAAGGATTTATACATTTCTTCATTTTGTCAAATTAAAAATTGTTTTCGCAATAGAACGCCAAAGAGCTTTTTTAGCAAAGTAAACTCAAAATAGAAATATTGAAATAAATAAAGAGATTTGTCATCAATTAAATGTCCATTGAAATCGATAGCCAAGTTTAGCGTGGTGCGACAATCCCAAAATGCTAATCCGTCTTTCGTTATAATTATGAATGAAAAAGTATTGCTTTGTTTTTCCACATAAATTTCGTTATAATAATTTCATTCAATCCTAATGGTATCTGGTTTATTCGGCGCACAAGAGTCTAAATTCCTAGAAATAACCGTAAATAAATTACGTAGTGGTTTGATTTTACGGTAAAGGTTTTGAGAATTAGTACGGTTTAATTAATATATTTCTTTCTTTTTATTCCTGAAGTACAGGAATGTAGTCCCGCTGAAATACGTCCTTGACTTGTGATATCGGCTCTTTGTTAACATTTATATACATGGGATGTAAAGCTACCTATCGGCTACTCATAGATATGTTTGGAGTACATTATTCCAATATTTCTGAGTGGCATAACTTTTGGGCATAAAAAGCCGGTGGAAACTAAAATATTTAAAATATTTTAAAGAAAGTATAATAGCGTTGAGTGACTTAAAAGTTTGCGTAAAATTCATTTAATGAAATTGATTTATGTGCTAAGTTTCCCTTTTGGCATTCAGTGAATTATGTTAGCACTAAAAGTTGAGTTATGTCAAGAATATGTATGTTAAAAATATATGTATATTCAAAATAAAGTAGAATGAGTCAAACTTTGTATACCAGACCTGGAAGCTTTGGTAGGAGATGCATTAGACCATATTTATATAAGACATTGAGAATACTTGCGGAATTTAGTTTCAAGATCATGGCTCCATAAAGGTTGAACGAATCATATTTTTCTCTGCGTTGAGAAATATTAAATTATTATGCTAAAAACTTTAAATTTACAAAAGTTTGTATTTGAGCTTAATGGTGCAATATTTTTGTTTAAATTTCTGATCATTTCAACTTTCAACACATGTGCCTTCATGTGTTTCACCGGGGGTACGTGTTCCATTCTGATATTCTAAAAAGAACTTCTTCAACATTTCTCTTTCTTGCAATGGTTGATAAATTGAGAGTTTTCTCATATCCAGAGACTTAACGTTTAGATTTTGACGGACGTTCGTAGAAAAAGCTTTACTTTCAGAATTATCTAAGCTCTAGTTCTTTGAAGACGATGAGCATCGGCCGGCTGCTTTGGTCCGTTACCCATAAGCCTCTTGATTTCAGAAGATTCGGAACAATATAACATCCGCTTAGGTCTGTGATCCATAGAAACACGCACGTTGGCTAAAAAGCTTTGATCTAACCCCGAAGAAAAATCTCTCCCGATGGATCAAAGCGGAAATAAACACAATAGACTGTCGGTTCTTGCCTAATAAACGTCCAAAGTGCGTCGTGTGTTACTTTGGAGATTTTTTTTCGCGGGCCGCCGCACGTCTGGCGGTAGGGGGGAACAAGATTGCCGCCTTTTGATTTAGTGTAATCGCAGCATTTATTCTTCCCACCAAGCAGGAGGAGGCCACCTTTACTGGGTGATCCTCACCTGCTCCCCTCTTCTTTAAACCCCTGACGGGGATGCCGTTAGTCTCCCAACCCCACCTACGGCCCGTTCTTTTCCCATTCCCGTCTCCCATTTTCCTCGCCAAAATACCACCCATCCCGCCTCACTTCGCCACCTCTCCATCTCCTCTTTAAAGTTCGGCGGGAAGTGTGGAACGGCTAAACCCAATCTCGCCCTAATAAAGACCTTATCTAATCCACTCCCTCCGCCCTAACCCAGTGGATTCGGCGCCACCTCCTCCTCCTCGCTCGCTTTAAGCATTCCTATCCCCGCCACCTTTAGTTCCCTCTGGGATCTTCCCTCCTCTCTTCTCCCATCATTTTTTTCCCCCTTTCAACCCTTCTTTCCCACAAAACTCCATCCCTTTCCCTGTCTCTCTCCACCTCTTTCTCTCTCCTGTCTTTTTATCTCGCCGCCATCCTTCCTCCTCCTCCCTAGGCTCGCAAACCTCACCCCTGAAAACCCTCCCTCTTTGGCTTTGATCTCTTTTTTCTTTTTGCTGTCGCACAAGAAGAACTTAAAACGTCTCGCCGTCCTTCACGTACCCATCCCCCTTCTCTTCACCTTTCCTCCACCTTCTCTCTCTCTCTCTCTCTGTATTCTTCATCCTTCTTCAGTCTCCTTCATGTGAACATCTCTTCGATTCGCCTCCATCTCTCCCGCTGTCATCAGCATTCTCCTTGTCTCCCCTTGCCTACACCATTATTTCCATCTCACCATTTTGCCTCCCTTACCTGTCCTTTTCTCGAGTCTGCGATAGCGATTACAAGAGTGAGGGATGAAGTGATCAAAGGAGACGGAATGTCTCCTCCTCCCTTGCCTTTTGCTCTCGTTCCTATAGTGTGCTGTGAAAGTAAATAAATCAGGTTTTCATTAGTGGTGCAGGTCGCCTTTTATCTATCAGGTGCTGCTAAGAGTAATTCTTTGAAGCAAGAGGGTGTGTCCTTTTCGAAACAGTTGATTGGCAGCTGAAATTTTGGTTTCGTTTTTAAAGTTGCTCCTTTACAAAGGCGAAAATGGCGCTCTTAACGACAAAGTGATTGTCTGTGAGCGATTCATGAGCCAAAGTGAGTGCTATCGCGAAGTGCTATTTGGGAATGGTGCCAATCGGCATAAGGGAAGGATTGCATAATGTTATGTATGCATAAAAAAGAGTTAATAAAGGTAAACCTTTACAATATATCCAAGTAAATAATACTCACGACCCGGGGAACAACGCTTTAGCGTCATTATCAGGTGATTTTGGCAGATTAAACAAAGACCATTGAGGGAAGGAAGGAAGAAGGGGGAGGAGGGAGGATAATCTGTGATTAGGGTGGTTGTGTGGATGGTGGTTAAAAGTCAGAGTGCAAAAGTATGGCGAGGGATGTTCGGTTGAGGTGGCAGGGGTAAACGGGAGACGGCTTTGAGGATTGGGGAGGAGGCAGGCTACAAATATTAATTTACAACTAACTTACTCTCTTACTCTTTTCGCCTTTATTGAATCTTTTTCTTAATCAAATACCACCAAGTCACTAAGAAAATTTATGTGTATATGTTTTATTTTTTGAATATCTGAAATCTTATTTATGCAATGTATCCGAATTATCAAATCAAATTTGCTGGAGATTCAATGGATTTGTGTCGTGACTGGTATATAGGCTTATGTCTATGATCAGTTTTCGATTAATTCCGGTCGTCTCAGTCCACATTGCTTCGGATAACCGTGACTCCACTCTGTCTCCCTTCTATTCTTTTTTTGTCATATTTTGACTTAGTTTATGCAACCAATTGATGCTTCATGATGTTAAATATTCTTTAGGCACTATTAACCAAACTCCTCAGAATTTTCTTTCAACACAACGAAGATTCAATTGCTGCCTCCGGGGGGCTCTCTTCTCCAATCCGATCTGTTTTTGAATAAAAAGTTTGACAGTTCTTCGAGAACGTTAGATATAGTAACATATCACGCGCTTGCTTTAACATCTCGGCCATTGAAACTGCTAACATGTTGTCTTAGATGAAATAGGGATTGTTTACGGACCAAATATTGACTTTTATCATGTTGTATCTCAGAGGATACTAAATATTTGCATAGTGCTGGAAGATGATTTTTCTGTTTTCAGATAACTTTTCCGATATATTGTATCGCGAGCTATCCCATAAGAACTCCAAAGAATAAAGCAGTGTCTACGACCTATTCATCAAATGGCTATTTCTCAACCTTAATCAGTAATGGTCCGGTATTTGGCTTCAAGAATTACTTGTGAAACCGGATTACACTGAAATCACTAGGACTTCAGCTTAAGAATTGGGGGTTGATGCTAAGGCAATTGCACATGTTGGAGACATTTATGGTGCAGGCACTGCTCCAAAGGCTTCCGGCAACTGATGTCGTCGGCTGTAGATGAGAAGTAAGTGACAGGTGGACTTGTGACCACGTGATTTCTAAACGACGCTACAAAAAATTTAATTTACACAACACGCGTGATTTTTTATGAATTCCCCGTAAGAAAAATGACAGTTAGATCAAAGTTCGGCCTCCAGATTGTGTTATTTCTAATCCTCACCGGTCTTCGATGGATCAAGTCCCGATTTTCGAGTAAAAATTCCAAGCAACCTGTTCGCGTGGATGAGACTTTCAAACCGTGAATTTGATATCCATTCCTCCTCCTCCCAAGTCGTCGCCCTTCAATTGGTTCTCGCTGACTTTCTAATCTTTCCTACTCAACCCCTACTATTCTCGCTTACTTATCTCCCCGGGTAACCAGAGATTCTCGCTGCCTGGGCTGTCTTCGTAGCTCACAGCCTTTTCTCCTGTAAACTCTCCTCCTCGACCCCTCTCCCCCAAAGGTGTTTTGTAGCTAACCAATCTTCTCCCATTCTGTGACCTTGAATGGTGCTCTTAAGATATTACCCTGCTTAATCTCTCACACTACTCTCTATCCTTCCCCAATGGCCTTTTTGAAAAAGGAGACAGTCCCCCTTCTAAGTCATTCCACTCGCATTCTTTGTACGTGCCCGTCAGATGTGTATATTTGTGAGTCACTCCTGAGGAAAAATTTAAATGAAAAAAGTGTCTAAACTATCGATTTTAATAGTCACAATTATAATCTTTTTATAATTTTGAGTGTTTAAAAAATATATTTATTCACATACGAAAAGGTTAATAAACTGCAAAACTACCAATTCACAGTGGTACTTTAAAAAAGAACATTAAATGAGACTAACAAACATAAACGAAACGATGTTGAAATTATAACAGTAATAGTCAAAGAAAGACAAATTAGTTATCTTAGTAAAAATTTAACTGGAAAAAGTGTCTAAGGTATCGATTTAGTAAGTCGGCATTATAATCTTTTTCCAATTTTGAATGTTTGAAAAAATATATTTATTCGAATATGAAAAAGTCCACATACCGCATTACTGCCAATTTACGGTGGTACTTTAAAACAGAAAATGCGAATGAGACATATAAAAACAAACATAGACGAAACGAGGTTAAAATTATAACTGCAATAATGAAAGAGGAACAACTTAGTATTCTGAGGGATGCGAGAAAGAGCGCGACTGGTAAAAGTGTTGGAAGAAAGCGAAAACGGATCAATATGATCAGGAAGTGAATTAAAAAGGGAGGCAGAATAGGTGCGAGGTTTCGATTAAGAATAATCTGGGAGTAGACATGTGAAGCAATGAGTGCATGCGAGAAGCTTGACATGGGACTCTAAAATGGATGAGGGAGAGCAGTTCATGACGATCGGTGGTGGAGTTGAGAATGCTATGGATGATTTCGAAATCCGTTTCAAGGATTTGTCTGGGGACGTTAGGAATGGAGAGAGCAGAAATAATATCGTCAAAGGACGTATCGAAAAAATAAGGGACTATCTATCTAACTATTTTAAAAAAGAAATTAGTTACCTTGTTAGGTGTCAACATATTAGATGGAGCTGAACTGGGACATATTGGGGAGCAAAATGTAATGAGTGGGAGTAGTGTAATTGAAAAATACTGTGTAATGCCCGGGTATTTGCGATTTTATTTCGCGAATAATATCTTTTATGGACTGATCGTGTGCTTGTGTTTTTTGACGCGTGCTTTTTGTTTTCAAAGTTCTTAAAAAAATAAGTATTCTAAGTCACATTTCATGGTTTTTTTGCGATATCTCATCAACTTTCCGTTTTAGATCTGGGCCTTGGAAGTTGCTAGATCCATTCCCGCTTAGATAGGTTGCTACTTCTCGTAGGGATTTAATATAAGCATTTATCCATGCTTTCCTGTTCAACATGAATAACATGGATAGTAATATACCTCTCTCTATAGTAAAAAAGCACACATGAAAAAGTTAAATATACCAGCATAATCTCTCAACTTCAATTTTGAACAATGTGACTTAAAGAATGAAATTAACGTATAGTAATTGCCTTGGAGACTTTTTCCAATTCTCTTTACCGCTGTCCTGTAGAAGGTAATGTGTTAGGAGAAACTCAAAGAAAGGGGACTTCATCGCAAGGTCAAACTAGGGTCGAAAATTTATGGGTTAGGTAAACATTGTTTGGCCTTTTCCCGTCCCCATTTTCTCTTGCAGTAAAGACACACATTTGAATAAATAAACTTTCTGAAAGAAATCGCAGAGGAATTTGGACTTCAATCTCTTGAGATGATCAAATTCATGACCAACATAGGAAACTCAACTAACGTGTCAAAAACGGAAAAAATCAAGAATTTGTGGAGAAATTCAAGTGCCCATGTGAAATAATTCATACTAACGGACTAAAAATAAGAAGCAAAGAAAGCACGAGTCAGAGAAATGGAACTAGCATGCCAATTAACAAAGTATACCTAATGTAAGATGAATCTCACCAGAAAATCCAAACTCTTTTCAGACTTTTCAATACATTATTCAAGTCCAAAATTCTCTACAACACTGAATGTATGCTCTCTATGAAATCAAGAGCAATAGATGAGATAGAGAAGAAGGAAAGAAAGATTCTGAGAAAGACTGTGGAAATCTGAAAGCTGAGAAAGGCGAGTTTAGACACAGGAAGAGTGAAGAAAGCGAATAAATGTCAGATACGATTAAAATGAGAGTTAGGTTCTTCGCCCACATAATGAGAATGGACAACAGAAGACTCGCAAAACGAATTTTTAATCATTTTTCCAAGAGTAATAATGGCAACTAGTGGATCCAAGAGAGAGAGACATGGAAAAGAAAGTGATAATGGAAGCTATAATTCATAATAAAACTGCATATCAAGATAGTTTAAAAATTGTGCTTGATGCAACACTTTAAGTATTACTGGAAGTAAGAAAAATAAATGACACCTAGTCAGAAGATAGGATGAGAAAGCAAAGGAAAATAATGAAAAACTGTTGAAGAGCAAGAAAGAAAGTGTAAATTGAGGAAGAATGCGTTGGGTTATTTTACGTGGCTCTCAGGCGGCCGAAAAAAGAATAAATCAAGAGAACTGCGAACTCCATAGATAGATGTGAGAATTGTTTGAGCCTAAGAATTCGGCTGTATAAAGCCGGAGGAGTGTTATAAATAGCAAAGAGGGTTATTTAGGTGATTAGAAATTTCAGAAAATATGGACGAGTCGAGCAGTAGAGCATAACATGGTGATTTCATTCGGTATAGAGGGAGATTTAAAAAATGGTGAGCCAAATATATGTACATTTTGGGGGAAATCGTTTTTGTTGCATAATATTTGCTGAATATGGTTTTCAAAGCTCTAAAAAACCTCTAATTAGCCATCTTCTATAATGAATGCTTTAATTCACTCCAATGTATCGTGTTGATTGAGATTTTGAAACCCCCGAAAGACTTGTTTTTGTAAACTTCTTTTTCATGTGATCTTACCATTATTCATCCTCGTAAACAGCTACCAACATAAGTAACGCATAATTTTTACCCCTCTTTCCTCCCTTGGGTCACGTTTGGGTGATTACCATGCTTTTTCACGTTGCATTAATCAAATAATCAATAAATATTTCAAGTTAAATAAAAACTGATAAAAATAAAGTAATTGATTTTTCATATTGCCTCTTTTACCTAAAACAGTTGATTACTAGCGCAGTAATTCTTTGAGCGTACTTGTATATGATACCATTCATAGTTGACAAATACAGTGCCTGCTATTGATATTGATAGCTGCTAAACTTACTTCCTGTTCATTTGTGGCAATATGTGCAATAGATGGTTCCATATTACGCTTTCGAAGGTGAGAATAGATCACAGTATTAGTATGTTGATGAAATTTACTTAGTATTTATGGATCAGGAACCGAGGGTGTCAACTTGAAACTAAATGCAGTGTGTGTTTTTGTGGCTAACCGACCTATTGTACCCATTTATAGTCCTCATAGTGCCCTTGCTGTCCGCTATTACGTTGCCCATCGCAGGGAAACATCTTCGGCAAAGTATATTTCAGCAACGAAGTGCGCTAACTTGAAACCAAATGCATCGTGTGAGGCCAACCATATCAATTTATAGCACTCATAGGGTCCTCGCTGTCTGCTATTATGTTGTACTTCGCAGGAAAAATATCCGTGTCATAGTACATTTACCGTTCCACCAATCAGGCTTGACGGCATCAATCAGCTCAATCCAACGGAACTTATTTAATTTTCAGTGTTTCTTGAATTGGCTTTATACATACCCCGGTGAGCGCTACCGTGTCAGTGTTTTAACAACCCTTTCGTCTCTCCCGACTTTGAAGTCGACTATTCAAACGGTGAGCGCAAAAAAGTACGCGTTTCGGGTGACTGAGCACTCCGCTCTGTGCGATCCAATCAAAGGATTCGTCGCGCTCCGCTGATTGACAGCTTTATCCCTGAATCCTAGCAAATAACCCACATTTTACACTGCCTGTCATTTTGTGTTTCATTATTTTCATTCGGAATTAATGGGCATTAATGCCGTGTTATTCCCGATTAATGTCGTATCTCAATCAGTTTGTTCCGGTCTCAGTTTTATTTTATAATGGACACGCAAAGGGCTTGAATTTTCCTTGTAAATTATATTAACTGAATGTTGACATTTAATTAAGACTATTCGAATGTAGGCCGCTCTTTCTTACAGTAACAGTTTTTTTTTTATTATTATTGATTTAGAATGGTTCTCTATTATGCAAATCGTTGATAAATACTTATTTGCAAGCTGGATATAAATTAAATAGGAATATGAATTGTGACTGGTTTTGTGTGATATAAGGACAATGTTTTGAACTTCAGAAATTTTCATCCATGTTGCTCAGGGGGCAGTTTAATGGAACTGGAATAATTTTTGCATTACCTATATAAATCATACAAGTTCAAGAGGTAAACATAAACGTAATTGATTGATTACATGTTTAGTAACCTATTGGTACTTACAAAGTAATCATTATTTAATGAGGGATATGTAATGAATTATTTTCTTGGCATGATGTTACCGTCTAATGTTTGAGGAAATTTATACTTTTTCCCATGTCAAGCTCCTGAGCAGAAATACCTGAATGTTAAATTACATTAAAATACACAAATATTACTCTATTTGCAGCATATAGGCTCCGTTTGATTTGACATTCTGTTATTTTTTAGATATTCTTTTAGAACAACTGGAAAACCTTCCTATTTGGTGAGGATGGGAATTCCTAGAAACAACATGAAGTTCTTATTATGAATCATGTGTTTCTATAAGTACCAAGGAGCTCATAATCCATGCCTATTTTATTACCGCTTAATAATTTTATATGCCTTCTTATAATATATAGCACAAGCCATTAAGTCTATGTTAATAAGTGTAAATGCTTGGTCTCGGTACCGCATTAAGTTATTTTCCGAAAGAAAAACTCAGGTCAGAAATTCGACTTTCCTTTTAAGTGAATCAATTTGTGCAAATGTAATAAATCTTCTAGTCCATATGGACAGATGGGTGTATGTATTTGCTTAAATATTTACATGGCATTAGGAAGTGAATGATTTCATTGTAAATTTCTGTTTTAATTAAAAAAAAATATCATGGTCCTGGGTCCACTCTCACTCAGCGATTCAACCTTAAGGTTAGTTTGGATAGTTGAGGGTAGTGTTCACCCCGGACTAAGCCACAGGCGTGTGAATTCCACACATTCAGGGTAGGGGGGCCAGTTCCTTTCCCTGGGCCACCTCGCACTCCGAGGATTTTTATTTTTGTTCGGGGGCGTCCATAAGATTTGAACCCTTCGATCAGCAGCCAAGCGCTCTAACCACTAGGCCACCACGCTCCTGCGGGATAGGAATAGTTAAAAGTAAACTATTCGAAACAGTAGCGAAGTACCAACGTTCAAATTTAAGAAGACACGACCATAGACTTCGGGAGGAGTAGAGAATGTTCTTCTGTATCCAAGGGAAAATAGATAAGACACGGCTACTTTATCTTGATCAAATACATACCTACGGCACAGAATGACGTCACCACACCAACAACGGTAACCCCTATCCTAAAAACTTGGTCCTCGGAAAACACGTTCTTGTTTTCGAGATTTGAATAAATTCTCCCAGTAGTTGGTCACCTGAATGACCGGAGTGCTTGCATAGGAGTCTAATTTCCTCTGCTTCTATTGACGATTTCGATTGATCTTTAAATAAAAAAAGTGTTCGTAGCGTAAAAAACTGATCATACAGGTCTCAATAGATTAATTACCATCAAGTTTTACCGAAAATATATTTGTATTCATGGGAAAGAGTTGATTGCAATTAAATTTCATTTTTTGTACACCTTCTGCTTCAATCAGGAGATGTCCTGAATTCTTGTACATTTGCATTTTTAATACCTTTAGTTTTAAGAAGTAGGGGATATACTCGTGAAATATCGAGATCGGGAGGGAATGCTAGAAACAATTCCTTAATTATTAAAGATTTTCCTGTTTCGATTCTCAAATCATTGGAAATATCCTTTCCAAAACTATTTAAAGGCCGTAGTTGCTTAGAATAATAGCTAAATCCCATCTTACTTCCATTCCATGGGCATGACCGTTTTGAATGGAGTCGCATTCATGTGCTTGCGAAGTCGGCTGGTAAATTTAGGGTTATAATAATAGCTAAAAGATAGATGATGGATTGATAGAATCGATTTTTTTGGAAACAGTGAATTATTAAATTATACAATACGGGAAGGAAGTGCATATTTCAGTGGAAATTACTGCTAGAGAATCAAATGAAAGCAGTTAGTAGAAAATATCCACACAATTGCGTAACGACCAAGTTAAAGGGTATTAGGAGATGTAATGAATGACTTTACAAATGAAGAGAAGTTGAAAAGAGAAAAGTGGTGGAAGAGGCTCAAATGAGGCGGAATATTAGAAGTCTTTAGGAATAGGAGAGCGTGTATGAATCAATGCATGCGTGTAAGAGAAGCAAAATATGTATGCAAGGATAGATCATTATGGAGGAAATTATTGAAAGAGACTCATGAAGCAATGCATGCATGTAAGAGAAGCAAAATATGTATGCAAGGATTATGGAGAAAATTATTGAAAGAGAGTCAATTTCCTAGGCCTAATAGCAATAACTAAGTACACTGACTTTGACAATACCGAACGGGAATGGCTTAGTGGGAATGTATAAATAAATAATTGTATCCCGGTTTTAATTTGGTCATCGTAATCGCACGGCGTATAAGAAGCCATGGCCAGCGTTTTTACGAAGAAAAGACACCACGAAGGTAAAGAAATAAAACGATAAATTAACGAACAGCTCTCAATATACAACACAGCATTGTATTTCTGCACACTCGTGATGAGTAATGCGGGGAACCATTCATTACACTACACCTCGTCTAACGCAGGAATCCAAAGTTTACCATGACGGGTTCAAGATCAAGTTTGATTTGAAAAATATGTCGCCGATTGTGAAAGTTAATGTTCCAACACTCACCCCATTCTGTTGAACCTGTGACGAGCGATCCATGGGTGCACGCGTTTTCACACGCGCGTGGAATCGTGCAAATAGATGCGCTCGTGTGCACGCGACGCTCATTTATTTTTATTCTCTTATGCCTCCTGGCGACCCTGATTGTGCTCTCGCTTTTTTCCATACCCACACCCTCCTCCACGATTTCAATGCCCCAATGCCCTGGCAAGCGGAAAGGGTTCAGTTGGAGAGATGGGGTGTGAGGATACGCGGGGGTCGCTTCGGAGTGACGAGTCGGCATTAATGAAAAAGGCGGCCGAGAGAGAAAAAGGGATGGTTTGAGGGAGAGAGAGGGGAAAACCGGATGTAAACGGTGGTTTTAGTGTTAGAGAGAAAGAAAGGTGTGTTGAAAATAATAAATATGTATCCCTCACGGAAGAAATAGCGTGCATATGTTGGAAAAAATGGAATTTGCGTTATTGCAGAGCTACCTTCCCCCCACCTACCTTCCCCATTAGCGCACATATTTTGTGCGTTCACCACCCCGTAGCAGGTGGCATCGTCCCTCCACTTCTAACCCTCTCGGGTGGAAACCATCCCCCTTTTAACTATCTCCACCCCTCCTTCATTTCCCTTTAGCGGAAACTCTATACCTCTACTCCCTCCCCCTCTCGTACCGCGGCCCCGCCCATTTTCCCTTTGACCAGCCAGGTTTCATAAATCCCATTAGCAGGTGGATGCGTTTGAAGGGTTTTAGTCCCTTCCACCGCCGCGAGAGGGAAACGGCGGCGCCCGCACACACACTTTAGTCTCCGTGTGTACGTGTATTAGAGAGGGTGAGGAAGAGAGATGACGGGAGAGAGGAGGAAACGGATGTCACAGTTATACACGAGACCGTGGATGGGGAGACAGATAGTGAGGAGGGAATTTGCAAGGGCATAGCCATCCATGGTTTTCAGGGGTGGAGGGGTGGGTTTCATGGAAGGAAGGGCCACCACGCTGAAGGGTGTGGGACGAGACACGGATGGGGTCGCTTGAGGAGTTTTTGAAGTGGTCGGATTGGGTGTCGGGAAAAGGGGGGAGGAGGAGATGGATTGATTGCGGGCTGGGACGGCGGGGGCAGAGAGAGGTTTTTGGCGTTGGGAGGCGTGGAGTGCATAATGGAGAGGAGGAGGCGTGAGGAGGTTTTTGGGGCCGGGCTGGAGGTCCCCATGCTTGAGAGTGGGTCGAAACGAGAGTAGTGGGGTGCAGGAGGAGTTGTTGGAAATAGGGTGTAGGTACTCCGTACATGCATACGTGCGCCGAAGGGCGCAATGCCAGGACACAGCCGGAGCGTATGCATTTTCATGCATATTTATGGAGTCGGAGGCGTCACCATGCAGCGATGAGGTGTTTATTTTAGCCGCCTCTAATTATTTAGTGGGACGAGTTCCCGCGTCGTATAAAATGTTTTTTCTTTCTTTATCCACCAACGTAAAAAAATTATCTTTCTTCCAGTCATTATCAGCTCCAGATCAACATTATTTTAAATACTCAATTAGCGTAGTATTTCACCAATTGATCGATAATTCACGCGCAGAAGATACCGCATTTTCGCGTATGTAGTTCGGCTGCGTTTACTTTCCTCATTCCCGTTCTGAAACCATATACTGTGCCTTGTTACGACAGAGAAGGATACAGGAACAAATTGGAGGAACATTATTGAGGAAAACGAGAGAAGAGGATACTAAAACTCAGCGGGAGAACCGGAAAGAGGGAGGGAGTGGATGAAGAAGTTCTGGGAGGAGAAGATGGAAAACTAAACCATTATGGAGCTAACCGTGGTCTTATGGAGACCCTTTACGGAAGAAAAAGGAAAAGTTCCCTGTTAAACCTCTTCTCTCACGAAACATGTGGGCAGTACATCTTGCGTTTGTATTTTTTTCGGCTGTAAGTCACATTGAAGTTTCCAGTGAGGAGCAGGAAAAATATGTCAGTTTTATATAAAAATATTGGTCACATTTTTTATTGAACTTAGGTATATAAGAGGAATTAATCACAATCAACAGATTGTAAGTATTTCATTGACTCGAGTGAAGGTGGCAGCGTAGTTCTGCTCAAACATTTAGCAGAAAAAGTGTGGAATGTTCATGTGCAAATGCGGCAGCACTTAGTTTTTGCGCTCTGATTTAAAGGCATGAGTATGAAAGTTGCTCCGTAAATATTTATTTAATCCTGTGTAATACTAGACATGGTTGTTTTCTTCGTAATGAATTTATTTCCATGTGGTGATATAATAGCTGTCGTCTCTTTAAACTCAAGCTCAGTAGAAAGAGCTGAATAGTTTTTCTGTATTTACAACCGGTATATTAGTATTTTACAACGATAACTGATGGCTATCGTGGAGGGGTAGGAGCTGTACATCCTGAATACATTTCTGTCATGTTAGGACTAGTGCTATTTGCTATTCCATGATTTATCCATTGGTCGAGTAGCTGATGAACTCGCAAGGCAGTACTCGAGTTTGCTACAAGGCACTTCATTGAGGACAGTTTTCATGGCATTTGTCAGGTCTAATTTAATGTAGTACTCCTCCATGAGATCAAAGCTACGAAGTTAGTCAACCGGGTTATGAATGATGGATTAGCCCCTAGACACGAAGTGATTCCCACAAAATGGATTACAACACCAAGCTACAGCAGGGATATATTTTGTACCCTGCATCGAAATAAAATACGATTCCGTGGCGCCTTGCTATATAAGACATCCTGGATGCCATTGCCATAAATAGAGATACAAATGTATTCGCTCTTTAGTAATTCCTTAGCTAAAGTATTTATTATATGTGCTAACATTTGTAAATTAATATGTTCAATTATGGATGAATGTAAAGATTTCCAATTTTCCACAAATAAGAACAACTTTAATTACGATTCGGGTTTCAATGTGTAGCTTCGCCATCAACTGTTTATGATGTAGAAAGTAAATCGAAACCTGGATCATAGTTAAAGTTGTTCTTATTTTACTAAAATTGCGAATGTCTTAATCTATCCATAATTTTCAAAATCCACGAAATATCGCCTAAATCTTATGAATTTGTTAATAGGCTCAGCGTTAATAGGCTCAGCTCTTTTACTGCAATTTGGTATAGTGACATCACTTTTTATAAAGTACCGTTTTACCAAAGATTATCGTTGACAAAGTCATACTTACTATGGATCTCTTATTGGATCATAATTATCGAAAAATATATGTCGTTGCACCATTCTGTTTGATAGAAGTTGCTCGCTTATTAAAAGTTTTTATGAAAAAAAAATATTTAGTTCAAGGAGCACAATTTATTTATAAATAATGCTGGGCAACTTTCTGTGTAAATGATCACGCCGTACTGGTAACTTTTGCGAAGTGAAAATATATAGTTCAGCTCTGTTTAGTGTTATGTTATGAAGGTCTGGAAAATGTTAATCGTAAGCACTTGAAATTGATGATAAACATTTTAGCTGTAACGCCGTTGGTCATGCATGATGTGTTCAAATATCGGAACGATTAAACGTTTAGAGCAGGGTGTATAAACATGTAATCGGATGTTTGTCAATGCGTATGGTGTTCATTTCAATTGCTCGAACTGAGCATGGGCGTTTCCGGCCTAAGTGCAATGAGGATGTTTATTTTTAAATGTTATTTTCTTTTTGTTATTTAGTCATTCCTAATTAACTTGTTCTTTTTTATGGTTGTGTAATTATGTGATGGTTGAATGTATATTTTACAATCAAGAATTGTGTCATATATATTCCCGAGGAATCGCAAATAAATAACATTAACTCTCGGTGCATGTGTCGAAAATAAATTCAGAGAGTCGAGTCCATTCACATCGGTGGAAAATACGAAGCTATATTTCCGCCAAGCCCTTGGATACTCCGAATTGACCGTATATTTGAAATATAGGAGCCCGAGGGGAGCGTTGGTGATGGACACGGTGCGGTCGGAGGAGGAAGAGGGCGCCCCTGAGCCGGTTAAGCGGACAAAGGGGAAGACTGGGGGAAAATGAAATAAGAGTTTATTCGCTCAGAACGTGGAAATGCTATTTATAACCCCTATCCGAGGTAAAAGTGGACTGTCATCGCTCCTGGGGAAAAAATCGGCTGCAGACATTTTTCTCCCTACTGATTTGCACCAAAACAGCGTGTCCCCGAGTCCCTTGTGATATTTTAATCATTTTTCCCCTCAAACATGTTAGAATTAATGCGTGGAAACATGCAGGTAGTTTATCAGTACGAAATAAGGTATCTTAAATTAATTGTTTTATTACCAGGTGAACCGTCGGATTGAGCTGGTTGCAGAAGAAATATTTTGGTCACACACGATTTGTAGAAAAATACTCTCCATCATTAACCAGATGGTCATCCTCAGTAGTCATTTAGTGATTTATTTTCAGCATACATTTTAATGAGTGATCTTCAACATGGATTTTAATGAGTGATTTTCAACATGCATTTGATGTTATACATCATGCCACTCCTCAGCAATCTTAAAAATCGTCTATCACATTCATTTGACTCCTTTCGTAGCTTTTATATATTCGCAAAGTCGAGTGGGATAGTACTTAATAAAAAAAATAGTTCAACCATGTTTTGCGTCACTATGTGGACAGTAATAGGATTATTGATACACAGATAGTATATTTACCGTCGTCAAAATTATTTTTTTAAATGAAGATTTGTCCATTGTAAATGTTGTCTTTACATCTCTTAAATTTTCTAAAATTTCATTTCGGGAGTAATTTCCTGAAAACCTTCAGAAAATTGCTGTTATGCGCCGCTCGTTTTTTTTAACCCAAGCACAGGATATTTACATACTTTAAATTAAAAATTGTGAATTGCGATGCAATTTAACAATAGTTAGCATAATCCGGAAAATCTTGGAAATTATTGCTCTCGTGTTTTTATTCATGAATTAAATATTTTAAGTTGACACACATTGCCTTTTTAGTGCCTACGGCTCGTTTTTTGCGTACTTTGTTTTTACTGATATTCATTCCAATTTTTAACCTATGAAAATAGACGCCATTTTTTCTCTGATTAACGTTGTGACTTCTCATACCTGTGTTTTTCCCCGGTACAAAATATTATTATGTTAGGTTTGTATTCAGTGTTACCTGTACATATCGTAATTTTGGCCACTTTACGCCAATCAATGCGTTGTAATCAAACAGGAATTTATGGTTTGTACTATTTGAAATGTAGGTTTTTAGAAAATTATAAAAAAAATTATTAACTAATTGCATGTATGTAGTCAACCCTATTCGCGATATTCCATTTGTACATCAGGGAGTTCCCACGATCTGATTGATTCTATGCGAATAGGTATGAGTATTGGTTGCACACTTGTGTGTTACTCTTTTTTCTGTCGTAAATATAATTTTGACAAGTGGCATTTGATATCCAAAATTTTCTGGGAGAAAAGAATTTAGTGGAAAGGAATCAGTAGAGAAAGGAGTGTTTGATTCCTTAAAGTGCTTTCCGCATCGAGGATCAGAAATCACTTAGCCAATAATAATGTAACATATTTGTGACGTTTTTAATCGCACCATTTAGATCTAAATTATAGTTTTTTGGATTTGTAGTCTTCCATCCCAATATGGAAATTATTTGCTGCAGGATTAAATAATTTAATGGAAGCGAACCAAATAAATGTTTTGCATTTTATGGAACAAATGTCATTTATGCATGGATGCCTAGTTATTATTTTCTTTTGAATGAACTGTCCTTTTCACAAAGTAATATGCAGGCCAAAAAGTCAATTGCCCTCAATAGTGTCATAACGTGGAAGGAATTAGGACGCTTGCGACCATCGGCGCTTAAAATAAGTTTTGTACTCGCTGTTACCCTTTCATGTGTGCCTCTCAGGGAGATATAGGTTGGGAGATCTCAAGGTATAGCATATTCCCTGCAAAGGTCTGTGTTCGCCAATCAAAACCCAACTTGAACTACTAGGGTATTCAAAATAATTGTGGATGTGTTAAATTGATAACAGGCTTTTCTCTACTAGATTAGGCGATTAAAATTAGATCATAACGTTAGAATGTCAGGACAGATTAAATATACTTTTTATCCACAAATAAATAAGACAATGCAGGACTGGCGATTAAGACTACATTTACAGATAGTGTGACTAGTAACCCAGTTAGTATTATCATTCCTTAAGCTTATTATGTATGTTAACCACTTCTAACAGCACATATGGCTTTCAGGCTTTACATATAGGAATTTAAATATCGCTGTCCATAAATGTATGCGCTTAAACCATAAAAGCACGTTAAATAGCACATATGCTGTGCCCAAAGCTTATTTTCCATACTTGGTGAAACTATTCCACCACATAGCACACATGAGTTAGCTTGCAGCGTACCATGTCAGTGTAGATTTGGTTTTTCCTCCGACTGTCGTTTCCCGGTCATATCCTTTTGGGTGGGTAACATGTTGTGGTATACGTGTGATCGGTCACTGAAACCAAATCCAACAGTCAATCTATCACCGCGGTTTTCGACGTTCTGCTAATGTGTCGCCGCTCCGTGACGCGGTATGGCTCTACCCAGCAGCTTACTAGTCTTCTTCGCCCTCCTTCCTTTCGCTGTTCATCTTACCTGCCCTACGGAGCCGATAAACCGCTTCTCCATCAGTTGAGGGTATTTGGAAAGACCCTGAGCTTTACTACCTTGGTAGCGCTCCTGCTCAGCCCCCTCGTGCTTGTACATCCACGAGGGACATATCGTCGCAAGCCCTCCTACCGCTCTGCAAACCCCACGGGCGTGCCCAGTCTAGCGACACCCAAGACGTGCGTAAAGCAGGGAGACGAAGGGGTCTTTAAGTCCAACTCCACCAGCCGAAAGTCGTATGTTTCCTTCCTGACCTCTTATTCGCCTTCCTAACGGCCGAGGACCGTCTTCCTCCCCAGTCTCTAGTTCCTCTCCATCCTTCTCTGCCGTCTCCCCTTGACGTGTCTGTCCCAACACATTACCTGGACATGCATTTGTAATCTCTCGCATCCTGCTAAAATGATGTTGCTCTTTGGATGTTATGATCGTTGTTTTCTCTGTATTTGCAGATTGGTAATAGGACTCCAGCGCAGCTCAGCAGGTTGGATTTTTGCGATGGATCAGATCCGACTACCAGTGACAGGTATTTCACCATAGTCCCTCTTCCTCTTGTCTCTCGTCTGGCGAACCCAAACGTGGAATATATATTTTGATTTTATCTTTAGGTTAATTTGGTATATTTAATATGTTTGAACTTAAAACTCCCTATCCAAAGTCTGCCGTACAGGCGAGCCCTTGCACACCTACCAGCTAAAGTACGGATGCGAGATTTGGAAAATATTGGGTCATATCTCCCAGTTCGTCACACACGAAAACTTTTATGGCCAACACCAAAGTCAGCGTGAAGTGATGATTTAAAAGTCAATTTAAAATGTGGTGTTTTGTTTATTTCATGAGCAACAACAATAAATAATTGATCTAGCTGAAATTGTTGTAGGTATATTGATCTGGAACTTAGGCTCATAGTAAGCTTTATTTTACTCAAAATGACCCCCTTTCATCATTCTCTATGACATATTCTATCAACAACCCTAGAACACTTAGCTATATTTTGGACTGATCTCTCTGTCTATCGATGGATATCGGATCTACATCTTTTGTGCCCAAGGATATATATCCTTAGTTGAAAGTAGATGATAATTCCCGGAATCCCGGATAGTTACGGGGATAGGAAAGACGTTGTAGGTATCTATATTGGCAGCCATGGGATAGAAGACATTTTATGTAACATATTATTAAGTTTATGAACAGATGTTGAAACCAATTTGACTGCCATCTTTTTGTATGAAAATTCTTATTTAAGGATGTGGTTGAAAGGTAGTTAGTCACAGTAGATTAATTTTTCGTCCAGGGTCTGGAAAAAAAATTAAGTCGGACAAACTTAACCCCTCGGGGCTACTGAAAACGTCCATCGGGCTACGGGTTGACCTCTGGGTATAGAGGTTAACCTCAAAAACCAAGTATACTCGACAAATGAACATTCGTGGACTAAAAGGCGGCGATGTATGGTGCAAAGTTTCTTCCTTGGATGGCTAAAAACTGCCAGGAATACCAGAGAGACGTCATCGCTTGGAAAGTGGCTGCCACCGGGCAACAGGCAGCTAGTAACCCGGAGAAAGAAGCAGCAGCTCATTTTCATAAAAGTGAAGGTGGAGACTAAGGTTCCTTAGTGGCAGTAAACTACAGGCGTTGTAAGGTACCTAAAACCTTAAACGGTTGTTGTGCTGCGTGGTATAACGTTATTATCCAGATGAGAAGACGCTAACTCAATTATTCTCTTACAAATATTATGACAAAATACCTGATGAGACTCTCTCGACTAAAATATTGCCAAGCAAACTAGTCCCCCCATTCGGATCTACGGGCGGGTACTATTCGAGAGGGTACATTAGTCTAGTGTGATGAATGGGAATTTCGGTTTCGTTCCTGAAACGTTAAATCACTTTGAAGTCACGGTCGACTAGAAAATTTGAATGGTCTCAAGATGATACTTCTGGAGTGGCAGTGTCCGAATGATTCACTCTATATCTATGAATTATTAACTCTTTATCTGGGTTTGGGAATATCAATTAGGAAATGATCGGTATTCTACTAATGATCTACTCTCCATATAGTGAAAGAAAAATGATGTTTATAATAGCAAAAAATCTTAAGGACTCTGTTGTGGTGCAAGTATAGATGCCGAACTCAGCTTATAAAGATGGCAAAGTGGAAGACATGAACAACGAAAAAGGAAAAGTGATAAGAAATGTAAAAGGGGAAGAAAACTTAATGATTCTTTCAAACGGGAATGCGGTCGCAATTGATGGCCATAAAGGTAAGACAGTAGGAAAGTATGGTTTGGGAAAATGTTACGTATAGGAGAGAAACTGATTGAGCTACAAGTACATCATAGTCTCGTAGTGACAAACGCATTTTTGGCAACCATCCTCCAAGAAGAAACACGTAGAAATTTCCAGATGAAATTATAAGATTCGAAATACACTATATTTTAGTGGAATATTTAAAATAAAGTAAGTTAATCCAAGAGCCAACCTGGTATAAAGATAATGATTATACTTTCGTTATGATGCGATGTTATCTCAAGTTTTAAGAACAAAAAGGATCAAAGGAAAGTGGCAGGAAGATGGGAATATGGAAGAACATGGAACACAGATTGGTTTATCAACATACTATAAACAAATTTGTAGAGGATGGAAACGACACAGGATAAAAGGAAGATAGTAGGACTTCAAAATGGAATATATATAAAGCAGCAGAAGGCGAAATAGAAAGAAGAGAAACAGAGAATCGAAAGTCATGGATTACACAGGAGTTGCTGCATCAAATAGAAGAAAGCACTAAAACTTGCAAAAACAGAAGGATAGCAGGTGTATAATCCTAATATAATAATTCTAATTATAAAAAATGATAAGAAATGTCATCAACCGAAAAGTCATAAAGCCATGAGAAAAATGAATGAAAAACTAATATAAAGAGATGGAAGGTAATCTCTCCCAGGAAAAGTTGAAGCTTCATACCGAACTGTGAAAAGTTACTTCAAGGAACATCCCATATATAATAACAATAACTCACCCGGAATGAAGAAAATAGAATTCTATTTGGAAATAAAGAAAACTCGATGGAATGGAAAGTACTCAGAGAACTTTTTCAGCGAAAAAGCATTGAATGGCAAAGTACTAGAGGATAAAGGCACTGTGAATGAAGATAAAAGAGAACACCCCGTATTAAGATCAAAATTTGATGCTACAGTACAGAATATGAGAAAAACAAAGGCGCCAGGAATTAATAAAATTCCTCTGGATTTCCTTAAAGATACAGCGGTGAGGACCCTGCATAAGCTATACAGATTGTAACTGGTGACATCTATTCAATCGGACCAATGTCAATGGAATCTAAAAAGTACCCAGACCCTAAAGAGGTAAAGAGCCGAGAGATGCGATGACTTAGAATAATTAGCCTTACTGCACATACTTCAATAATTCTGACCAGAGCTATCTACTGGAGGATGAAACAAAAAATGAAAGAATTCCTCCATTAGGACCAATTTTGTTTTAGTAAAAGAAGGGAAACGAGAAAAATTACGAGTCTTGGTATTTTAGCCTTGAGACTTATCATAGAGCAGTTCATTCAGAGAGACTTGTCCGTTTACATTTTCTTCAGTAGCCTGGAGAAACTGTTAAACTTCGTAGACTGTAACAGAATCCTCAATATACTTACGAGCTATTGGAGGATCATTTCGTGACAGAAGAGGAAGTATGCAGGCCTTACGAGGAACAGCTACGTGTTAAATATAAAATGTGGTGGTGATGCGGATGAAGCAAAAGTGAGGAAATGAGTACTGTGTGTGCTTTGTCAACCATGACCTTCAATATAGGTTTTGAAAAAGCAGTATGTGAAATAAAGGAAAAATATAATACACGTGAGAGTGGAGAAAGAATCAGCATGCTACGTTCTGCAGTTGTTCTGGCAATTATATATTATGCATATATTGAAGAAATGTAACTTGACGAATATAGCAAAGAATACCAAAATGATAGTTTATTGAGCAAATTAAGAAGGCTGAGTCATAAACCAACTTGGATCGTTAAAAAACTTGCAAAAGTTGCAGAACTTTGATATCTGTGAAGCATCACCAGAAGGTTCGCCAGTGATGGCGGAAGGAAGAAAGATTTAAAGAGTAGAGTAGAGCAAAAAAAGACATTCAACCTGAGGAAGCACTTATTAACAGCCAGTAACATAACTTGAAGTTGGGTACAATTTATTACACCATACATTAGGAGAATGATCCAATGTAGCAGTGAAGCTTGGAAAATCAGAGCTGCATAGCAGATGAACTAGAAGAGTAGTAGAAAAATGATGTAAATCAAATAGACGGAGTGAATTACTGATGAAATCTTTTTATGAAGATTTGGAGGAAAAGTTGTTTGAAGAAAGCTATAAGAAGAAGAAGAGGCATACTTATTAAGCTCGTTTCGCAGACTCCTGCAAACAATAATATAAGGGGATATAGATGGGAAACATTTCCGAGAAAGACCAAGGATGAAGCAAATTATGAAGAATGACTAACCTAGAAGGACCTTGATAATAATTGTTGTGCAGTCGAAACCTGGGTCGGTATTAAACCAATTTTTGAGTGTAATGTACTAAGTTATATTTTTTCATCATGTCGGTGACAATTTTCCACAAAGTTTCGCCTTCAACCATTAATATTATAAGAATGAATAAGTAAGTGAATACTTACTGGGTAATGGCTAAGAGGAGAGAGGATTTAATAGCTGCAGCAAAACAATCATGGGAATGATGATTGCAGACGATGATGATGAGCCTTAGCTCAGAAATCAGTTGAATTCAATTTCAGTAGTCAAACCACTCGTCAATTTTCTTTACACTGGGAGAAGCAAACTGATCATTGGACTGTAGCCAATCTACTGGCTATATCATTCCTCAGCGGGAAACAGAAAAATATGCCTGAATTACTTGAAGTGGTGAAGGAAGTAGAATTTTGAATCCGGAAGACTATCTGAATGAAAAACGCCATCGGCTCGCTGTTACGGGCTAGGTAGATGCTATGCCAAATCAGTCAGTCAGTCACTCTTCTTACCTCAGCCCTTGGCTCCTCCATTCCGCATGGAAAAAAATAATTATTTACGAGAACTCAAAGGTTGCTGAATAAGATAGCCACGTAGGGATTAGCAGCTGTATCACAAAAAATAAAACAAGGTCACCATCATAGCTTTCGGAAAAAAAATCCCCGTTCCTCTCTGGAAGAACTTGTGGTGTGTTTCGCGGTGCCGGTGTTCAGAACGGGAGTTAAAATAAAAAGAAATCCAGGAGGGGACGTTGATACATTTTTGTTTCTTTCTTTGTCATTCGCTCTCGAGAACGCTGCCGAGATTAGAAAAACGAGACAGGTGACTGGCACTCTGGCGTTTTCGGAAATCACGATCGGAGGGGTAATGAGCTACCAACAATGTCGACGCCGCCCATCGGCTTGGATGGGAAAGGTGAGCAAGGGAAGACATCAAACAGTTTAGTCCCTAAAAGAGAGAGGGAGAACTTCAGAAGGGAAAAAGGTTGGTTTTAATGGAGAAAAAAAGTCCAAGTGAAGGGGGAAAATGATATAACACGGGGGAAATATCACCATCCCGGCAGGTTTTCACGGTAAACGCGTCACCGTGTGTGGTACCGGAACGTGTATGTGTATGCGTTTGATAAAGAAGCGCGAAAGAATACAAAGCAGACTCGGCTGGCGTGGGCGGAAGCACGGCGGGTGGGCTGCTGTGCTCTGCCCCGCTAAACCGAAGAAGGATTCTCCGCTGACAGCTCATGCTGGGGTGACAACCGTGCAGGAACGGCACAGTGTGACATTTGAATTCGCAGCGGGATGTTGAATTTAGTATGGCAGAAGTATCAGCGCATGAACGTCAGCGTGTAAAAAATAAATTGGACGACGAGGTAATTTCATTTCGCATATCCACGTCGCACATTGCCCCGGCTATATGATTCGACGTTGTAAAGCGCGTCGCAAACCCACTTTTATTCCACTCTTCCGGTGTCCTCGATTGTATAACCATCATCGTGTGTTTTCAATCTCGAGTTTGGTTAACTGCATAGTATTCCCTACCGCAAGCTAACACATTTTCTAATCTGTAGTTCTTCTTTCCCAAATCCTCGTGGGTTTATCCTGTGTCATTGTTCCTTGGTCTTTCTCCTAAGGCTGTACTCTATTCCCTTCTATCATTTTTCCAATAGATTTATCGTGTCACGGGTGTTCTTAGTTCTGATACTTCTTCTTTTGCACATGTTACTTCCTTGAGTCTTTGGCTTCCTCTTCTCTCACTTTGCCTGGCCATCAGAAATTTAGTTTTTTTTCAAATTTCTGTATTGAATTTATGAGGATATTAATCGGGACAGTAATGGAATGCCTTCACTTGCTAGCTACACATAAAAATCTTAAGTTTTGCCATGAATGGTACCTATGGGAGGAAGCGCCAGTTGAAGAAACTGCTAGATCCAGAGAAAAATTCACCAGGTTTGTAAAATAAATTTACTTGAAGAAAGAAAATTTCTGAAGGCATAAATATTTTAGAATGGGAGAGGTACATAGTGAAGATGAGGTGTATGTCAGACGTTAAGCTAAGAAGACACGCTAAAATGCTGTCGAGTATATTCTCATAACTCTTCCATCTGGGACAACATCATTTACACTCAAGCCGTCAGTTACATCACCCAACACAAAAAACGTGCACCGTCACGAATACTCGTACTATTGGTCATAAAATAATATGAAGTAAGCCATCTAATTTAGAAACCTCGATCTTGGAGAACAAAGGTAGGCAATGGAAAATACAAACCTTATATATGTTAAAAATGTCATATACCCTTGCATTCAAAAGTTTCAAAAATGTTCATAAATAACCGGCCGACCCCGTTGGCGGCGGGGTAAAGTCCTCGCCTGCTAATCCAAGGGTCGAGGGTTTGAGTCCCACCTGGGTCGGTTTTTCGCATTCCCCGGGCATGGGTGTTTCTGTTCTGGTAGTTCGGCCCCTGAGAAACCTGACGACTAGCCAATGGCTTATCGGGATCGCAGGGGCTTACGGACCACCAGAATCGTCCGAGAGCAAAGAGGAAAAAAAGGGAAATACGAATGTAGAAATATATACTACTAAACCAAAAAAGTGCGAAAAATAATTACGTTTTTAAACTTTATTAATAGCTTTTATGCTAAAAATTCAATAAAACGTGATGAAAAAAAACAATTTTTTGTAAAGAACCCAAATTCGGCCGAAGGTGCGCACCATTATTTTTTTAATAGATATAATTACATTTTTGTGACGCCAATTTTTTCATATTTTCTTTTCTAGCATATATTGAGAGAAAAAATCAAGAGAAAAGTTGATATTGCCGGGTAATATTTGCCCCGGCCGTAAATACAATATGATAGATTGGCAGGTCCAACCAACAGCCGATGAGAATAAAAAATGAAACGCATCAATGGTGGATTTAATTGGGTTAAATGTACGTTTTTCCCAGTACCAAAGACCATCATGTCAAAATGAAAATGAAGAATGTCATACTTTTTTGTGGTCATTTAATTGCCATCCTTACACTAGCAAGTGTTAAATATCTACTTAAATCTCTGCAGGCACTTCCCAAGGAAGGAATTAGGTGACCAGCTCAGCGGTAAGAAAGGCAGTGATGAGTTTTGTACAGAATCAGTCTATCCAATCTGTTCATGCATAACCTATGAACTATATGACGTATTTAGCTCTTCTACCTTATTTTTAATTGACGTGATGGCTATTCAATCTATGAAAAACTCGGTCGTGAGTTTGTTGATTACAAAAAGCGCTGCGTATGACACCTTAACGTTACATTTTTTCTAAGTATTACAATTTTAATGTTAAAGTAATTTTTCTGATATCTGTCACTCGTTTTCTCGCCGTGCTCAGTTTGTGAAAACATTCTCTAAACAAGTGTCTTCTTATTAAAATCTTGGTTTGGGCATTATGTTGTCCAATTCAATTTTTAATTTATAATGAAATTTGCCTTCGACAACTGACATATTTTCACTCTAAATATTCGCTGGCCTTAAATACATACAAATGTATAAGTTCATTATTTATTCACTTAGTGCACGGTGACATTGAAATACCCGTTATCACGTACCTCTCTGTTACTTAACGGAACGAGTACCGTTGAAAATAATTCCGTATTGTGAGGAAATTTTAACCAGGTAACTTGAACAGTGATAAAAGCTTAAGATTTGCATAAATGGTGGCCCGTGAAAGAGCAGTGGGAACGAGGATTTAAACTAAACTAACCCTGCAGTGGCAGTCATTAACTGCTCTTTATGTGTCTATTTTATTCCAGCGAACCGTGCAACTTTTCTTCCTAGCTAACTTAATGCGAGTTGCGAATGACGCAGCATTGATAAAGACGACATTGTTCTTAAAATTCCACGGTACGTAGTTCTGTCATCACTAGCTTTTCACTGCAGTTTTTCACTGCGTTCAATTATTCAAATTCTCCCTCAAGGCATTCCCTTTTTCTTGAAAAAGAATTCCTTGTCTTATGCATATAAATTCTTTTCCGAGTTCACATTTTTCCGTTTTTTGATAATTTGGTGAAAATTTCCGAATGTTTTATGTTTCTTTGTTACTCTCTTCTGAGCTCGCCGACATAACCTAAATCAGTGCACAAAGACAAGTATTTCGGTTGGCTGGTTTTTTTTTTGTTCGAGGGGATAACCTTCTCTGTGCGGAGTAATAAAAGAAAAGGATGGCAAATATGTGGAGTGCAGTAAAAACATGAAGCGGTGGCCCAGAGGTATTATGCGGAAAGAATGAGGTCAAATTAAAAAGAGAAATTCGTACGTACCCCAGAATAACTGCGGGGAAGGCCGCAAAGTATTGAGAAAATAACGTAGAATGTTTTTAATTTACTTAAGTAAAACTCTCGCTTATAACATTTTATTCATAGTCTTTTAGGTTTTAACAACCTGATGCGCTGTTTGACGGATTAGTGGTGCATGAGAATATACTCAGCTATATTTCAGTCTCTCAACTCTTTAAATTTGTGTTACCTATTTTACGTGGGTTCACTAGAATCTCTGTCGGTTCGGATTTTTCAGTGAAGTTTTTCTTTCTACTGGTATTATCACAGAATTCTGTGCGTTTTTTGAAGCCACCATTTTTCCGAAATTTAAAATTTTTTTATCAATAATTTTGGTGGTAGCTACAGAATAAATGTTTAAATATTGTAAGCATAAAACACTTGTGATTAGGGATGTCCATAAATGGTCAGAATGGGTCACTAGCGTACATACTAAATTATGATTAAAATACTCTATAGCAGTATTCGCTCTCTTTCGCAGCTGTATCTCATGTTTGCTAGAAGGCGAATGTTTTATGTCCTTTAACGTCTCGATAATGTGAGTAGGCCTACCGATCTACGTACTTGGGACTGATTCAACAGCAATACAGCGGAAAAATTGAAGGCGTACGCAGCTTAACCCAAGTAATTATTTACACACAAAATCGCTTTTGAAAAGGACCTTTAGTGATAATTACAACTCAGGGGGCTTAACCATAGCCTACTTGTTTAGATAAATTCATGCTGGTCAATGTTATTCGTGTGAAAGAACTTCTGTGAAGAGTTTTTCCTTGTACTCATTAAAATTCCAACTGTATTATTAAGTGGTTCAAATGGTACCTACCTAGGCCACTTTAGAACGCGAATGGTCCATCATATCTATAGCAATTCATCGGCAGGTATTCCGTCTCAAGACTCAACTCTGTTTTCTAAGTCCGGATACTAGCGCTATGAAGATAAGTGCATTGGATCTAAGCTGCTAGCAACCAAAAAATATTCCATAAACTTCGGATATACAAGTTGGAAAAATTTGAGTGGGTGTTGACAATTCTTAAATCTACGGAAAATTAAATACCTAATTAAAATAAATACCTATTATAATAGTTTCGAAATTTATTCGCAAAAAAATATTTGTTGATGCTATTTTAAAATATTTTGGTATCCTAATACTTAATTTTGAGTATTCCTTTTCGTGTTGTTCATGTGAAATTAAACGTACGCATTAAAATATATCAGTCAAAGATGACGTGGCTATGAATTGATTGCTAAATTTCGAAATACTAAAGGATTTTCTATGAGAGATAATCTCATCAATATTCTCCAAAACATGTCGATCATTTTCATTTGTGATGTCTTCACTGGCTTGGGCTTGGGGAATAAATTTCCGGGACAAGTTTTTCTCTTCCTTCCTTGATACTTGTTATTACGTATACATTTCATTATGGTTCAGCTTAATAGAAAAATAACTTTCACGGGTGAATTTCACGAGATGAATATTTGCTATGAAATGAGATAAAATATCACATCAACAAACGATGTTTTTTTCAAGTGATGGGTGCAAAGACCCATTTCAGGGATGGTTTTCTGTTTCAGTAATTAGTAATTCTTCGTACTCTTTCCCGGTGGGTAAAATTTATGCCTTGACTCATCAACGCCGATCGGAGAACACATTTCAAAATATTAGCTTAGCAAGCCGTAAGTCTTAAGCTTAAATTTACCTTACCGTTGAGCATCAAAAATATCACAAGAAATGCTCCAGAAGTTTCGGCGTCACTTTTTTTACGTGGACTCCTCAGATGGATTGCTGCGTCCCACGGTTGACAACGCACAAAACCTGAGCACGAGCTTTCGAAGGGAAGAGACTAAGTTAAACGTCGGGGCTGTTTGGCGGAGAAACAAATCAAAGGGAACTCGCGAACGAACGAAAGACCGATGAAGGGCAGGCCGTAATGGAGAGATCTCCAAGGAGGTTCAAGACCTTGACTCGTCTGCCCTTTTCCGAAGTCAAAATAACCATCGTTTTCCCAGGATTTGTTCTTTCCTCGTTCCCATCTGGAGTTTTTTATTATTCCTTGGATATTAAAAGACAACGCAGCAGCAACAAGGGCTCTGCGAAGCATGTCTTCAGACCACGCGGGCATTAGTCAGTCGTCGCTTTTGTTCCCTTTCTTTCCCTTCGTCAGGCCTCGTCTTGCGAGGAACACAACTCGCCTCTTCCTGTCCCGTCCCTCACTAAATATTTCTAGAATTTTTTTCCCTCATTTTCGTATTTTCCTCATGATTGTCAGTACTGGCTGGAGGGGTGCGTAAGAGGGGAGGTTTGGGGAGCTTTGTAGAAGGAGGGGTAAGAGATGAAGAGTTGAGAGGTTGCGCTGTGCGATATTTTTATTATGTATGAAATGAAATATTAATTTAGTGTCGCAACAGACGCGATGCATCGCAAAACATAGCTTATAGTATGGTGTGGCATACTGCAGTAAAATAGAATTAGGCACGTCATGGGTTAACTTTAAGTCATCTACGTTCATTGAATACCTCTTCCGTTTGATTTGACTTCTCGATTTTTGCCTAGAATATCTCGACACTATTACTGCCTAGAATGGTCTAGTCTACCTAGTTAAAGAGGCAATTTCACAGACATCATCTACCGTAACTAGTATGGCCCTTTATTGTCCGTTGAAAAAAACTTCAGTTACTATTGAAACAGTTTGGCAACACTTATTTAAGTTAAGTCTTCCCAGTCCTGTTGGAGATGGTAGGGCGTGCAGAGTATTAAGAATGCTGTCGGAAGAAGAGGGTGACCACAGCTTTTACATGTGGCTGCTGTGATTTTCAAAATATACTTGCGAATAGAGATGTTCTTCCTTGGAATAAAAATAGTTCTCGAATCCAAAGCAAATGTTTTCTGTGCATACGAACTCCAATCGAATCAAATATCACAATATTCAATGAAACAATTAACTTTGAGTTCATATTGAACAATGAAAATATCACACAATGACCTCTCATGGGGCCTCATACAGATAGAAGACTGCAATAGTGAGTGTAATTAATATAAAACATGCGCGCGAAAAGCAAAATGGTCGCCCCAAGTTTATCACGTGGCTTCGAGGTCGAAATACGAATCACATAGATTCAAAATCTTTCCTTTATATCGGATCTTGAATCAAACACAGAAGTTGCGAGGGCTCTATTGTTTTTTTGAAATTAGAAAGCTGCACAGTTCGAAAAAGGAAGACGGGAAAATTTGTAGTTATCTACCGAATTCGAACCGGAGTCATAATGACCTTTAGCCGAATCAGTCTCGTTTGCATGCTTGAAAAGATGTTCTAAACATGTCTTCTGAATCGCTTCAAACTCATGCAATTGCATTTCCAAAATTGAAACTTAAACGCTCCAGTTCACTACTCACTGATAAGTGCGAGAATTATTTCTTGTCCACCGCTAATTAGTATTTAGATTTTGATATTATATACTCGTTTCTGGGTATATTATCATGCTAAATATTATTACAAGATTTATTTTGCAAAAGGTATTATTTTTTTACTAATAAAAAAATCCATTAGAATACTAGGATATGCATTACTAGATTTTTCATTCTGATATTTCCTGTGTGCCGTGAGAAGATAGCTCGTAGAGAAAATTTTGAAATCAAATGCAATAATCAAGCAATGCTCATTGTCTCAAACCTTAATCCATCGAAGGCTAAATACCTTGTTCAAAACCGAGCAGCTTATTTTAATGGGGTAAATAAGAGCATGAGATGATAGAATGATTAAAACTTTGTAATTTTCCTCACTCTTTTTATTGATGGTACAAGCCTGACCGGTTTCAATGTTCACACATCATCATCAGAGGCAAAAATTACCTCTGCCTCTATTAATATTATTTATTAATACTTACTCTATTAATTTTTGCCCCTGATGATGATGTGTGAACATTGAAACCGGTCAGGCTTGTACCATCAATAAAAACAGTGTGGAAAATTACAAAGTTTTAATCATTCTATCATGTCGAAATTCCACCAAGTAAATGCTTCAACCATCTTGTATAAGAGCATGACAATTCATTGGTAACGATGTCTTAAGAGAGGAAGCCTTAGTGATCGCCAACATAAGCTTTGTGAGTACATGGGTTTTTAAGATAACAACAGGTAATGGATCACGCCATGTTCTTGAATTATTTCAGCTCTTAGGCAATGAGTTCTCAAATGTATAACTCACAAAATATGTGATTCTTCCGTGAAGTTAAAAAAAAGAGAATGAGACTGACTTTTCTCTTGAAACTTTTTTCCCCAATGCCCTGAAGGTATGTTATTGTAACCGCGTGCCTCTATGTGCACGATTAAAATATATTTCATCAGAGGGAGGGAATTATTAATTTCGGTCCCACGTCTGTCATTCGATCCCAGTGATGAAATTAATCATGCGAGAGCTTTGTGGCGTAGATAATAAATTATTCTATTGTTATTGTGTTTTGAATTAAAACGTAATGTAAAGTTAAACTTAGATGATACAAAAAAATCAGTAATCTTGAATAAATATAATTCAAGCGATAATGATGCTTGTTTTAAAAACGGAATTTTGTTTAGATCAAAGGCAGGTGTGATATGGTATAGGTGCACGTGTATCACGAGAGGCGATTGCCACTGTTAAATCGAGCGAGTCGGCTTTGTAGGTAGGGATTCGACGGCTCGAAATGGAAAGGAAGATATGGAAAGGTAGATATTGGCACGAAGAGTGGGGTTAACGTTACCGGCAAATTCCCTCTTTTACCGTCCGCCGTGTGTGCACAGAGCTTCTTACTCCTCGGGATCCGCGCTCGTTATAATAAAGCGGGAAGCATCTCGGCGAGGAGGCTGAGAGCACACTATGCAGCGGCGGACATAAAAAACGTGGCGTGTGTGGAGTCTCGAATGATGAATGGCGTTGCTCTGCTTTCGACACCATCCGAGTGGAAGGCGGTCGGGCTCGTCAGGAGGCGCTGCTGTGCCGTGGCCACGGCGGCGGCGACTTGTGCACTTGGGTTGATGAACGGGCATGGGAGTCCGTGGAGTGGTCTCTCGTAAGGGAAAGAAGAAGTTGGGCCAATTTTCATCTCGGAGGGGTCGGGCGAAATTTTATTTTTTTTTTCGAAAACTCCAACCTGGGCGGTGGGGTGTGGAAGCGAAAAAATAATAAGCGATAACAAAGGTCACAGTCGGCTCATATTGATCTTGTTAAAATGGGGAACGTGATGAAGATTCAGCTTTCAGGGCGGCGTTTATGTTTTTTTTCAATCATGGGTCCAGTTCGAGTTCCGTGTGGTCGATGATTATTTTGTCCCCGCGAGCCTGACGCCAGTTTAGAAATTTCTCGTGCGATAATTGTTCAAATTATTGTTTTTCGAGTTCCGATTTCATCAGAAATGCGATACCACTTCACGTTTTTTGTATACTCACGTTGCATTATGTAATCATCATTGATTTAGTTATGGCTTTATTCTTTTGAAACATAATTTGACGCCGGAGTGAAAAATGTTTGCTGGAGTAGCAATCACCGAAATCACCGCGTGTGAATGTAATTACTGCCGTGCATTAAATTGGATTTATTTTGGTGAATATTTACAGAAGCTTTAGATATTAGGTGTCGTTTGCGCACGGTGGTAGAGTCATAAGAAGAGAATTTGTGATCTTTTTGCAAATATAATCGGACATCGGGTAAAATTCATAGTTATGGTATTGATGCCTAGGCTATATAACCAATGAAGTGGTAACACAATGTGTCAAAGGAAGAATATTTCAAAAATGCATATTTATGCTTCTATGACTATAATCGAATTTCAACTCAAATTTGATGTCAAATATATTTTTTTTAATAAGACAGGCTCAAAACATTAGTATAAAGGATGTCGAATAAAAAATCTCTCTACCTTGGGGAATAAAAAATATCTTATTCTTGGAGTAATTAAAAAAAATAGAATACCTTTTACAACTACGCATCTGCCTTACGAAACTTTTTTTCAATGAGCTACACACTTCGGAATATCGCTACTGGTGAAAATGAACAAGTCTAAGATGACTTGTTCATTTTCACCAGTTCATTTTTTGTGCCTTTAGCCACCCTCCAAGTTTCAACTTGTAAACATAGCTATTTTTAGTGACAACTATGATATGGGCAATTCAATGGCATGTAGGACTTATTAAATCCCATTTCCAGGCGTCTAAAATGAAGTAAGAGACCAAATATCATTGTCGTTTTTTGGATTAAAACAACTGCTAAATGCTTTGCACTAGAAGATAAATGTATGCTTCAAACCAAAATGTATAATGTTAAAGAATTGAGGTTTCAGCTTAAAATAAATAAGGCTGTCATTAAGGGAAAATATTTGCGCGTTACTAATTAATTCTATTATTCTTTCCTATTACGTGCAGTACTTCTTGGTAGTAGTTGTCTCAATAATTATCTTTTTTTCTCATAATATTTATTATGGTGCATCCCAGAAGCAATCGATTAGTATAACTAAAGCTTTTGGTAGCATTTTCATTTCGTTTAACCAAAGTGTACGGGTATCAGTACTTTCAAAATAAAATATTAAAAGGTTTGCTTCGTGGATGATCATGATGATTATAGAAATAACTTTTCTTTTCCCACAGATTATAAAAAATATAATAAAATCTATTCATTTGAGTTAAGAGTAGATGCAGAAGCACCAAATTTCTTTTTATAACCATCAGTATTTTCTATTATAAGCGTACACGGACGCTTTTAATCTATTGTTCAGCTGTGCTGCAGATTAAGCCTAATAATTCCGGCGCGTAAATTATTGATTGTATCTTAAACTAAATAGGTTCATTTTAAATTTTGTTTTGGGATTTATTATATAGTCAGACACAAACTTTAAGAGCTAAAGGGATTATACTACACTTTTAACGAAGCTGTGTAGCGATAAAGCTGGGAATAGGATTCTTTTGAAAGATAAAACTAAAGTGGGACGTAATACACCAGATTAAACTGTAATGGAAAATATTTCCAACAAGTAAAATAAACAGTAAAAAAAACTTAATACATAAGCCAGGTTTGTGAATCCCTGAGGGATAATATCCAGTTCAATGCTTTAATCCTCTTTCACCAACTATCAATATTGGTTATAAGGCATACACTTACCACGTTATGCAGTAAATATCAGATAATTTGAGATATTCAAGCATTATAATGCTAATGATTAATCATTGCTAATATTAGAGTTTAGGTGTTTCAATTCCTGCTAAGACATAATGCATTATCCGTTTTATTTCTCACCTATATAGCTAGATAGATGAACGAGCGGTAATATTTATGAAAAGGAAATGTTGCTTCAGAGGTACCGCTGCCATACTTGAGGAAACTGAGCACATTAATCAAAGCGTGAACTTTTGACCTTGTACCCCAGTTTTCTCAAAAACAAAAGCGACCATTAACGGGAAATCTAGCGAATTTCACTCAGTTGTTGTAAGAAGGTTAGGTTGAGAATGTGCATCGTTTGGAAACGTTGTAATGGATTGAATGGTTTAGAATTTGTCAAGGGATTATTTTTATGGATGCTCTAACCTATTGTCTGGTATAGGTGTAATAAGACTTAACTTTGCTTCTTAATTTACAAACGATTTTAATCACATTTAAAGTCTTATTATGTCTCAAGAAGGAAAATAATAGCATTTTGGGAAAATTTTTGTACTGAATGTCTGCTCAAGTTTGCACTTATTCGCAAAATAATAATGATATCCTAGGTTTGTAATCTAATCATGTTAACATTTAAAGAACACCAATGAAATACGAAATTGCTCAAAAATACGCAGCTAATCATTATACCAGCCAGTTTATGAGGAAAATTGGCGAAAGCTAAGAATCAATGCCTTTTCTATTAGACACTGGGATTTGATCTGCTGTGAATGTGATAAAATGTCGAAGATCTTCACCAGTACTTTCGGTACCGATTATTATCGGTTCGATAATCGTAATATATTACCTAAAACGTAATAATTATTGAATTTAGGTTATCGTTTTTATATAAAATGTATTATTTTTCTACTTACATTTAGGGGTAACCATAATGAACAACATTCGGATGATGGCTATTCTTAGTACCGGATGGCACTCACCTGCAAAGAAAAAGGAAATAGTTTGAGAAAAAATAAATTAGCTTTGCATACGCTTACACTGCCGCGAGTGACCATTAAGATTATTTAAATCAACCTCTTGCAAGTTTATGTAAGGTTACTGATAGTATTGTCCATGCAAGTTTCTTTACTTTCTTGGTGCTCACTTAACTAAGGGAAATTTATATTACTAATTTCATTCATGGAGTTGCTATGACTTTGTATACAATCAATCTGGAATAAGTATCAAAGCACTGTAATGCATATCTTTTACATTTCCATTGTGACTAGCATGTTTGTGTAGTGCTTTGATGTTTTAAAATAAAGGATGGACTGTGCCATGTGCATGACATATACTAATTCTTAGAAAAGTATCGCCTACAATATATTTTATTTTTAATATTTGATTATCGTCCATATTTACACGTATTCGTCTACCTTACAATGACCGTTACCATAGGCATTCTACCAAATAAATTAAACCGTCCTCACCGTAGTTTCTCCAAGTGCGGGAAGTCTTCTCTAATGATTTTTTCTTAAAATTATTCCTACTTATTCTACATCCCTTATAAAGTTTTCGTATGTTTTTTCCTCCTTAGTGGCGTAGGTACTAAATTCCTTTCCTCTTTCTCCATCTCTCATCCTAACCCATCGTACGCCCATCTATCACACTATTCAGTATGTCACTACCTCTAAGTCCATTCTCCAGCCTCTTTTGCTGATTCCATTTAATTTCCCATTTATGACCATTCTTCTCCGACCATTTATCACTCTTTCTTACGTGTTTTCCTTTCCAACCAGCACATTCCTTCCATCCATATGTTCTCCCACATCTCAATGACCGTCGGACAACGCTCATCTTCCCTCCGAAGTGACCAAGTTTCTTAGCCATACACAGTCATGCTCAATATCGAGTGATAAACGCCTAAAATACCTAAATATGTAAATCGTCAAAAATTCATATCCCCACCCACATCTAAAAAGCCGTCGTTCAACGTTCATCTTCCCTCTCCGAAGCGACCAAGTGTCTAAGCCATACACAGCGATGCTCAATATCTAACTGGATTATCTACATGTACATGCATCGTCAAAAATGACATGTTTGAAATGGCTGACTTGCCGCACGAAAATTCACTCATCTTCAAGTTTGATAGTTTTTGTTACACCTCACTCATCACAAACATGAAGCGATATTCAGAAACCGTCAGAGTGCCCCCTATCATTCCTAATTACTCCGCGCAAGCGATTATTTTACATTTCCGCCTCCGACCTTCGCAGCCACATGTGGCTAAGTGTACTCCCCCAAGCCATTATCAGCGCTCCTGTGAGTCCCTCTTCTCTCTCCGCCTATCCCTGCTCATTAGTCCCGCATCCCCTGTCAGACGTCCGACCGGTGGCTTTGAGGAAGGCTGGAGAGGGAGAGGCGCTCTCTGGTACCGATGGTGATGGCTCACTTGCCCAATTATTCATACGATCCCCGCCTAATATTCGTACCGCTGACTTCACAGCGCTTCCGTCTCCTCCTGCGTTTGACGCAGGTACTGTTTGCGGCAATCCAACGTAATGGTACTTATTGCTCGTGAGTCGATAGATACATGGAATCGGATCAGTGTGGTGACTAGTGTGCTAGCTTTTTATCCCGAGGGCCCAGGTTCGATTTCCAGCGGTGGTGGAGACTTTTAATTAGAGATCCAATCCCTGTTCGAATGCTTCGTGGAGGGCACCTCGGGTGTGTTACTCCATCGGTCGTCGTACGTGACGTTGAGCTGCGTACCTCATGGCGCCTCTCGTGGAGTATAAACTCCTGCAAAACTTCCTGGCGCTGCGCAGTGGACGACTTTGGGACATGGGCTACGGAACTTTCAAAAACATGCGAAACGGAGGAGAGGTATTGTTTTGTGAGGAGCGTCAGTCAGAAAACCTTCGCAGTTGCTGCTAGCACATGCGTTTCGAAAATTTGGATGCCTCAATACTACCTGCCGGCCCGTTTCGATTCGTCTCACAATTTTACCTCATGATAGGGTCCCGCAGGCAAAGTCATAGAGATTTGAACCACTTGCCTATTAGCCTTGCGTGTGTGTGCCTCATGAATTTTCCGCGAAGTAGTTTGGTTCCCCTGCCTCACTCTCTTCCTCTCTGTCCTTCCCCTTCACCCTCTCTACTTCTACCTCCCCTCCTTGCCAGGTATACGCAAGTAACTTTTACGAGATCTGCTGGGTGATTCCAACACCAGGATTGTCTTCATCCATCACCCACCCCCTAAGTAATCCTCGCCTTATCAAACTTTCCCCCTTTCATTAACGGCGTAAATGATCTCAGTAATCGGTCGCCTCCCCAAATATTCAACCAATACATACCCTGCGCCAAATTTTCGTATCGATGACTGTCATGATACCATCCACGGTAATTTGCTGTGCTCGTGCATATCGCTATGGCACAGATTGATGTATGAATAACTATATTGACATGTGGATATATGTAATTATTACTTATATGTTAAGGACATATTATACGAGCTCTATATTGGTTCCAGACGAGGTGGGAGGGTGGATGCACTAAAAATGACGTTTAGACGGCAAACGACGCATTAAGCACGACGCATAGGAGAAACAAAGAAAGAGTAAATGAAGGAAGTACTTGGAGTGCTGAAGATTCCGAGCCCCATGAGAATGCGATGCGCTGGAATCTCCCGTGTGCGATTCCGGTAATATTACCTCGCAGGTGCATACAATGGGAAACCATGATGAGCGCAAAGCGGATTTGCAGGAAGTTGGAAGAGGATGACGCATCGTTGAACAAGTGGACCGTTTCATAGACCACGGTAACGCACATGAGGAGGCGTGATTATTCGAAAATTGTATGCACCAACTTGTCAAGCCCTGTTAGATTAAGCTGGCAGGCTTTTCTTTATTGTTGGCTAAACTAGGTCACAGTAATCTGATTATCTCTCGGTCTATGGAGGACGCGTGCTCTTAAACTGCATCCTAGCGTGGGGAAGGAAACGCACGCTGTCAAATGGGAATTAGCTTTTGCGACACCATTCCTTTGTTTGAGGTGTAATTTTCTAGAATTTAGCTGAATAGTTGGTCTTTTTTACTGTCGTGGAAAACACCTTGCCTGACTTGTTGTAACGAGTTACTAAGAATAGGGTATAAAGGACGTTCACATGAATAAATGTAAGCTGATAAAGGATGATAAAGTTCGCAGGTAAAGTAGTCAAAACGATTTTCGTTGAAAACAATATGAAAATGGCCGTCCTCTCATTTACCTCCACAAGTTTCTTTCGCAAGAGTTTCCGGGGGATTTTACCCTTATGAAAACGTTTTCCTCAGTTAGTGCAGAGCCAGATTGGTTGTTGTTTACACTGGCAACAATACGTTTCCGCAAGCGAATTGCCAATTTTTTTGCCAATGTTCTCCAAAATTGCCAAATCTGCAAGCGGACTTGCGCAGCTGTTTACACCTGGATATACGTTGAAAGTTGCTTGCAAAATAATATTACCAGTGTAAACCTTCCTTTATAGAAATTGATCAAAGCAGTCCTAAAACTGAAGAAAATGTTTGCTACCATAGAGTGGACAAAGATATGTTTTGCATTACATGAAGTGCGCCATTGTTGGTATGATTTGGACCCGGTCGGATTGTCTATTATTGTCTATCTTGTCCATATTAAGTACAAGTAATTGTGAAGCAGCAGCTTTAGCTAAGATTCATATTTACCTGAGTAATTATACACAGTAATTTCTAAGAAGACAGCATTAACACAGAAACACTTTGTAAATTTCCACTACCAGTTTATTTTAAAAGCCTAGTTTTCAGCAAAAAATTGCCATTTTCAAGGTTAAGGTCCATTTCTTAGTAGATATCTTACACATCTTGTCCCTTGGGTTATGTACGCTACATGTCAAAACTTGGACACTTATATTTATTGAAGTACCCAAAATTATGGAGCAAACTAGTCTTCCTGAACTGATTTCTGTGGAACCATAATGCCATAGACATTTTTGAAAAGAGAAAATGCCTTTATGAGTCAATGAAGGTGTGATATTTCTAACCCCCGTGTGAAATTCTTCATATTTGATTGGGTAATAACTTCACTAACTTCGTCATTGAAACCCATTTATACACTGTTAAAGTAGGTAACCTCGTATATGCCTCTTTTTCCGTAATGAGACACTAAACATAAAAAATTACTCCCGAGGAGTTTTGGATGATCTTCGTCATTCTTAAAAATGGTTTGACATAATTATGGGATGCGTAGTTTTTTATAGACGACTCTAGCTAGAAAGCTAGAGCTTTGATTTTCGAAGGACTCTGAGAGCGTATTTGAAATATAATGGATACATATAGGACAAATGTAATGCCTTAATTAAAAATAAACAAACTGTGGAAATTTACCGCAGTGAAATCATTTGATTCGACGAGGTGTGATAGTTGGTTACACCGGCAACTAACATAGCATGGCGGTGTAGCTGATTGAGTATATGCCTGAATTCATAAATCAGATAAATAAAATGAAACTTTAATGGTGAATTTCCTCTCGTCACTTTTGTTCTTGCATTAGTGTCCTTGTCTTTTTACAAATTTTATTGAGGAATTTTGAAAATGGGTATTTTTGCCATTTATACTATCGGGCTACAAATGTGGTGGGAGGATTTACGCTCCTCCCAATTTTATCCGTTGGTTTTTGTCGATTCTTCAAGAGGCTAACGAATAAGATCATAAGAGACCTGGAAATAAACTTAACAATTAGAGAAAATCTCCCTATTTGAAGGATCCCTTAATGGGAAAGATGGTATGGGAAATGGTATGGAAACGTCGGTCATGGACCCAATTACCCAGATGGAAACTCGAGACGCCATCATCCATGGTATGGACACATTAGTAGAATGGACCAAAATAGAATCTCCAGGAGCAGTATGTTTTTTGTTTACCATCTGGTTTAGCCTCCAGTATTGGAGGCTAAACCAGATGGAAGAAGTAGAGGTAGACCAAGATACATGAGAGCAATGGGAGCAAAAGAAAAGTATGCAAAGAGAAGAGGGAAGACGGAGAGAGAGATGAAGAATTCGGTAAAGGAATTTATAAAGGCCCCGACGCCAAAGGCATAAGGGAAAAGAAGATTTTTGTCATGGAGGGCACTTAATTTTTTATCCCGCTCCTTAACTCACTGTTCTCGTTATTTCCTCGCTTTGAGGGAAGGAAAAAAATCGGGTAAAAAAAACGGGTCTCAGGAGTGGTCACAATTCCCGGCGTCGGTGGTCTGGGCGGGTGCGGTGGTCCGAGAAACCTCGAAGCCCCTTGTTTGCCGTCCGGAAAGGGAGAATCGTGTTCCATTCGATCCTCCGAGACTTTGATCCGCGCTTGTCACCAAAGCAGCATTAACACCCACTCGCCGGAGGCGGCGGCGGCAACGGCGGGCGGTCCTCTTGTCCCTCGTCTCCCGTGACACACACTCGGAACACGGTCGCAGCGACGTTCGTTCCCGCCGCTGTCCTATAATCCTCCTACCCCCGCGCCCACCCTGTTACGTCTCCACCGCACTCTGAACGGACATCTCTCTCTCTCTCCCTACTTTTCCCTCCCTTTATCTCTCTCTAGCTCTTCTCCCCCGCGACCCTTAATCCGTCCACGGGACATCTACAGAGAGATAGAGATATCGACACTCGCCTCCCTATTTTCCACCCTGTGTCTCTCCCCTCCTCCTTCCCTCTCCCTCGACTATCCTGTTTCACCTCCCTCCATCCCTGCCGCTTAACCCCGTGTCCTCCCGTCCTTTATTCCGCCCTCTACAGCGCCCTATCTGGTAGTTCGTGAACTATTCCCCGCTCGTCGCTCACCCAAGTCGTCGGTCGCGAATATCTACCCGAGGGTCTGATTAGGACGTCGTTTAGGTGGTGGGAATGTTCTTAAGGTAGTTTGAGCGACATTTCACCTCACCTAAAATTTTATGAATTTTACCTCATTTTTAAATGAAAAACTACCATATTTCCAATTATATTTAAATATAAGCACATGCCGAACTACTTTTCGAGCAATTTACCTAAAAATATAAGCTGTTTTACATGAGATAGATTACGGATGCGCGCTCCAGAGGGAGGATATTGAAACAAGAATAGGAATTTCTAAGGACTGGATTTCCTCGAAAAACTAACTAATAGTACGTTTTCTCAACTATTTAAAAAAATTAATCAATTACTCACCGCAGTAATTTTTATATAATCGCAAATAAACCTGTTGTGAAGGCGTTTTCACCGCACAGTGTGAAAACATGAGTTAAGTTACCGACTTATGTGGTTATATTTATTTAATAACTGAGAATATTTGTCATATATAACTATATTTTTGCGCCATTAATATTACAATATTTACTTCATACTTCTAACCAACACTGAAATAAAAAAATAAAATTGGAACAAGGTCTCCATTATAATTACGGAAATATCTCGCTCAAACTACCTTAAGGTGCCCCCGCCGTAAAATAAACTAAATGTCATTGAAATCACATGCTGGAAACTTATATAAAACCTTGTCTTCAACCAGGTTTCACTAACAATATTTTACCTTGCCACGCTATTTTTCTCGCAAATTTAACTTGAAGTTAAAATGCATTTTATGCAAGAATGGCAGAAACACCAAATATGGGAGAAACATCTATTATAAAAAGCATTTTCATGACAAACTATTTATGAGAAGCGAAAACCCCTCACATTATTACCTTATATTTTGAGTTATAAGCTAATTATTTCGATAATTAGATTCAAAATTCGTGAGTACAATGGAAATGGCTCTATAGTCGGATCCAAAAAAGTGGTTTATAAAATTTTGTTCTAAAAAGTGTTAATTTAAAATATATTCGTGGAATAATGTACATATTTTTGGACTTCATTAGATAATAATGCATGTCATCATCGAAAATAGGGTTTTTCAACAAATTAATCAAAAAGTTGATATTTAGTATTTGCTTTTACTCTCACATTCGCTATGGAACCTCCTTACGGTGGCTGGAGTGATAATTGTGGGTCATTAAGGGTGCATTTTCATAATTATTTTTAAGGAAGACGAAAATTAACTCTTGGAACGCATTCAGTTTAAGTGCATCTGTTTATGCGTTGGAACGCACCTTGCAGGAAGTAATAGAAATGATTCAAGAATTATATCTTTTTTTTAATTAAACCACGTTATCACTAGAGGTTTCGGCGCTGTATTCGAAACTTCGGCAAACTTTTATTGAAATATGTGTTTTTCGAATATTGGACTTGGCGTCACACTTTGATATTGGTTAGCAAGAATAATAATCATAAGAAATGTATTATTTTGCGTCTATAATAAAATATGTACTCATGTAACTGAGTTATTAAGGGATATGTATCATGTGACACTATGTATGACTACGTGTAAAATTAGCATTGAATTGCCAAAAAACCAAATTTGTATGAAGCAATTTTTCAACTTTTATCTGTAGATATCATTAATATGGACACGTCTGCAAAGTTTCACGCAAATCTGTACATAAATCGTCGGCCCCGGTGGCGGAGGGGTAAAGTCCCCGCCTGTTAATCCGAGGGTCGCGGGTTCAAGTCCCACCTGGGTTGGTTTTTCGCATACCCTGGGCACGGGTGTTTAAGTCAAATTCTGGTGGTTTGGCCCCTGAGCAACCTGGTCACAGGCCTTGTCTTGTCGGGATCCCGACAAGCATGACTTGTCGGAATCGCTGGGTCATACTGACCACCAGAATCGCCCGAGAGAGCAAAAAAATCGCTCCCACCGCCTTAAATGATACATTAAATGGCGATGTTGGTGATCATTGGTGGTTGGTATTGTGGTATTTGGTATTCAAACTGGGAAAAATGTCAAGCATATGTAATTTTCCGGCCTCGATGGCGGCGGCCTTCCAACCTCTGGGTCTCCGGTTTAATCCCGCCTAGGTGGGATTTTCACCTCCCATGGCATGGTTGTGTGCTCGTCCGATCTGTTACCTTTTATAATACCTGGTGTTAAAGGCCCTTGAGGCTGTTTACAGGATGATTAAAAATAAATGAATATGTTAGTAGACAAATGGCTAGGTGGGAAAAGATACTTAAGTCTTAATCTCGTCCGAAGTATTTTCCCAGACTACCTAAATGAATAAAAATAGCAATAGGAATCCGCTCTCTACAATATTCCATTGACAATTGATAGTTATAGCATGATTTACGGTGGTAAAGTCGGAAAATATGAAGAGTGATGTAAGATAAAGTGATGTTATGGAACAATTGTATGCTCTTTAGCACTGAACTAGCTTGGGATAGACTTATGATTTGTGAAGAGCTGAGAGCTAGGCAGGGAATGTATTAAAATATATCATCATTCGTATGTCTTGTAATGTTCTTGCCTGCATCCAAGTAAACGAGAACCTTGGAGACGGTATATCCGTTAATTGTTACTGTTAGGTACCTAAAACTAGAAGCTTTCTTCAAAGCTTCCTGTTGAAATATGTCCTGCCTATCCAATTATAAGTGATGGGTGTAATGTAGCAATTGCGCAAAAAACTTGGAAATATGAGTTATAAATAAAAAACCTGAAAATGGAATACAAAATTATTTTTTATGATGAAAGTAATTAATTTATATTCTAAATATTTATTTAAAAAAGAAATCAACCAAGGTTTCGATAGATTACTTTCAACCTCAAGGAGATAAAGAGAGGCTAAATAATGTGACAGAGGAATCATGATCACAGGAAAACAGCATATTTCTATCCTGGAGGCCCACCTCATTTTTCTGCATATTTTGGTTGTATTCCTATATCATGGGTATTCAATCTTCCATTGATTTCATTCCAGTTGATATATTCAACAAGCCTAATTTAATGCTTAACATTTTAGTTTGGCACGCATCACCAAGTCTTAAAAACAAGAAATATAAAACCTATAATTCTGTATAATATAATTTCAATCAATACTTGCAATGTAATCTATTTACGGGGTAGAACCTGGGGCTTGAATATTTTATTATTTCATTCTAGTAATTTCACAATTGACGTCCTCTGTGACTCCCATCTCCTCAGTGGTTTAGAATATCCTGAAGCAATCTAAGCAATCTAAGCCGGAATGGTTTAAAATGGCTGTAGTATTCCTTGTCCCCCTGGGTCCGTTATTGTACCGTTGCATAAGAAAGGAGATAAATTTGATTGTAAAAACTACAAAGGCATATCATTAATCAATACAACTTATAAAATACTTTCTAAACTGTGCTAAACAGGCTTAGGGAACAAGCAGAGGAGATGATAAGAGACCACCAGGCGGGATTCAGGAAAGAGAGATCAACGGCAGACCAAATGTTTATTCTGAAAGAGCTGGCCTAAAGATATTGGGAATATAATAAAGATCTGTTCCTTATGTTTATAGGCTTCAGCAAAGTCTGTGACTCGATAAATAGAGAAAAACGTTGGACAATAATGAAGAAATGTGGATTTCCTGAAAAAGTTATTGAATTGACAAAAATGTGTGTGAGTGAGTCTAAAGGAATAGTCAAGGTTGGAAAAGAGTACACTGATACGTTTGAAATAAGCACAGGAGTGAGACAGGGCGATGGCTTGTTACCCCTCCTGTTTAACATAGCATTGGAAGAGGCGCTAAAGAGGACCAGAAATGGTCCAGGAGGAGCCAGGATTCCAGAAAAAAATAATTTGTTGGCCTTTGCAGACGATGTACTGATAGTGGCCGAAAATAAAGAAGAGCTTAAATAACTAACTACAATACTTTTACGGAAGCCAAGAAAGTGGGCCTACAAGTAAATGAAGGCAAAACAACTACATGAAAATAAACAGACATGAAGAGGAAGAGAAATATTTAGAAATACTCAATTATAAGTTAAAAAAACAAATAAATTAAAGTACATAGGGGTAACAATAACAAATAACAACAAATAGGAGACCGAAATTCTCACTCGACTTTCAGCAGCTGAGAGAAACTACTGGGGCCTAGTAAAACTTTTGAAAAGCAAACTCCTATCACGAAACTCAAAAATTCGTCTCTATAAAACAATTGTCCAACCAGTACTACTCTATGGTTCCGAAATATGGTCGCTTACAAGAAGATCACAAAAAAACTGATAACGTTTGAAAATAAAGTGTTGAGACGAATATTCGGCCCCATTAAAGAGGGAGAGACATGGAGAATAAGGAAAAACAAAGAGTTGAGGGAACTGTACAAAGAACCAGATATTGTGGGTATAGTCAGAAGCAGACGACTTATATACCTAGGCCATGTCCACAGAAGAAGTGACAACACAATGGTAAAAATGATATGGAAAGGAAGACCGGAAGGCACCAGACCACTAGGGAGACCAAGAATGCGCTCGAGCTACGAAGTGAAGAAGGACCTGAAAAAAATGGGAGCTCTACTCGACACAGCAGAAGACAGAAGGGCATGTAGGCGAGTGATCTACATCTACATACTACCCCGCAAGTTGCCTCGATAGGCGTGTGGTGGGGGGTGTTAGGACACCAGCCGTTTAAATATAAAAAGGAAACGCTCTAATGAAATTACGCCTAGCATTTATTAAAGTCTCTTATTGTTCGGGGGAAAAACGAATTTCCATACCTATCCGTTCGGCAAAATATCTCTCTTAATTTATCGTTTCTGTTGGACCTGGAAATATAGTGGGGTTCTAATATGATGTTCTCCGTGTCGCTCTTAAAGGTATCTATTCTTAATTGCTCAAGTAATCTAAGCCTAGCGCGCAGCCTCCGAGTCTCTAGCGGCTCCCAACCTAATTCGTTTAACATCTGTGTAACGCTGTCTGTACGCCCGTAGCAGTTTTTGACGAATCGCGCAGCTTTCCTTTGTATTTTATTAAGTTTCCGAATCAAGTCTTTCTGCACCGGATCCCATATGCTCGCTGCATATTCAAGGTGTGGCCGGACGAGTGCGAAATAGCACCTCTCTTTTACTTTTTCATCTGAAAATCTTCCCACAATACGCTTGACGAATCCCAGCTTCTTCAGAGCTCTGCCACAAATATTTCTTATATGTGTTCCCCACGTTAGGTTCGAGGTTATCGTAACTCCCAGATACTTCACTTCATCTGTCGCCTTTATGTTAACACCATCCACAGCATATACATAGGGATAGTTGGACGACCTCCGCAAGAAATGTACCGCCGTGCATTTGCTCAGATTAAGTTCGAGTCCCCACTCTTGGCTCCACACATGAACGTTGTTTAAATCCGGTGATAGAATTTCAAAGTCAGAGTGATCACTAATTTCGCGATAGATGACAGCGTCGTCAGCAAATAAACGTATTTTACTGCTAATTCGAGAGCATAGGTCATTTATGTATATGATGAACAAAAGGGGGCCGATTACGCTTCCTTGTGGGACACCTGATGTCACTTTGACTACATCAGAGCTAATTCCGTCATAGTATCCGCGTATCCAGTGAATGGTGAGGCCAAGGACCATTTAGTTTTTCCAATGGCCACAGAAGTAAGTAAGAGGAAGTAAGTAGTATTCCTTGTTTATCTTTGAAAAATCTTTCAATATCAAGGACATTCTCACCTCTCGAAGCAGTTTTCCAAGCCTCTTCAGCCAGTTCTGAGCATCATAATTCGTCAATCCTTGCGCGAAAGTCCTTTTTTCAATGCCCCATGCATTGGCGCTATCCGAGTCCATGCTTCTATCCTGTATTATTAAGTTATTGTATTGATCAGAGATCCTTTGACCGTGTAACAATGATCCATTATCATGTGAACACAGTTATTCATCACAAAGAGTTTTCTATTCCAAGCACGTGGAAAACTGACCATGATATATAACGTTAACCTGGAGTGAAACTCGAAATCATAGTGGATGCCAAAATATCATTATTGCTCTAACGTTAACCTGGAGTGAAACTAGAAGTCGTAGTGGATCCCAAAATATCATTATTGCTTTAAGCCCTCGGTGCTAATGCTAGGGACCTTGGTTCGTTTCTCAGACGAGGCCAATGATTTTTCATTGCGAATGTCACACATTTGTGTATCTCTTCCGCGCTATTGCAACTGTCACGTTACTGTCTATCCCGCTTAAGTCACTGCCGCGATTAGTCCCGTAGTTTCCATAGAGCTACTTTTTTACCTTTCCGCGGTCTATTTTCTTTTCGCTATTTAAAATCAACACCAAATCGTTGTTGTTTGAATCAACGAGAGAAGCATACGTATTCTCGTATTTAAATTCTTCATACTTCCCACCTCTCATGGCGCTGGATTTAAAGCTGCTTAAAAACAGTTGATTCTGGATTCGGACGAGGATGAACCAAAATTTAGGCTGGTTGAATTTGAGAAGCCTATTTTCTCTGCTTTGGAGGCGAGAATCGCTCTACTCAAACTTTTTGGGAGCTATTTTTGTTCCGATTAATGATGTCATCATTAAAGCGAGGAGAAATACACGTTTGTACCTTTCGAAAGCTATCCTCATTATTTTCCTCCGGGGGGACCGAGTGATGGACGGGGGATGGGGGGGGGGAGATGGAAGAAGTCAAAAGTAGGACAGGAAACGGGGAGAGTGAAGGGGATTGACTGGAGAAAGTGCAGAGGTTAGGGAAAGGGACCCCGTGGGAGGTGGACTAATTGAGGCTCATCAGTGGCCGAAGCGGATTTCGGAGGTCTTTAACGAACGGAGGAGGGGGATGGAGGTGCGGGTTTGATATACCCGTAGAAGGTGAGAGTCAGGATCCTCCAGCGCGTGAAATTTGAATCTAGTGAGCAGAGACAACGAGGACACGTAAACTTGGCAGCAGCGACACTTCGGCGAGATGAAAGTGTCAAGAGTACCTCAAGAGTTTGTGCTCTGCCCGGAGAGGGTGTAAATGAGGGGTTGTATTTCGTTGAAAACAGTCAATTAAGCCTCCAGAGGAATGGGTTGGCACTCTAGAAAATGTTTGTGCTCCTTTGTTCACGTGACCTAAGGTATATGATCTCTGATCAGATCAACTTCTGACCCCTGAATTGGTTTCTTTGTTTGATAATTTCATTACTGCTTACTGCCTTACAGAAAATCTTACATTTCTGTCTTGCTTGTTTAAAAAACCAAGTTTACTAATCCTTCAGAATCGTTGCGTAAGTTTCTTACTTTGGGTATTACATCCATTTTCTGAGGTCCTGTATTGCAGTTGCTTCTCTTCCATGTGGTTGTATCAATCTTTTCTGAATTAAGTATCTTTTAAGACATCATCATTTAAGAGTTTTTGTCAACCATCGAAATCATGCCACAACAGTCTTCTGACCAATATTTCAAATTGGATATAAATTATTAAGCAAATTTACTTGCCAGCAGGTAATCCCAGAATGCACGAAATATATGACATTTATGGGAAGGGGAATTTCAGTAGATTAACGACCTCATTTTCCGCTGTATTGCATCGGCCAAGAATTTGAAAGTCATACTAATGAGCCCGGCCTGCCACGATGGAAATGCCAGTCTATACTTGAGCACCAAAACAAAGCAACGTTGGCCTCGGATCGGTAGAACGGGGGATCATCCTATTCGTTCCGGTCGCTGTAACCCCAGTGTATAAGAGCCAGACAGTGCGAAATGACCTTCACTGTCCAAGAACAGTAAAATGTTGCAATATGATACTTATTAAAAAAACAATTAAACTGCACCTTTCCACATAAAAATTTCATTTAGACGAAACGTTTCAACTCACTTAGCTATCTTCAGGAAAAGCCTGATGATGACTAAGTGAGCATAAGGGCATCGTGTATATTAAGTTTTTAATTTGAAAAGTGCTCTTTCCTTTTTTTAATATGAAACTCTCCCACTGTATCACGAGTGAGACTGTTCATAACACGACGCTACTTCAATTAGATATACTTACTATACCGCATCTCTGCACGCTATTATCAACAATTAGAGTATCACATTTAAATCCTCTTAATCAAAAATTCAACTAAGTTTAATCTGGATATAATTTTAACAGTCACTCTCCAAGTCCCTAGCACCTTTTGCGCATGGGTGAAATCGATACTCATTGCGCCAGGATGCTTTCGGGAAGATAATGATTCAATCGCTGGGAAGAGATTCGGTCTTCCCTGCTTATCCGGAGGTCACGACTTTCAATCCCTCCTTAAGGAGGAGGAGAGTTAATCACCACGTTTCGTGGTGCGCGCGGACGGGCGTAGTTCTTCCCGTTATGCATAATAAAATTATCGAATCGTTCCCCTTGCAGAGTATATAAGCAGTGTAGGGAAAAGGAATTAATATTCACGTGGCATAAAGATCGAAACTCTTTTATTGGATACTGTGATAAAGAAAAAGGGAAGGGATTATTCAAAATCTTTAAAGCGGAAGGAGATTTGTCTTGCTCTAAGGAGAAAAGAAAGCAGGGGTGCCGCGGAATTATTGAATGGTCTCCTCTCCTGCCGAACTTCAATCTCCCCTCTTCACCCCCTCAACCCCCCGCCAACCCTCATCCCTCCTCCCTCTCACGACCTCTCGCTTGCTTGGCCTCTTCCCCGCCAGCCCGACCGACATATCCTGACTTCCCCCTCGCCAACCCCCGTTCTCCCCTCCAACCCCCTCCCCAGCCTTCATCGCATTATTCAATCCCCCGCGTTTACCTCGCATTTCCCTTCTCTACCCGAACAAACCCCTATCCCGCTCCTTCCCATTTCCTCGTACACTCACACCAGTGCCCTTCGCAGCCACCCACCGCCTTTCACTTTTCAGCGAAGAGAGAAACTTGTGCTCGGGTCTCTCCGCAGTTTCCTCCACTTTCCTCTCGCTACATCCCTCGGACCCCTCTCCCACAATCTCCCCCTACCCCCACCCGCCCTTGCCGTTGAGTGCTCCTCCGATAGCGGCCAGAGAATTATCTCTCGTGCGGTGGAATTTCAAACCTCGTCGCTGGCGTGCATCTCGTGTCTTTTCAAGAGGTCCCGAAGGTGGATGGATGGGGTGGAATGTTTTTTTCGGCCGGAGAGTCATACTCTGGGAGGCTTTTGGTAGTACAGAGCGTTCTGCATTTCGTTGACATTGTGGACATTATGGAGAACGTTGTCGCCAAACGCGCTCCTTGTGCTCATCTGTCGGCAAAGGAGTCGACTATTTCTAACACCGCGACCAAGGAGATTTGAGTGAGATATCATTTCACATAAAATTCTATGTTCTATGAACAACTTGCCACTGTACTTTTCGAGCCATTTGCCAAAATATATCCGCCTTATTCCATGGGAAATGGTACGGTTATGGTCTCCAGAGCGAATTTATTTGAAAAATGGGGAATTTGTAACGCATAGATCTCGTCATAAACTTAACAATATTTAGTTTGTATTATTTTCCAACTATTTTGAAAAATCATTAATTTACTCACCACAGTAACTGTTAAAGAATTGCAAAACAATCTTCGGTTGTGAAGGTGTTTCCACCTGTACTACGTGAAAATGAGTCAAGTTAAAGATGTAGTCTGCATATGTAGTTAGTTACTGAGAATTTCAGTCATATAATACAATATTTTTGGCCCATAACATTGCAATATTAACTTCATGCTTCTTGCACTTGCTGAAATAAAAAAATAAAATGCAAATATGGTCTCTATTATGACCATGGAAAATTCTTGCTCAAAGCACCCTATTTTGAGAAAGTTATTTAAGGGAATAACATTTACATAATGGAAGACTCGTAGATGTAAGTTAGTATTTGGCACTGCACTTTGTTAATTTTCCTGCTGCTATTGGCAACATCGCAACTCTGGCCATGCCAAGGGCGTTCGGTTGATCCACTGGATTATCCTCTTTTTAATCACTTCCTCTCCCCTCTCCACTCTCCCCTTCTCGCTCTCTTCCCAGCATGCATGAGTGATGCGAGTCAACCGCTTCCCGATGGCTTCAAAGGATTTCACATTTAGGAGACAGTTTGGGCCTTATGGAGAGCGCTTGTGGCCAATGATACGCTCCTTATGCTCACCTCTATGCCACGCTGGAAACCATTTCCAAGTTACTTCAGAGAATGATATTCGCATTTTGGAAGACTCTTAGATGTTCAGCTAAAAATCGGCTCATCACTATGTTAATTTCCCTTCTGCTAATGGCAACATCACACCCTCGGAATTATATATATATATATATAATAAAAGCCCTTGTCACTCACTTACTAACTCAGGAACGCTGTAATATGGAGCCACAGTCACTTAAATTTTAAAATGCCGTTATTAGATGAAGCCACAGTCACTTAAATTTTAAAATGTTGTTATTCAACTGCTTGCAAGACATTTCATAAAAGCGGGAATCATTTCTGATTTAGTTCCGACTGGACAACGCTCCCTTTCATTTTGCGACGGCAAAAATTTCCAGTGATTCCGGCATATGCGATTACAATTAACAAGTCGCAGGGTCAGTCGTTTGACCACGTTGGACTTCTACTCCAAACAGCAGTATTCTCACCCGTGAATTACACGGGCGCCTTTTAAAACCTAGTTAAAGATACTTTCCAAAGAAAATAATCTTCATGCGAGCCCATGTCGTCAACTGAATGTCGAACGCCATATATTTATTCAGGGAGGCTACCGACAGCAGTAAGGGCCATTCGCGCCGCTGAGGTCTTCTCATCGAGGTAAATGATATTACTGCTCATACAAGGCAGGACGTTCCCGTGAACAAAATGAGTCCGTTCTGGGGATGACGTCAACCGGATGACACGAGCAGCCGACTCGAGAATTAGATTAGGAATAGTGAATCCTAGCTCCGATAGTTTAGCTTTTAGCAACGTCAGAATGGAGTCAAGTAGATATTTGCATCCGCAAGTACTCGTATACAACATATTTGATCTGTTACAATTAGTAAATGCGTAGTTTATTTGCAAAATAAAGTTGAAACTATTATCATTTCCAACATAAAAGTTGTCTTGTCTCCGGCAAACCTGGAACCACTTAGCCCGTGTAGATGTATCAATGGGATATCTGCAAAAATTCTCTTCCCTCTTTTTTTACTCGCATTGCTGTTGTATCCAAACACCACACAAATGTCAAATACTCAGTGCACTCCTTACCTAGCTAGTGCTTCATGTAATCCCAACTACGTTAAAGCGTTCTACCCAAACGATGCGAAATGACCTACCCTGTATTAGAAGTACCATGGAGTAGGTGATGTGAAGTCCTCTCGGGATTGATTCAAAGCGTCAGAAGATCGAAGTAAACTCATATTTCCGTGCTACAAATCCGCACAACTCCGCACATGTCACTCTGACCCCGTCTCCTGGTTAGGAACGTTCTGGTCTGGCGAACCAAATATCGTGGAAGATGAAACGCTTGTCAGTCATTCATTTTGTGTTAGGCTTGAGTTAATACCTTAGTATTCAACAATGTCTTGCGAGATGCGGTGGAACAACATCATGAACTTGACACATGATGAACTTACGATCCTACCTGTGGGCCACGCCTTGTACTCGTCACCCGATGTGTCCCACCAGTGGGTCTTCAGCGATCGGGCTCGTAGTTGCCGGGTAAACGTGGTGGTTCAAGATCATTTAAGGTATCTGAAGTAAAGATTTTAATATTAATGACGCAAGATCTTACGTTAAAATTGTTGAAATTCTCAGTAAGTTACTAAATATGCATTTATAATGTTTTAATTTGACTTTTTTCACGCCATACGCTTAAAACGTCTTCACAATATCACTGTGGTAAGTAATTTATTTATTTAAAAGATAGTTGGGGAAACATAAATTAAGCACTGTTAAATTTATGACGAGATATTTGGGTTGGAAAATCCTTATTTTTTAAAAATAAGGTCTCTCTGTAATGCATACGCGTACCATATCTCATGAATGATGGCTTTAATATTTTTGGAAAATGTCTTGAAACATATAACGGCTATATATTGATTTAAGTGGCTGATATTATGATATTTTTAGAAATACGAGATATTTTTATTTGTAAAGAGGCAAAATTCATTGACTTTTTTTCTTGCCCTTTCACCCCTACGCAAAGTCTCATCCCTTAGCAAACGCTCTCAGAGCTCACGCAGATTGCTGAGCTAGGTACTTGTTTGTAGAAATTACTTGTAAAAAATGTAAGTTCATAGCTTAGAATTTGCATTGTAACCGTAGAAATTGGAGCTTAAAAAACTTAAGTTACCGCTGCTCCACATGACACCCAAGTAGTGATCGGAATTCCACAGAAAAATCTCCGCTACTGACGGGATCATGTTCCGTCCGGCTGACAGTGCACTGCCCTTTTAAGATGGTCAGAGTGATTTTTGCTTATGTACAGATTTGCTTAAACATTTGCACACTAGTCCGTACTAGTGATATCTATGGATGAAAAGGGAAAAGTTTAATCATTCTGACTTTTCCTTTTTTTGGCAATTCAGTGCTATTTTAACACCTATTTATTGAACGTAACATATTTCGTAATACTCGATTTCATGAATACAGATTTTTTATAAAGGCAAAAAATACATTTATTATTATTATTATATAATTGTTACTAACAGATATAAAGGTGTCACGCCGAGCATAGCATCGACAAAACATATTTTAACATAATTTCGTCCACATTTTCGATACCATATCAAAAACTCAAGCCTCAAAATAATATGCTTGAAAGAAATGAATTAAATAAAATGATTGTATCATTTCCATACTTGCCTGTTTGGTGAGTTCCAATGCATTAAAAGACGAACGTAAATTAAATGTGGTCCAAGAATTTTGTTTACATACTTAAAAAAATATAAAAGTGTGCACTCAATAACTCTCGATTACCGCTCCGGCCACTTTAAAGTACTACTCTCCAAGTGGCACCCATGTGGGAAGATTCCACTGTAAAATCTGCCACTTCCGCTATTTGTACCCGGAAATTTGGCTTGGAAAGCCAGTACTGTATCCGCCTCACGAAAGGTAGCATTTACCCACCTTTAACTTCCCTTCCGGGAATGGTGAGCCGGTATGGAGTGGGACACGCCACGCCCCGCTTTACGGGCCGGTTTATTGTGTTGAAGCTCGGCGAGTTATTCTCGGGGTTTGCGATGCCGTCCGCCCGCGTTTTACCGCGTGCAAATAGGTCAAGTTATTTCCTCTCCCACGGTTTACACTTCTCTCGGCCCCACGCCCGGTCCAGCGATGCAAGCGTTCCACAGGATTACACCGACGGCAACGGAGCCGTTCGTTGCTGTTGACGTCCGGTGTAACGTTTGGACTCGGTTACAGTCATTGTTCGCGGGAAGCTTTTTGACTGCTTATGCCGAGCATATGCGTAAAAGCGGTTGTTAAGCCGACGGGAGTTAGTTTCACTGAGGACATTGCGAGAGGAAGTTATGTGATACTGGTGACTGCCGGAGACAGTTTGTTACCATGAGGACAGGAGGGTAATTAAGAGTTAGTCAACGCGATAGAGAGGTAGACCTATCGCGTCGTCATCATTGATCTATTTCAGTTGCAATGCGTCTCAAGTTTTCAATTTTGCGTCCCACAATACGGAAGTTGAACATGATTTGTCGAACAGAAGTTCCTTTCTCACGAAACATCAAATGAATGATTGTGAACGCGTTAGAGACACATTCTGGCGCCGGTGGAAACCGATTTGGGCTCTTCGTGATGGAGACTTGCCATATTATTTCAGTAGCCATGAGGTGAGGGAAGTGATTCCGGACTTAATTCAGTGAACTCATCTCCTAGGTAGCCTATCAGATGTCTCAATCTGGACAAATGAATCTAGAAACTCAGCAATCATCAATCAGGGGTGTGTGGTAGGAGTATGTAAGACATCGTCCACTGATGCGTTATCGTGCCTCAAAGTGAGGTGACCACGAAAGGAATAACGATGAAATAATAATTGGTAGGCCAATTGCAATTGGATATATAGTTATCGGCTATTGTGTGGGGATATAAGATATTCTATATATCAGTACTGAATATTATTTGTCGTAACTAATCTATTCGGTTTATTTTACCAACCTCATGATATATTGTTGTAATCACGTTTCGAAATGACTTCGCCCGCGTAATTCTGCCGCTTTGGTTTGCTCCGTTACTTCTTTACCCTTTTATTTTGTGAAATTATTTATAAATATATATATAATGTCCTAGAATCTCGCATCTTTTTTGTAAAATATGGTCAATTGCTTTGGCAGCATTTTTTTCATTTTAGTTTTATACAAGTATACTTTGCTTCATAAGTTCATTTTTATTCATTTTTTATCATTCAATTCCTATTTTTAGCATCATTCAGAAATGTAATGTTATTGGATTACATTGTAACCCATCATCTTCGTAGGTCATTGTTCCTCACTATATTTCTTCTTCACCGATAGTTTGTGTCAGGATACAGCTTGCAAGAAGAAATATGTTGTGAATTCTAATTAGGAATTGAACTGTATGCGGCTGATCACGGGAAAACATATTTTAATTTTGCCCTCGGACATAGGAAAAGGGAGGAATTACCTCCATCAGACTGCTAAGTACGTGAAATCGAAAGAGGTTTCTGACACGTGTCCGAGTTGGAATGTTGCTGAAGTGCTGAACGTCATAAAGAATATGTGTTCCCACTCTGGTTTCGCGCTTGAAAAAAACTCTTTCGAGGCTCTTAGTTACTAAAATTATGTCTATCTCCTCGTTGGCTGCGTAATTATATTTTAAAGTAGGTCCCATTTTCTTCTACGGCCATGTAATCTTGCATATTGCTCAAAATCTTTTCACTTACCATTCGAATAAAACTTGTGTGGTGTAGGAAGATATCTCGGGATTCCTAAGCTAAGCTTAGCTAAGGGCTATGTTGTTTAGCACAAATATTTTGACGACCAAGTCAAGCCCTCGTCAGGTTAATGCTGAAACAACACTGCTGCAAGTTGGAGAACCTGAGATATGTATCTTCCATCTATTCGCCGGGATAACCTGAGAACCTGTGATGTTCATAGGTACTATTTACGTCATGCAAGAGGTAAACGGGAAGTTTACAGGTAGAAGTAAATACCATTACCAATTCTCATTCTACATCGCCAATTTTGAATGGCAGTTCCATCCCGGAGTTTAATTCAATTACTATACGCCAGCGGAAAAATATCATTCTATCATCGCTCAAAACTTTAGGTTGCGATATATGGGGACGTGATTGTTTTGAGATGAAATTCTGATGACTCGTGTAAAGTTTTGCCTCTCCCGTTTGTGTGCACACAACTTATTTTATTCTCTAATTGGCTCCTTTATTTGCTCATTAAAGTATTCCGTTCACTTCCTCCAATCATTCCTCAGCCATCCTCAACCACGCATTTGTAGTAATGGCCGAAAAAAAACCGCTATTATCTCCGCTGCGATTATATCTATCAATTATTCAATTTTATCCCTTCCGTACCCTATGTAAATGTTTAGCTCCTTGGAAAAATTACCGTTCAGTCTAAGTTCACTCTATTTCATTTATTCACAGACTGCCTCTGATTTTCCGGGACAGGACTTTTACACACTAAATTCACCAATGTGGTGCTATCAAGAGCTAAGTGCCAATATTACGCCAATTTTTATGCATATGTTAAGTGGCTGTGGAAGTTTATAGGCGTTAAAAAAGCTGAGGAATACTTAATACCATAAATTTTCCAATTCATGCAAACATTTTTATAATGTTTATTTATATATTAATATGCCTTCATCACTCAGTGACATCACTCAGTGATTCAACCCGAAGGTTGGTTTGGATAGTTGAGCGTAGAGTTCACCCCGGACTAAGCCACAGGCGTGTGGATTTCACACATTCAGGGTAGGGGGGCCAGTTCCTTTCCCTGGGCCACCTCGCACTCCGAGGATTTTTGTTCAAGGTCGTTCAAAGGCTTCACCCGGATTTGAACCCGGGACTCTTCGATCAGTAGCCAAGCGCTCTATCCACTAGGCCACCACGCTCCTCCGTCGGCAAAAATCATTCGCACGGACATATATTTATTTATTTATTTTCAATAACCACCGAAAACAGCACTCATTTTGCCTTTTTATCGGGGTATTAACAATATTAACATTGTACGAGCATGCCCTGGGAAGTGAAAAATCCTCCCCAGGCGGGATTCGAACCCGCGACCTTTGGGTTAGCGGGCGAGGACGTTACCCCGCCGCCACCGAAGCCGGTTAATAATATACCTTAGGTGAAAAAAATGAGAGTTTAAGATTGCTCAGTTTCCCATACACAGGGAGTCATTTGCGTTATGATATTTACCCAGAATGTTCTTTATTAATATAATATTCTGTGGAAATGATAAACGGCAGCCAAACGTGATTGATACCTATAGTGTCCAATATTTCCGTCCCTCGTAAACCCATGGGTCTCACACTTAATCAATTTATGGCATCTGCAGTAGCACTGGTAGCTCTGATGTCTCACCCAAATAGACAGTGCCAGAGCAATGATTCATTTTACAGGGTTACAAGATTTTCGAACAAAATTATAGTCAGGATAGGTCTTATACACCTTACTAAAGTTTCCTCTCAAATGTTTGCTATATCCTGTTTCAGCGAGGAGTGATTTTGACCTTCATCTTTTGGTGTGGTCATCTTGACTGATCTTATGGTAAATGTTTGCGTTTTGTGTTTTTTCAGTATTTTTTTTCCTCCATGATTTTGTTGTGTTACTTTTGATTATCCAGGGTATTTTAGTGCGGATCGAAATTATGTTCAATAACATAATTCGATTACTAAGACCTCAGTCCGAATTCAGCGATTAATGACCTTAGTGTGGCACATGCGTCGTTGGGGTGAAATCAATGCTAATTGAAGGGATTTTTTTTAGAAAAAAATTGCTCACAATAAGCACTCAGTTTTCAAATTGAAGTTCGGGAAATGGTAGAGTGAATGCAGTATCTCATAGTTGTTTGTTTATAAGTGTGTGCAGGTAACACGCCGTCTGAATATTGTAATTTTTATATCATATAGTACAAGTACGATTAGTATCACCCATTTGCACCCGTCCCGTCGAAGCTATAGCTTTCTTTTGCTCTTATATAGGGCCATCTAAGGACTACATGCCATTTTCAAATCCTTCTCCTTCGTTCTTTTCTTTTCCTCCAATATCCTTTCATCTTTCGCTATTAACGTTTATTTCTTTCTTCAGACCGCTTTGCACCTATCATTTTCTTTCTTTTACCTTGGAATCCCTACAATTATAGCGCTTTATCTTTAAACGTCTTTCTTTCTGTTGCGTCTTCTACTTTTATGCTGTTTCTCTCGAATACTTTCTTCACTCCCAAAATCCAGCATGCTATTGCCTTACTTTCCCTCGGATATTTGCAAATCCGTTTTGTTAACATATGGTCATCCATTCTGTACTAATTACCAAAAAAATGCTATCCTTCTCTTTTGATGTCGTTTATGGTCTATATTTTGATATATTTCATCATAACTTCTTAATTCTCATACTTCTGTAGTTTTGAGTGGACTTAAGTGTTTTCCTGATGACCTTTCTAGTGTTTATAATTTGTTTAAACTACAGATTAACGCTCAGATGTTTTTGCATATAGACATTCTGGCATCCCTACTGTTTTTTAATGTTCAAATTTCAGTTCGCTTGACGGAATGCTTTAAAACAGTGGAACGGATTATTCCCAGGAATCGTCCCAGGTTATGCGCGCACATTGCAGTTGCTTCGTGTTCGTACCTAAATTCAATCCGAGCTCGTGGAAGGAATCCTCAATTGAGCGTCTGCCGCATAGTAAGACAAATGGACAAGGACGTGGATTGAGAGGGGTCGGCCGGGAGAGTAATGGTTGGAAAGAGAGATAGGCGGAAAGGAGATGGGAGGGCAGAAATGAATGGGAAGCGGAGACAGTGGGACAGACAAATGGCTTAATTCGGGAGAAACTGGGGAAATGGAATCTCCTCCTAGAAACTCCTGCTTAACCCACGGTCCAAGGATGAAAAAAACACAAGGGCCTGGTGTAATAAATTCGGTGAAAAATTAATCGACTGGGGGTCCCGTAAAAGTTGTTCGGGTGTAAGAACTTCCTGTGACGGATAACTTCACAGATGATTGTGCTCCCAGTGATGACAGCTAAGCTTTATGATTATGTCTAGCGTTTAATTTTGCGCCACTTTCACGACGCTAAACGCGGGTATTTGCATCAGGGTTCCATTCGTTTAAGATGACTTGTCGACACTCTTACAATGCGAAGGAAATATGAGATATCGTCATCTCCTTCATGACTCATCATATCGTATGGTTTCGGTCACCTGTTTCATTCACAGTGAAAAGAGATAAGCGTCGTATTTTTTGGTGCTCGCATGGTTACAGTGTGATAATAACAATACGTAATGAGAATAATTGCATCTTCATCATTTTTCACATTTAGGACTTAAAGAGTCCTTACTAACAGCTAACTCTTACAACATTACACAGACACCCATACCGTGGTTGGTGGGCAATGGCCTGTCATGATGGAAACACCGGTTTCCAATCAGTCACCGAAGTTAAGCGTCGTTGGACTCGGCTAGAATTTGGAGGGCTATTCGTCCGAGTTCTGTTGCACCTATTTGCAAGTAGCAGATATCATATGCTACATGACCTTAGCCGTCGAAGCACGTTAAGCCAAAATACCACTACTATCCTGGATGGTGAAAACCCCACCCAGGCGAGACTTGAACCCGCGAACTCAAGGTTAACAGGTGAGAAATTTCTCCCGCCACCGCTGAGGTCTGCTATAATTGTTGGATAATATTATTTTGAGCATTTTCCTATGGTTTAAGGTCAGATTGTATGTATTTTGACTGAATAAAGCAGCAGAAATCCTTCAAATTTATTTTCTAAAGAATTTAAAAGTACTAGATAGGCCTAAATGTATCTCATTTTTTGTTTAAACGCTTGTCCTGGCCCACGTGCAGGTTAGTTACTCTATTTTGATACGTCCTTGTTCAGACAGTTCTTTGAGAATTTAATGGAAGTAATAGGAATTGATATATAGTGTTGATTTTATAGTAGAAGGAAAAAAATAATTGCGAAGAAAAGTGGTTAACAAATATTCCAAAAAAGCTTCCAAAGTCTTCCTTTTTTTTCGTCTTCCCGTTACATTTAGGAAATTAAGAAACCAATTGGATATACCTTTGGCTATCAAGAAAAAATCCCCAGGGTATTATGAAAGGGGATCATTTACCTATTGAAAGAGATGCATTTTCCAAACAAAAATTATTGCACGCAGCGACAACTCTTTTATTACTTTAAGTTCCATGGTTATCTGCAGTAACTAAGTTTTTGCTATTTCATGATCATTATCGTCGCGTATTTAATTATTCTTGTCAATGATAATTTTTTCTCTTTGTTTAACTCTTGTCCTTTATTTGAATGCACTCCTGTTTGTTTCAATTTAAATAAGCTGTTCGATTGTATTCCATCTCGTGACACGCCTCTTAGTACGTGGGTTCTTCATTCTGATTTGTTACCCTGGAGGGCTTTGGCCGCTTCAACTTTATAAGGGTCGAATAAAATTAGTTTAGCGTTTACATATTTCATTCTAAGATTATTAATTCTTAATTTTGCCATTAAATAACAGAGCTTTCAATCGAAATCCATGTGCCAATATCACTTGAAATGAGAGAAATGCCGTGTGTCTCATTCACCATTGAAAATTAAACTTGAACTTGGAATTTACATCAAATAAACCCTTCTACCTGTTCAGGTTCTTTACCCTTGCAGTTTAATCATGACGCGAAGAAAGTTTAAAAGAAAAATAGATTTTGAATGAGGAATAGATTAATTTCCCTAAGCGCTTTAATCCCAAAGAACATGAATTTGATTGCAATAGCCAAAGAGCCTTTTTTTATGCCCCAAACAAAAATATAAGGCTAAGAGGCAATCAGAAAAAATAAAAATCCGTGTTACAGTAGTCTAACAAATATTATAAATCGGCTGCATAGTACATGTTTACAAAATATAAGATTTACATATTTTTGACGCTGTCATAATCAAATCAATAAGAATTTGTAAATGATTTATTGTCCTAGGGACTTTGCTCCTATAGGCCTATATGAAATTTTTTTATTTACATTAAAAAATGAGGTATTCCAGCAATGAGAAAAATAACAATAAGTAATACAATATAGCTACAGGCAATATACATTTAGTGGCAAGCAACAATTAAGCTATTTAATTTTTTGACTAATGTTTAAATTCCTAGTGTATAGGGGGTGTGTAGTATAAGTAAGTACTGTATATGTTGAAGAAAGTTTATACCAGATTATAAAAAATAAGGCCTAATGGATGGAATGCCTAGGAGAATAGCTTCAATTAGATGAAAATGCTTTGTATCCTCTCAAAGAGCTTTTAGTTCAGATTCTCCTTCTGAAACACAATGCCATTCGTTTATCAGAGATTTGCTTTTAGACAGGGTTGATTCTCCGAAAACTAACGTAAAGCCTAAGCATGCGAGATATGGTAGAAATGCCACTTTGGTGCTCACAAAGAACTTATTTGCCGATAAAATGTACACGGCATTAGCTAAATGTATATCATCTTAACATTTGAAGTGATAATAAAATTAAGCGACGACATTGCTGCAATATTTACTTACCAGCAAAATCTTGTGCCTTGCTCATCTCATGAAGATATAGTGTTTTGAATATTACTGTAAGGAATTAGATAGATAGATTAAGCTTAGTGGTGGGCTGCCCCAATGGGAGTCCCACAAGACCTGTCGGTCCATTGTGCCATCCACAATATCGCCTCATCACCCATAGAGTCCTATGGCCTTGCTGAAGGCCAGGATGTCTCTTATGGGGATGTCCATGATTTCCCTGGGATCCATAAATGCAGTCCCAAGGTGTCTCATACGAGTCCTGGAAATTGAAGGACATTCGCAGAGAATGTGTGATGTAGTTTCATCCGCTTCTTCGCATCATTGGCATCTAGTTGAATCAATTATTCCCATGAGGTTGAGGTGCCTATTGACTCGGTAATGACCTTTCATTAGTCCACCTATCGTCCTAAGTTGATTTCTGTCCAAGGTTAAAAGTATCGTCGTCATATTAGGCCTTGGTCCTGCAATGTGGAGTTTGGCTTGCCTGAGTCCCTGTGTGGAGTTCCAGATGTCAGAGTGTTGGTTTGATATCCACCCTCTGATCCCCGAGCCATATATATATATCTATAGCAGGGGTGATTGGTAGGATTGGTTCCGGACCGGTTGGGTCACGGTTTGCGCCTGCCTTAGATAGCTCATCGACCTTATCTTTCCCAAGTACCACTCTACGTCTAGGTACCCAGAGAAGCCTGATTTTACAATGCCTAGCAAGCTCTTATAGTGCCCTCCGACACTCCTTCACTAGGCCTGATGTGCCCCAGGGTGAGCTAAGTGCCTTTATGGCTGCTTAACTGTCAGTATATATGTGAATAGATCCTCTAATAAGGGATATATCCATAATGATGTAGGCACAGGTCAGAATAGCAAATATTTCAGCCTGGAAAACAGTCAAATATTTTCCCAATGAGAAATAAAACGATCTTGAGGGGCAGCCGCCGTAAATTCCCGCCCCCGCTTTGTTATCTTTCTTGGAGCCATCAGTATACTATATTGAGGCTCCTCTGTGCAACTGTTCTCCTCCTCCCTCCCACTGCTCCCTGGAGGGGATGATTGTTTTGAAGGGAGGGTCCTTAAAATAAAACCTTGCAACTGTCCAGTCACTGCACATCCGAAAGATTGGGCTGGACCCGCCCAGCTCGGTCGATATTTTTCTGTGGCCAGAGAGACTTCCCTTACCACACCATTGGGCGGTGTATATGAGGCGGTAGGCGGTGGCTCTAGCTTGTCTTTCCACCACTACATAGAGCGGCGGGAGGTTCAGCAGAGTCTCCAGTGCCAGAGTTGGAGTAGATCGCATGGCTCCAGTGATGCCAAGACAGGCCATTCTTTGGATGTGGTTGAGTTCTTTAATAGCACCCGACTGTCGTGCTCTCATCCACCACATTATCGAACGGTATGTAAGACTGGGTTTAACCACTGCTGTATAGAGCCAGTGCATTACCTTGGGTTTGAGTCCCCAGGTTTTCCCATAGGCTCGCCGGCATGTCCAAATAGTTGTACATGCTTTTTTAACTCTTGAGTCCAAGTGTTCCTTCCAGTTCAACTTCGAATCTGAAACTGTACCTACCTAGGTATTTCACAAATGGTGAGAGTCTAAGGGTGTTCCCTTGTAGAGAGGGCAGCGTTAGACCCTCTCTTTTCCTCTTTTTCGAGAAAAGCACCAGAACAGTCTTATGCGGATTCACCGTTAGGCCTGTGCTCCGGCACCAGTCCTAAGTCGTGTCCAGGGCCCGCTGCATGAGTTCAGACATCGTATCCAGATACCTCCCCGAAATGAGGATGGCAAGGTCATCTGCATACCCTTGTGTGTAGAAGCCAACATTGTTCAGCCGAGTAATAAGGCTGTTGACCACTAAGTTCCATAGTAGAGGTGATAGGATCCTTCGCTGGGGGCAACCTCTTGACTTTGCCATCTTCATTGGGTTTTCACCCTCCCTGATAGTGTATTTGATGCATCGGTGGTCAGATAGGGTTACCTCCTCTGATACCTTACAGCCATTGATCCTATGGGCCAAGACTTTAGTGCATAGTTGGCATATCTACCACTTCCTTCCTAACTCTGATGATAAGGGTCGGTTGTGATCCTTGTGATTGAGCAAAAACAGCTTGGTGGTCATTAGGAATTCCAGGAGGGATCTTCCTCTGGGATTGACACCCGAACTTCCCCACGCAGTGTGATGGGAGTTGGCGTCACACACAACCAGTAGGTTCCAGTTCCTAACGCGGCATTCATTTACGAGTTCCTCCAGTTCACGAGATGGTATTGTAAGGAATTACTAAATTGCTTATTTATATTTTTCGCGGCATCACAGCTTCAGTATTAACGTGATATCTTTTCATATACACTCCAATCTTTATATATATTTATACATAAATCAAATTAATCACCTGAAAGTTTCCCTGATTTTAAATGCTTCAATAGTATTATATTTTGCCAATCATAATTATGAGAAGTTCGTACTTTTTCATTTCTCATGAACGCCCAGATTTTTCATTATGTTAAGTCCGTCCCCAATTTTAATTAAATTCTAATTATTTCGAATGTATTTATTTTAACGGTGGAAACATAGGCACTTCAGTTTTTAAGAGGCGTAATTACATCGCTGATTGGATAATTACTCTGCAACTACAAATGGGTTTACAACGCCAGTCTGATAGAGTATTCTCCACTGTCTTTTATATTTGGGTAGAGCGGCAACCAAATAGTTAAGACGCTTTAGTGCGTGATTATCAAAGGGCTTTCTTCTACAGTGGAGCATATTCAGTTGAAAAAAATGAGAGCAACGTATCCTAACTCGAGAATCGTAATTGTTACACTCTGTTTATGTTATTTGCAATAGGTGAAGGAGAATATCCACAGCTAAAATTTCCTGCGTAATGTATTGATCAGTAGAGAATTTACGCAGGCTGTAACGGCAATCAATTTTTCATTAATTGCAAGTTATCACGTTGCGTCACGTCACGGTGAAACCCTTCGTCTTCTCAGCTTATTCAGCGTATATTGCCCTGCCATAGCATTTAATGGAACTCAAAGGGAAGTAAACTCGGAGGCAAAATCACAGTATTGTTCGTTCATGATATTACTAAAGGGTTAGGTACTTCATGTGCGATTGTGTCGGAATTTCTGGGCTAGTAAAGAGAATGAGGGATACAGGACACATGAGGAAAATCCGATGGATACGAAGGAAAAAGCCAATCATAACACATTTAAAATGTACATATCATGCCTCCTAAAACAGACATATGGGAGGCACGGGTACTAATTATGTAAATGTAGTTGAATTTACTGAGTGCTAAATCAATTTTTCTTTCCTGTTAATCCCGGGTAAAAGGGTGAATATTTTTACTCATTTTTACTTTTACAAATAAAAAAATACAACCCACAGCAAAAGGTTTAACCGGTGAGTGACATAATGGAATTCGGAATGCTATTTACCAGAACCATGGTGTGCGTTTTATTCGTGTTGCTAGCAATGTTGAAAACGCGAATAGTATTAAAATAAATGGGGAGTAAATGGGAGAAATATCTCTGGGCAAAATATCCCTATATTTTAGCGCGCTGCATTAATTTGCTTATCCCCGCAGTCAACCTTGCTAATGTTTTGTTGGGTTTCAATATCCCGCAGGGGTTGGGGTCCCTCACTGCGGTAGCTTGTTGGGTTTTGTATGATGAAATTATCATATATAATTGAATAATGAACTTATTATATCCATACCTTGCGCCGTTGCGGTAGCCGTATTCTAGTATCGAGGGGTTTCCATCGCTTTTTATCTGAAAACACTGTCAGGCCAATCACATTTTTCAGGCTTTTTTCTTTCCCTGAATTTCCTTTTCTCCACCCACACTTAGGGCGTGGCAACAATCCGAGAAATCAGGAATGTGTCAGGGAAATATTAAACCACAGTAAACTCAATAGTTAGTTAAAACATAGTATGCAGTTAGACTTAAACTATCTAAAGAAATGGTTTACTTCAAACAAGCTTAAAATGAGTGTTCACAAAACGAAATATATATGTTCTAATGTTTGTAATCGTTTTACATTTAATTGGAACTTGAAATATCATGACATAAACTGTAATCCTGATACATGCTGTAATCCCATTGTAATTGAACGTGTAAATAGTATAACTTATCTAGGTATAACCCTAGATCAAGGTTTGAAGTGGACACAACAGTCTCTGTAACTAAAGTATTGCGGTATGCCCTAGCTAAATTTTATCTGCTTCGTAACAAATGTTCGTTAGATAATCTGAGGTTATATTAAAATGCATTAGTAAACTCTAAATTGACATATGGTATAATTGCATGGGGTGGAGCTTATCTGAACTCTATTTAACCAGCTATAACCCTGCAAAAGAGGCTTATTCGGGTGATGCTTAAACAGAATTACTATGAGTCGTCCTTCCCGCTCTTTAAAAATTAAAATTGCTCCCTCTCAGACACGTGTATGTGTATAAAGTACTTAGACTCTTTTTTCTGAGTAGTGGAGCAAAAGTACCGGTGTCAAATAGGCCGGGCAAGTGGAATTTTCGTAGGGTGTTGACACCCTTATTGAGGCCCAAATTGTCACTGTTCAGAAAAAGTTTCATATACATTGGGCCAAAAGTCTACAACTTATTATCATATGAGTACAAAAGGGCGGTAAATCTTTATATTTTTCTAAAAAATGTAAAAAATTGGCTGTTTACTTATCCTTAAATTGAAGAAATACTTTGAAAAATCAAAAAAGATAATTATAATAATATATTTAGTCAAAGATATTATTTTTTGTTAATGTTAGTACATGTCCTTTTTTCCCCTATTTATAAACCCATGCATGGAAGATTATTATATAATGATGGTAACCTTAACGCAGGTCCGCGTTTTAGGTTACCTAAAGCTCCTTACATTTTGTATATGTCTGTTTGTAATTAATTTGGAGTAATACACATTATTATTATATTATATTATTATCAAGGAAGTCAAAATATCGAGTTTTTTTCGAACTGATAGCTCATATACATTGTTATTAGCGCTTCAAAATCTCTTGACATTCGCGATTGTGCCTAGCGGCAACTTAGATTCCCGATCGGTTTGTCTGGTCGTGTTTATATAGCAAACCACCCCTTGGGCATGAAATGTGTTCAAATTTTCATTGTGGTGGTGTGCAAGTGTCAAACTGCGGTTATAGAGATGACTTAACTGGTGAATAAATGTAAGAAAAACTTTCAGAACTCGCTAGAAAATTAATACAGGGGATGATAGAAAATTGTATTACAATGTGAGAATTGAGAAGGACACTAGTTAACACGCTCTGAAGATGAACGAGCTCGTCGAAACGTCGGCTATGGAAAGCCCAGCCTGGTGCCTCCCCCGAGAAGACTTCATTCACGTCACTGAATGAATTTGTATATTGTATATTCTACATTTTTTTCCGACCATGGTTTCGATAATGGCAACCTTGATAGTGACAATGATCGTTCGAACCATGGTCGGTAATAAAACAGAGAGTGGAATATACAACGTTCAAATTCATTTAGCGATAATGGATTGCGAATCCACACTCAACCGCAGGTGTAACGCGCACGTGCCAAAACTGCCAGAGACCGTTCTGCGCGCCAAAGAGTCTAACCCGAGGAAGTCGTCGCGGTTGGCGCGGCGGGAAGCTACAGACGACTGGCGTCGGTTGTGAGGAGTATAACGCCGGACCACGTGCGCTACAGCGTGGGAACGCTTTGGGGAGAGGGAGAGACAGCATGGTGTGACTGGGGTGAAAGGGTTACTGTATCTGTTGGGAGGGTGAGTGGGGGTTATGGGGGGAAACGGTAGGATGGCGACGAGGGTCCCAAGCCATCCGAAATGTTTGCATGCGTGGCGACTGATCGAAGGACTGACGGACAAGAGTGTTCGACTCCACGGAGTCGGGAGGAGGAGGATTTGAGGCGGAAGTCATTGGGAGGGGGGAGGGTGGAAATGGGGTGCTTCGGGTACCACCAGGGCGTGGGACGTAAAACTAGAGAGGGGGAGGGGTCGAGGAAGGAGTGAGCAGGAGGAGGAGGGGGATATAATATTTTACGGGAGGGAGGGAAGGTGGCGCGTTCCAGTTGCCATGGCGTTTGGGACGGATCGAAGCGGTCCCTGACGTCACGGGGCGAGGGAAATGACGTCAGGGCGCAGACTCCGACTGGGGAGAGATGAGGGGGGGAGGAAGAGGCGGATGCGAGGAGGATATGTGGGGGAAGGGAGGGGTGGTTGGGGTTCAGGGAGGAGTGGGGAGGTAGTTAAAGCAGGAGTGGAACTCGGGGGATATAGGAGTGGCGGCGGGCGGTGGTATAACAGGCAAGGCCCAACCGCCCGCCCTGCGTTCTCTGGGACGGACACGTGAATGATTTTTTGACCTTCTCTCGAGGTTTTTAAGCCACCGTCGTCGTCCGAGAATAGGCACACCAGATCATTCCGTTTTCGACCCTACACCCTTCCTGTCCTATCCGAACGCACACCCCTGATTTGGCGGTTCAATCCGGTGTTTCCTCAGGGGTGAGAATGATGTACGTGTGCCATGTGTGCCTCTCTTTCTTCACCCATCTCCATCCACCCTCTGTCTCTGTCCCTAGGTTGTTGCATCTCCGTGATTGGATGGGCCTGTGTTTACTCTGCTGCCATCGCTTTGAGGGGGGGGGAGGCTCATCCTGCTTTATAACGTTTACCGTCTCGTCCCAATCTCTGGATGTGAGGAAGATTTAGGTAGCTTCTGTCAGGTAGATGGGTCAGGGGAACATTATAGGCACATACATACATACCCATCACGTCGTACCCCTGCGGGGTAAGCACGGTCAAAAAAGTCTAATTCTAAGTGATAGGCCGGTCTGAATCTGCCTCTATAATTTCCTCCGCACTGGGCTATACTTGCACTTGCCTCAAGTTTCAGCTAACCTCATACGAGAACTTAAAAAGAAGACCTTAGGTATTGCTGTAAGGCCTAGGTAACTGGCTCTATTTGAATAATTTCCTCCTTAATATCCTCTCCCTTCAGGTCTCATTTGCTTCATTTACATCCATACATTGCTTCATGCACGCCGTCCTGTTCATAAGACTTCTTATTTCTTCTCCTGAGAGTATCTGCTACCGCACTCATTCATAACTCTATCGGTATCATAACCCTTTCTCCCAAACCACTCAGTCCACTATCATGTATATGTTTCGTTAATCGACTTTTATTTGTTCTCTCAATATGAGACTTGATACGCTGGAGTGAAAAAAGGACTTGAAGGGGTATGACTTCTTTTGCAAGGATAAGCGTCAGTTAATGTCAACAGAAATGATAAGGACATCGTAGAAAGGATTAGGCTTTTGATACGCTGTGCTTATTTAACTCTTACGTTAAATATTGATTCATTAAAATCATACCTTTTGATTAAATAACCGAAAAAACTAGATTAAGTTTAATATCGTTTTAGTTGAATACTCACAGGTCTTCTAACGCTAAATATAATATTGAACTCTATAGTTGGGCGCTAGCTAATGACAATATTTAAATGCGAGAATTTGAAGCTGCATCAAATTTATAATTCCAGAAGGAGGGAAATAGGGTAAGCATAGATTAAAAAACGATATAATGGGATCGGGCTCTTAGTAAGCTTTCGAGCTTTAATACGTGCTGTTGGAGGTAAAAGTGTTTCGAAATCTTTTAGTAGACTCAATTGGATTTTTGCGCTCACATCACGAAAATTTACCCTAAACATTTTTATTTTGCCCTAAAAAGCCTGTACTAGAACAAATTACTCGTAAATTATGTGAGAAAATTCAAGCTTCAGTCGTAATAAAAGTCGTAATATATTTTCTTGCCGTTGAAGTAGGCTGATTAAGGGCAAACAATTCTGTTATTGTAACTCCGACATGAATGACTCTGAAATTGTTTAAGATTTTTAAGCTACTTTACTACTTCAAGTACTTACCAAATTACTACTCACAGAAGGTTATATTTTATCTAATATACTGTTTCTAAATGTAAGCCCAAAAACATGATATTCACACACGTTTTGATTAACTATAATGAAGAAGAAAAGACATTTTAAAATAAACCTTATGCTTGTTTGGTTATTTTAAGGGATAAAATCGATTCGCAGTAATAAAAGTCGTAATATATTTTCTTGCCGTTGAAGTAGGCTGATTAAGGGCAAACAATTCTGTTATTGTAACTCCGACATGAATGACTCTGAAATTGTTTAAGATTTTTAAGCTACTTTACTACTTCAAGTACTTACCAAATTACTACTCACAGCAGGTTATATTTTATCTAATATACTGTTTCTAAATGTAAGCCCAAAAACATGATATTCACACACGTTTTGATTAACTATAATGAAGAAGAAAAGACATTTTAAAATAAACCTTATGCTTGTTTGGTTATTTTAAGGGATAAAATCGATTCGCAGGTCGTGAAATACAGTTGAATATTTAGATTCACGAAAATAGACATTTTTCAGTGAGATTTTCAGCAGAAAACATTCTGTTAATGGGGATTGCATGTGCAAGATTTTTTTTTCATTTTGAAATTTAAAATGTCTAATTCATGCATGAATTCATAAGGGTTTTATGTCCTTAAAGCATTAAAAATCAATATTTCTTTTACCGATTTACACCGCTCCGACTGAACTGGCGATTTTCTGTGCAGATTAAAGGAGAAAGGATAATCTCTCGAGACTGGAAACCTAGAGGCTGATACACCGCTGGCGTTACTAGATTTTGAGCGTACCAAAAGTTTGTGTAATCCAGTCGTTACGGACTCATTAATATGCTTTTAAAAATTTTCCTCTTCGAGCGTGCTCATATGACTCTTACCGTAGAGTAAGTGCACTTACTCTATGCTATTACGCTTTTCAAGCCCAGAAAATCGATCATGGTCTTATCAATAGAATTTGTGGTGTCGGTGCTGTGAGATACCTTATTTAAAGGAGTTTTGGCATTTACGTTCAAAAAAATTGAGTTATTTTGTATTTACCTTAACTCTTAAGCATTCTCTGTTAATTTTTCATGGATATCTTATGAAAAATTGATTTTCTCGACATCATAGGTAAGTAGGTAGAAAATTTATGATTTTCTCGATTAAGTATTTTCTCGAATGCTCCCTCTTCGGCAAGTTATATAATAAATATTAGCTCTTCTTGCTGTTATTAGAAATAATATCAAGGGTTTTCAAGGCTGGACTTTTACCCAAACTGACCTTGCGGAGTTTCGTTACTCTATTATTTGTGCCTGAGAGGTCCATCCCACTTTAGGGAAAATTTAGTTGAAAAACATTCGAACTAACAGGACTCAATTTCCATCTCTCCATCTATTTTTACTCGTCCCTCCCATGTGGAGCCTTTTTGAGCCAATGCCAAGAGTGAGTGCATTTGGTGCAGATGGAATTAATTCCTTAGGCAGTCTGCTTGCCTGGCTGTATGTGACTGAGCGATAAAAAATGCATATGGTATTTGGAGAAAGGTAAAAAAATATGTGGAGAATGAGAGTAAATGCAGGGATTAGTACGAGAGAAAAGGATAGGATTTCTTAGAGTGAAGAAAGTGAAGGTGAGAGATAAAGGATAAAGAAAACCTGCTTTCAGAATCTCTTGACTCACATCTACGTATTTCATTTACATTACTCTAATCGATTTAGTTGATAGGTTGCTGTTGATAACAGTAGATCTGGCTGTGTGCCAGAGTCAATCTTAAATGATGAACTACTTATTTTTTGGAACATATTTGATCTATTATTATTATTTTATCAAAATTTACATCAATTAATTATAAAAAGTTTTAAGGCGAAATAGGGACTTAGCTTCCAACTCGGCTAAAGAAAGAAAATAATTCATTGAATAATAATTTCTATTAATTATTTTTGTACACTCTGCTTATTCTAACTTGTGTCCCTCAAATAGTGACTTTAATATTTTATGAAAAGTAAATAATGAAATCATTTCAAAGTTCATTTCTAGCGTTGGAGCTGCTAACTACCAGTCCTCGTGTCCTCATCATAAAGTGAGACAAAATTAGGATTTCTTTTGCACTTTAAGCGAATTTCTCACTTATGCCTTTCCCTCAATAGTGGAATATGACATCGGGATACTGGCTCACTTAAATGAACTCAATTTTACTCCAGACAACCTAAGTGGATTTTCTGAGGAGTATTAAACCTTCCTAAAACTTTAGTAGGTAAACCTTCAGAACGTATTCGCTGAAATGTATGGTGATACAACGCTATACATTTTAGGAATAGTGTGAATATGAAAATGAGCCAGAATAATGTTAATAGGTGATATGAAAATACCACAGTACAATTTATTGACTGCCTTAAGCAATAAATAAAATCATTAAAGATGACTTGAGCCCTGTATATCACTTTAAATCAATGGTGTGGTGAAATGTGGCTATTGTGTCATGTAAATGGAGTAATTAAAAAGATTCAGCGTTGGAGTATTATTAATTGGAGTAAATGGAGTAAGTAAAAATATTCAGCGAACTTAGCTGTTAATAAACTACGATTCGTGATGAAGCCATGTGTACTTGAGATGCATACTCCTAGATTTTATAACAGAGTTGATATTTTAAGATCAGCACCACTGAAGACGATTACTCCATGTTTTGCTTAGAAATCCTCTGAAAGGAGCTCAACTGTATTCCGCAAGACGTGTGGAACAGCATCTTATGAATAAAGTCAACAAGTTGAGCTCCCCACAGTATCAATTTATAAACGATGCGTTTCAACGCCTCAGCGTCATATTCAGGTAGAAATCTGTACCTGAAGTTCACGTGGTAAGTTTGTACCAGAAGATGACGCTGAGGAGTTGAAGCGCGTCGTAAATAAATTAATACGGTGGGCAGTACAAATTTTTGTCTTTATTCATTATCTGAAAGAAGTTTTAAATGTAGGGTTAAATAAAAAAACTGCATATTGGTGAGTTCACACGTGTATTTTTTATATTTCTTCGGTTGAAAAACTAAAATGTTATAGATTAAAAGCGTCTTCAGAAACTAGCCCAATATAGAAATTATTACAGCTAAGCCTACTGTGGAAACAATGACTGGTAGTTTTGCTAGTCGATTTCCGAGAACAATTTCATTTGGAAACGTGTTTTTTTATGTCAATGATTTTTGTAAAATGTACAAAAAATATTTCCTGCCATTGGTCTCCCGAGAATATTTGTTTTTATTCAGCATATACTGTAGCATTATAATTGAATGTAATAAAGCTTCATTTTTACATTTACAAGGATCTCATTCATTTGGAAATGTTTTCATTACAGTAAAAAACCTTGAAATATCGTCATATATTTGGGAAATTTCGAATAAATTTGACCTACCTATAGAAGAAGGTTACTGAAGAATTTTACGGATCGTAGGGGATACTAATTATGATCTCAAAGGTTTCATAATACTCATTGTCGAAATTATTCCGCTGGAAAAATATCTTGTTGATCCTATGTTTGGAGCAAAATTGGAAACGAGAGCAATGAGTGTGCCCTTTAAAATCAGTTAATAGGTTCATTACATATTTAAGCTGAATCATACATAATTAGTGCACAATGAAGACATAGTTAAATGTTTACACGTTGGCAATTAAGTCTAGAGACTGGCCAATAGATTACTCGCTAGAAAAAAACACTGTGCGTAAAAATATTAACCTGTGGTTTTCATGGTAACAAGCTATCTTCTAAGGAAGATTTTATATTTTCTAGCTTCTATATATTTTTTAGCTGACTTGACGTCCAACCGTTGTATAACTGCTAACTAATGGAAGGGAAACTGAGAAGGTTAGTGGAAAGTGCTACAGTCTCCCGCCTGCTAGACAGAGATTCCATAAAGTCACAGTGTCACACACATATTTTAGAACAGCAAATAGTATTTCTTTAAGTGTTCCTTTTTCACTTCAATGTCTCCCTACATGTATATCTTAAGGCCTCGTGCTATGATTTGTACATTTCACGTTGACAGGTTGTAGCCTTTTATAATGCTACGTCTTTGGTAAATGGCTGTTACCGCAAAGCATACGGCTCCTCTTGTCGGAGTAATTTCGCCCGTCGGAATAATTTTCCGCCCTTGTGTTCATTGTGATGGTCTTGACTACGGGCTTATTTTCGCTACTGCTTCAATCCATGAAACAGTCGTTTGCTTCCTCGGTGGTTGTGACGTCTCCTGTCGGAGTGACACGGAACTCACTAATTGCTCCAGTTTTCTTTCTCTTCTAATTAATCCCCCGAGAGAAATGACTAGAACCTATTTAAAACTAGAGAAAAAAAGGAAAGAATTTGACTCTCTGAAAAACTCATTAAACCCACCTGCTTGCTATAACACTCGGCGATGTGTTACCGCGGTTCCTCTCCTTCAAAGAGGGAATACGGTTTTTTTTTCAGTCGTTGGTAACAATGATGCGATAGTTGTCGATGGGGCAATGACGCTCGTGTGAAGGATGAGTGCTTTTTGGCATCGTACTTTTTTTATATTTAACAATCGGACCAAAATACCCGCGAGTCTTTGATTGTTTTAGCGGTTTAAGGTACGAGGACTTGTCTCTACCATGTGCCCAGCGCATACTTTTCGAACCGAGTGTCTACGTTGGGATGAAGAAAATGGGTTATTTTATCCCTCGGGAAGAGTCCCAAATTGTCGGTTTCCAAATATCCTCTCGGGTAAAAAAAAAGAAATGGCTTGGAGAGACTAAGGGCCCTAGTAGTGTTTCTCAAAAGGGATCGGCTGGTGGGTAGCGTAAAGTAACATTGCTTCTCGCGTCTCGGGCGAGTAGAACCGTAAATAAATCAAATAAAATTTATGGTATCGAGTATCACAGAATAATATCGTATGCGAAATTATATCGCATGATCTCACTTTTAGATAATATCGAGTCCCGATGACTCCATATGGCAATGTGATATTTCATTAATATCGCATATCGCAATCGATACATTGCAATATCGGACGTACGAACCTCCCGGACCATGCGCCCTAAGGACTAAGCAGACCTGGGTTACCACGTGGAGCCTCTCAACTAAACTTTCCACGTCTTCAACTTCTCCCATTCCCCCCCTTTCTCAACTCTCCCGACTGATCCCCTTTCCAAACCCGCCGGACAAATTTGCATACGCTTTGAATGTAGGGCGAAGGATCTCAATTGTTTGGAGTTTTTTTTATTTTAACTTCTTTTTCCTTCCAGCCACCACATTTCTTGTCTATTCCCCCGCCCACCTCAAAAGGAACGTGAGGGAATATTTCGGTTGAACTTGGAATTGGATCGCTCTGTGACTGCACCCGTCAGCCTTCTGTGGATTTTTTCGCCGATTCGGTTCTCTGGCCGGCGTGCCCCCTGCACTGCAAACGGCGATCGGAGCTGACCTATGCATTGGTGAGTGCATGCATACGTCCGTTCCATTTCGTTTCAGATGGTCCCCGTGAGATTTGTTGAATCGATTGAGACGACCTTTACAGTCGTGAAGAGGAGGAATCACCCTTAAGGAATTAAATGAGTAATTGATGACAATACTTCGTGGTAAGCAACTAAATGAGCGATATCTGTTGATGATACGTGGTCAATAACAGCTATCGAGTTAGAATAAATGTACCTAATTTAAGAAATATTAGTGCGTATGTTTCCGCGGCGTCGATCAGTTGGCGTCTGTATGGCTTCCGGGATTTGATGCTTGATGGTGGGATTTGGCATTTAAATAGCATTTGTTTATCGTAAGAAAACGCATACTGACCGCTATTTAAATGCCAAATCCCACCATCATCCTGGCCAAAAAGCATCAGTTATCAAAACTTTATATCACAGGGCATATGCCATCTCGGATGCCGATTCGCTCGCGAAAGAAAAACAACACCTCCTCGCCGCACTCCAAGGGAATGGCTATAATCGAGAATTAATTCGAAAAATCGCGCGTAAGGAAGAAGAGAAACGTCATGCGACCTTGGAGACTGAAAGAGAAGACCATCAGAAGGCAAAGGCACATGCTATCTTACCATACGTCGCAGGAACTTCCGAGAGGATCGCAAGAGTTCTCGCCAAACACGACGTCTTGACGAGATTTAAAAGCGTTAAGAAGACCTCTGACCTCCTTCGGAGCGAAAAAGATCGTCACCCATGTGACATATACGAAGGAGTGTATGAAGTGTCGTGTACCTGTGGTAAATCTTACATCGGTCAAACATCTAGATCCCTAAAAATCAGAATAGAAGAACATCGTAAGGCAACCGAAAAGAAAAATTTTCGCCTTTCCGCGGTTGCAGAGCATGCATGGTCAGAACCCGGACACGTGATTAAATTCCAGGAATCCAAAATCATTGCCAGAGAAAATAAATATTTCCCTCGGCTGATAAGGGAGGCAATAGAAATAGTGAACCACGAAAAGAACTTCAACAGGGAAGACGGTTATCCTCTCCCTGCATCTTTCAAACGGCTTTTCCAACAATGGGATTCAAACCGAACATATCAGCGCGCACCTGACTAGATATATATATAGAAGAAAATGATGCTCTGCAGATCAGTTGGACCTGAAGACGGGAGCTGGAATGCGCCCGAAACTGTCGTCCGCCCAAATGGACCAACGCGGCCTTAACCCGGAAAATACTTTTCCTTCGCCCTGATTATTTATTAGATTTCAGAAAATATTCCATTGTGACTAAAACAAACGAAGAAACTGCTGAAAAATAAAAAAATAAACACATTTAGGAAAGTAAGATGCAAACCACCATTTCTTGAGTGGATGAAATGTGTTATAAGATATACTGTGAGCGGATTTTCCTTTTTATTTTGTTAATATACTGGATTTTGGCTAAGATTTTTATGGTATGTGGATAAAATATTTTCATTGTTCAAAGCAAGAATTCATATCACTCTAACCGACATATATTTTTCTGAAGCAATAGCCAAGATCCAAGACATCCGCCACGTAATTGAGCTGCATACATGTATTTACTAAAAGGTTGTAATAATTTACTTCCCTTTGCGTGAGGAATACATACCAAGAATTCCAACAATATCCATTACATTATTTTTCAAAAGCGTATAATAAATTTTAATTCTCTAATAATATGAAATTTCAATTATCTACTCGAAGCTTAGGGAAAATACCATGTCACTTCTACAGAACTCTTCATTATTATATACTATTTTATTCTGCTATATCTGCTATATTTAACGGAGAGCTATATCTAAAAGTTGAAAAATTAGTCGATGTAATGAGAAAAAAACGAATGCAGTATTATGATCACATATTTCGAATGAGTAACTCCAGACTAACCAAGAAGATCTTCGACCTACTAAACAGCTACAAATACAAACCTACTTGGTTCTTTGAAACTCAAAAAGATATGGAAAACTTGGGAATAAAGATTGACACAATAGATGACCGAACTCTTTTTAGAGAAGTAATTCACACAGCAAAATTTCCGGAAAGAAAAAAATCGAGGGATGGAAGAAAATGGACGCAAGAACAAAAGGAAAGGCACTCTCAAAGGATGAAGGAAATATGGACAGAAAGAAAATTGAATCAAAAAAGGCATATCCAGAAGTGATTTATCGCACCCTCAAATGGGTTATTCGATAGAAGAAGAATTTATTCTGCTTTAAAAAACGATTAATTTTCAACATTCATTACCTCGGTCATCATAAATATCCAGAGTTAATGTAACTTTGCATCTTTTCCGAAATCGCTGATTTTAAACAAGTTTATCTCGTTATCGTTGCCATTGCCGTTATCCTCGTTATCATTGCCGTTTGGCATCTCTTGTACGTATCACAAAAAGTAAGTCTTGATGCTGTAACGTAGTCAGGATTTCGTTTCGGGGAGTCCATTCTGAGTTTTAGCAGGGGGGAGGGGGGGGGGGGGGTAAAAATTTGAAATTCAGGAGAAACGTTGTGTGTGTGTAAGCAATTAAAGGTGCAATAACGACACAAGTGTATTAAGTGGTTTGTAAAGATTTTTTCTGGGAAAATATCTGTAAGAATGCAAAACCTACTGCTTTTTTGCTTGTAAAAAACAAACTTATTAATAGAAAAAATTGTTCAGAATGCGCAATAAATTAACAACACTATATACTAAAAGTACACTTAATCACTTTCCCATTAGTTTCCTTTATTTTAAAACGCTGAAAATTTACGGGGGATTTCCGGATCCCTGCCTTGCTGCATAGTAAAGTTGGAAAATATTTTGGTGGCTGTCATGAAATCTTATACCTGTGACTGTTTATTCATCTTCATCCGTGACAACTTGTGCTGATAAAACATCGCTAATTCTTGAATAGTGAGTTATATGAAAAACGATCGTCTACCCACTGAAACCAATGGTCAGCTCATTGCCTTCACCCCTTGTCCACCCAGGAGTGTGAGAGCAGTACTTGGGACTCGGAGAAAGTTTGATTCTCGCGATTAATTGCTCTTTTTGGGTATTGGCATTTCTATGATCGATCGTTGGGACTAAAAAAGTGCCTTTCTCTGGAGTGATGCTACGAGAGGCAAAAGGAAATCGTGCCCATTTGGGCTCCATTTTTCAAAGGGCCCTTCACTTAATGCTCTTGAGTTTGCTTCAAAACGGACATTTTCTCAGCCGAAGTTAGATTGAAATCGTATGAATATTTCGATATAGCTCGTTGGTGGATGAGACTCAAGTGCGTCAGTAGTCTGCGCTTAGAATTGTCTTATCTAACCCATTATGGTGAATTCAACATGTCATCTCAGTCACCTCACACTGTCCTGTGACCTATCTTCAAACGGCTTTTGGGAAAGGTTTTTACTCTGGGCAAATCCTGTCGTCATCAGGCTGGACTACGTTTTTCATCAGTTGGAGATAATTTTTAAGATTGGTGAAACCACAATTTAATGGTGAAGATAAGAGCATGTATAGCTTAAGTGTCTAAAATGAGAGTACCTAGTTGCTATTAGAATTTGCGCAAGAAATGTGTTTTGTTTCTTTTAAGTATAGCTTTGCTAATGTCTAAAATGAGAGTACCCTCATATTATTCGAATTAGCGCATGAAATTTATTTTGTTTATTTAAGAATAATCAACTGATCATCTTAATGGTTGAGTTGTACATATATTTATACTTTTTCCCCTTTTTATTTCTAATTTAACATTACTCTTTAATCTGTATCATTTGGCGAAAATCATAGTCAATTCTAGGTTAGCCCTATTGCCAATACGTTTTTGTTTCTCGTTTTCAAGCCAGTTTCATTCGTAGTTTATAAAGGTGCTCCATATTTATTAAGAGGTCCATTACATTCTATCCAATATGAAAGAGATATTGATGGTAATTTGATGTATATTTCGCCGACGTTTTTTCGTTGCAAAGTTGGTAACGCTCTCACCTGGGAAACCAAGTTCATGGGTTTACTTTCCACCTCAAACCCATGGAGTAATATGTATACCTCAATATTTAGGTTCTTGGTTAGACCTTACGATACTACGTTACAAGTTGGTGCGCAAGGTGGTAAAGCCTACAACTAAATACCTTATCTACCACATATTCATGCCACGAATTGATTCAACATCAAACACAAACTTTATCCAAGCTTCGCCCTGATTATTTATTAGATTTCAGAAAATATTCCATTGTGACTAAAACAAATGAAGAAACTGCTGAAAACTAAAAAATTAAACACATTTTGGAAAGTAAAATGCAAACCACCATTTCTTGAGTGGATGAAATGTGATATAAGATTGTGTTGATGTACAAATTATTCCTTTCCACAATGGAGCCTATTATTTGTCTCCTCTAATGTAAAGCCAACAGAGGCATGGTTTCCCGGTAACTTTGACATAACTGGCACCGGTTACGTAGACGACTAACCAAGCACTCAAAGGTTAGCGCGCTAGTGTTCCTAGTTTATCTCATTAATATTTTTATCCGAATTTAAAGATATTTGAGATACCGATGCGAAAGTGTTGAAGGAAATTATTACGAGCCGTAAAAGGGATGGTCCATGAATAATTAAATGGGCAAAGATCGGTTGTGCGGCGTGCTCATTTATGCCGGGAGCCAAGTCGGTAGAATCTGTTGCAACGGAGACGGAGGGTGCGGGGAGGAGAGGGAGTGAGAGGGGTGCCGGCGTCCGACAGTGAATAAGTTACGCATGGCAAGCTGTTGCAAGGCGGGCTGCGAGGCGCCGCTGCAGAAATAATTAATGGGATGGAGAATAGGGAAGAATGCACGGCGAGGGTGGTGTAAGAAAAGGCGAAGGGGATGGGGTGCACAGAGGTAGACGGGGTAGGTGTGAGTGAAAACAAAGACAAACGAAGGCGAACAAAGGGGACGGCTTGGATATGCTGAGGAGTAAAGAGAAGATGATCTCGGAAAGGAAAATCCTCGAATGCAATGATAAAAAAAATCATCACTGAAGGAATAGGATGTTAACCACGTTTTTACTCAATGACGCTCATGATCCCGATATATCTGCTTCCTTCAGTTGCTTCAAGGTAGTCTGAGAAAGATAAAACTTCACATAAAATTTGATGAATTTGGTCTCATTATAAAGAAAAATTTCTCACCTTTCCAAAGCTACTACATGTAACATCACCCACTTACCACTGTACTTTTCGAGGTATTTGCCAAGAATTACCAACCGTTTACATTGGGAAATGGTACGAGTATGCACTTCCGGGAGATTTTATGTAAAAAATGATAAATTTCTTTCTTGTACATATCGTCAGATTTTTAACATGTGATTTTTATGCACCTCCAATTATTTAAAAACTAAATTAACTGGCCATCAAAGTAGTTTTTTTTTTAGAATCGTAATTTTCGGTTGTGAAGGCGTTTTCAGAGTGCGGTATAAAAAAGATGAGTAAACTTTAAACGTGCTTTTTATGTGTAATAATGATGATGTGATGTGTATGTTATGCTATTCATAATGTGTTGTCTGTTTTTGTATAATTTAAAACAAAGTTCTTGTGGTATTAATGATACAATATTTACTTCATGCTTCAAAAAGTTGCTTAAATTTAAAAACGAAATTGAATCTGGTCTCCATTAAGACTAGGGAGAAATATCGCTTAAATTACCTTCAAACATTAATCTTGCCAAAATATCGACTCATAATAATAGTTAATTGGTTTTAACTTGGTTTTAAAAGATTGATTTTTATTTTATTATTTTTTTAAAATTAAATGCATATTATTATCAAAATCTGGTAGCGTTTTTAATTGACTGCGTGAAGACGTATACTCGTAAAAACTGAAGTTGAAAAAGTTGTTCTTTAAAAGTTTAAATATTTAAAAATTGTGCATTAGCTTTCAAAGAGTTAAAATTAAAAATTTTCGGGGAGGGAAGTGTTTTGTAAAAGCTCACCCAATTGAGGAGAGGAAACAATAAATGATTATCGCAGATTCTCAATCACTAGATACACTATGACTTCTTCGACTGAGCTTGTAGCTCAGGTGGACACAAATGTGTATCACTAATCTCTTACTGAATTTTTTTTCTGAAATGTTTTTTAATATAGGCGTCTGCTGACATTAATATGTAAGAATTATGAATGGGAAATATGTGTCTTATGGCAGGTGTGTTTTCGTCTCTTTTTTCTGATTCTGTCGAAATTTCAATGCCAGCCACGCTAATGCATCCAACTCCCACTCTTAATTAACTATCTGTATGAAAAGTATATATTTAGGTATATTTAGTATTAACTGTAAAATCAACATTTCTATCTGTGATGGCACCCGTGCGGTATGTATTCACTGCTTGAAAGTAATGTGTCTTTTATAGAAGCACTGCAAACGGTATCGGTACGTTCGTATAATTCCTCCTTACGCTTCCCTGCGCTCCTTCATAAACTTGATTGATGTTACATCTTTAGTCAAAGTTGACTCCTTAGGTGCTTATAGTAGTGAGTGAAATTAAAATGGCATTTGAAAAAAAAAATTAGTAGAAGCATAACATGCCAAAAATACGTTTTGTCACTTCGTAAGTCTGGTATGATTTCGATATGGCTGATAGTTACGGTCGTGGACTCCAATTAGTATCCGTTTATTTTATTTCGGCGTTTTATTTACTGCAAATGAAATGTTTATCGTACTTTAAGGTGGCTCTATACCGGGGCTAAAAGCGTGTTTCAGACGTTTCCCTCTAACCCAGTAACGGCTTTGCCGTGACAGCTGGAGACTTGCAATTTTTGTCTTCTGTAGATGAAGAATCATTTATTGATTTAAGTCGAGTAACCGTATCATGAAGTGGTTGTATTTTTTTATAGAAATAGCAAAACGTTGGTTTTAACGAAATTTTTTGGTAATATTTCGGGGCACGTTGCGAAGGCTAGATTCTGAAATGTGGATTTTCAGCTCACTTAAAGAATCGTTTTTCATATACGCAAAAAATTAACAGCCATTGAGGCTTTTTTCGTATTAAGGCTAAAGCAATGTTAAACGTTCAAGCCTGCATTGACAACGGAGTAGATCTTTTCCATCCCCACCCAAGGATACTCGTTCCTTAATCCATTTTTGTCAGCGCCGCCTTCACAGTTTCCCGTTGGGCTTTTACCACCTCAGTAGGCGACCACAGGCGGCGACCGTTAAATTGGGGTGGCTTGGAAGAATAGACACACCTTAAGTTACGCTTACGCTTTGATTTTGCATGTCCTTATTTGTTGCCTTCATATTACTTTACCCATTTCATCAGCATCAAGTTAATGTTCTGTACTCAATGACCTACGTCAAACGCCGGAGAGTTGATTTCTGAGGCAACATGCAAGTGCAGGTGAACATTTAATACACTATCGAAGTGAGTGTATTTTATAACGCTCCATAGCCAAGCTGACGCATGTAGAACCTTCGATTGGTTTGTGGTTTTTTTTATTACTTATGTTTGATATTTTGTTTGTTCAAAACCCATTCTTTTGTCTACATGTATGATGAAAAATTGGTGATAGAAAATGCCTGAAAATATAAAAATAGGGAGTTTTCTAAAACTATTTGTTATAGTGTATGCTGGTTTGTAATCCTTGTATCATAAATGTGGTGGCATGTAATTAGGATGTCTCCATTTTTTGTTTCTATGCTGACCAATGAAAAACAGTGACAGGAAGTATTCAGTTAGACTTTGAATCTCGGAGAACACGAACGTGTTTACGAAATTTAAACCCTCCCTGTCGATGGTCACCTGGATGACCAAAATGCATGCACAAGAGTCTCAATTCCTCCGCTTTTATTGATACTTTTGAATTAATATTTAATTTTAAAATTAAAAAAATTGGAAGTATTCGTAATATATTTTCCACTAGTCTATGATGATCGTAGGTATGGTGTACTGGCAAGAGTGGGTATTCTCTTTTGAAAAAACCACTGCAATGGTAGTTCAATCGGGCAGATCCTTCACGGACCTTCCTCGTCAGAACATTGGGACTTGAAGAAGGGAGAATGTTGGGGTAAAAGGGATATGATGGTGACGGCAGGGAAGGGTGGAGGAAGCGCTGGAACGAGGAAGAAAGCACTTGGCGGGTGAGCGAGGATAAGGGATTTGATAAGCTTCGTTAATCGTTGGTGATTAAGCCCCACCCTCCCGTTCTTCCCCTTCGGGGAACAAGGAGTGAGGACAAGGGAGCCTTTCCCCCTTTCTGCCCGACACCTTCTTCGCTCATCAATTTTTTTTCGATTTCACCGCGTCGCAAAAATCGCCAGGTTTTCGATCGACGTGAAGATATCTCGCGAATCGGGTTCTTCAGAATGCCGAGTTTTCGATTTTTTTTAAAGGATAATTAGTTGCCTCTCGAAGGTTATTTTAATATTTTACACGATGGAGTGAACTTGGCAGGACATCCGGATCGTTTGTTAATTGGTGAAAAGTTTTCTCATCAAAAGGTTCTCCTTTAACTTTTCAGGGTTCACTCCAAGAGTAAATTTATGCCAGACAGAATAATTTTTTAAATTTTTATTGAAAAAACTAGGCTACCTGATCGGGAATACATTACGTTCTCCACCTCAATCCCTCCTTGATTTTTTTTACCATATGCTAGATCCGCTTAAGGAATTTTGAATTGCTAAAAATTCGTTCTTGGTCGTAATTTATTTCGGTTTTCATGAATTTATCCAAAGAAATTTGTATTTTTGGATGAAAAGAACCCTCCCCAAATGTCCTGTAAGAATGCGTTTTTATATTTTGTAATTTTTAATTCACCAAACCCATAGATTAATGAAGGGAGCGGATAGACTTAACTCACAAAAGTGAAGCCATTTTTTGCGAAAAATTATGCAACTGAATTAGCTATTGCACGCTATGACTCCACAAATTATCGATTCTTATTAATTTTTGTAATCATTTAAATTTTTCTTTTAGATGATGATGGCAGATATAAGGTCTGCACAATTGATCCATGCAATATAATCGTTTGCTCATTTTAATGTATTATATCCCCCATAACGATTCTTTAATCCAAGAACACATCAAAGGATTGCTATTTCTGTATGTTTTACCTTTTGTGTTCTACGATTTACTAAGGTGACATCGATCGCTATTTCATTCCGAAAGCTCAATTGAATACCGATCACAGCTATTAAGTAGGTGCTTATTGTTTAATTTTTGGGTAGTTAAAAATAATAATAAAAATCAATTAGCCCATTTTATTATTTACAAAATAACGATTAAAGCCTAAGTTCATTACGCTCTCGTAACATAGATTAAATACAGCCTTCCAGTCTATTCTTTTACACTTTGATAGTTTTTTTACCTGCAATTCATGTTTATTTGTTCTTGGTATTCATCACCTGGGGTTTATTGATCATTATTCCCAATAGTTATCAGGAAATGTTTTTTCATTACGTTTAGAGGTTTTTTCAATGTATCTCCTTCACATTTCACACATCAGACTCAATTGTAAACTTTTATCAGTATTTTTTTATCCACTTATTTTATTACGTCTTCAACATCTGCATTTAATGCAGAGTGAGAGTTTCAAATTTTAAATGATTCTCTATTAGGTTAAAAAGGCACCATATGGCACAAGCATGTATTGCTATAGGTTTCGGTGTGTTCGAACCAAACTGTACTGTATTTCACATTCTGAAATTCAGTTTATTTTATTCCAAGATAAGATGATCGAAGTGTAAACTGGGAGGTGTTTTTGTATGGTTTTAAAATAGTAAAGAATTCCTTGGTATGGAAGGATTATTTTATTCATTGTAAAGGTATTTATAATGATCGCTATCTGTAAACATTTTGAGTACCAATATCCAGGTATTTATTTCTTTTTCATACTTCCTTGGGCGAACTTTGGATATGGTTCTTCATAAGTTTGTCAATATTTTCCATTGTTTACGTATCAAAATCATCGTTAAATGCAGTTCCACGAGTCTAAATTCACGAGAAAAGCTACTCCAGCCAGTAACAGGATAGTTTTCTTTGAAGTTTGTGCAAATACTTCTGTGTAGCGAATTTTCGCACTTAATCCATCATAACCCGCAATAACCCCCATAACCCATAATTTGTCATTTCCAGTCCACTGCAAAGCCAGCTTTTAAAATATTCCCTTCAATAGCAATCCAAATTCTTCTCTTATGTTTTTAAGTGAACGTCGAAATAAGCTTTATGAAAAAATTGCGTGGGATGGAGGTGAAGACAGCGACGGCAGCTTGAGGAAAAGTGTTCGGCGTTGGTGACGAGATAAAGAGTTGAAAATGCAAGCGCGTGACGAGAGAAAGTGACAGGAAAGGGAAAGAAAGGCCTAAATTGTCAATACACAGATAATGTGCATGATAATGTCTGAGTTCCCGTATATTATTGTCTAAGCCATAGTTTTCCTGGTATACAGCAGTTTGTATCATTTCTCCTAGACTTATGAGTTCCAGACGAAAGCTACTTCTCCTCTGTTAATGCTAAATTTGTTTTAGGCTGAAAGAATTAAGGCTCTCCTCGCAAATTGTGTTGGTGATTTCTTGTCGGTCTTCCAACCGGGTTAGTATGCATGATGGCCGATGGCAGACTATCTGTTGTTTTATTCTCGTTCTTATTCTTCTGCAAATCTAATTTTGGTATTTTTTCAAGATAACTTTACAACAGTAGCCTTTTTCGATACATATGTAAACTATCTCTAGTTACAGCCTAGAATTTCTAGCCATCCTAACCACTTGACGATGAATAAATATAGTGTGGAATATTCTCAAGTGCTTTCCTATGCAAGTCAAGAAGGCTCTCCAGTTGTCCAGCTTCTCTAGTGTTTAAGCGTGCAAGCTGTACTATACGTCGATATTTGAGCGTCACCAACAACTGCGTAGAGAGGAGAAGAGAGAAGGTTGACGGAATATAGAAGAGAAAAATGACGAAGAACTAAAAAATGCAAACAGCGTCGCGAGAGAGAGAAACTGGGTAACGAGAGAAACAAGGAGAAAAGGTGAGAAAGAAAATTGTTTGTATAGAAATGTACTTCCCTATTCTGTTCTTACGAGGTAACAAACGAAACATTCCGATCGTGTTCTTATCGATAGCCATTCAGTCATGCTGTATGCGTGTGTACATACATACATGCATACATACATGTTTGGGGCTTTGCGTGCCCCAAAACGCCTGTTCTGCCTCATTGCCTCTGTCTGTGTGCCTGTGTCAATCTTTCCTTTCCTCCTCTATCCTCGTAGCTCCTTCTCTGCTGGTGAGTAAATCCCTTGGCCGACTGTACGGGCTACTCCTGGGTATGTTATTTGATATAAACCTTCGCCAATTCCAGTGTTTCTAAGACATCTGGGTCACTTGGTAAGACCAAGTTGGTAGTCTGAGCATCCGATGCGACTTCAGAAGGTCCGTGGTTCCCCTTCACACCGCCGTTGCGTTCGTCGAGTTCATGTGTTACCTATCCTTTCTCTCATATTTCTCCTTGTGTCTGAACAAAATATTTATACATATATTTACGCCCCTGAGTGGTCTGTGTGAATGTTTGAATTGTTATACATGTATTTGGAAAAATGTAAAACATGTGCGTGTGTGTATATATGCATACTACATACATCCTCCTCTCATCATCCATTCCCCACTCCCTCTGTCTCTTCCCTCCCCAAGTGTCTCTCACCCCCCTAACTCCCCACACCCTTATATTCCCTTCCAAACCTCCCCTTACCCTGGTCTCCAAAACCCTTCCCTCCTCTTCCTCTCTGTTAAACCAACCTCCCACCCAAATACCTCTCCCCTCGTTCCCATTTCCTCCCATGCATATTTTACAGCCTGCCAGACATCCTAGCTTTTCATCTGGCTTTTTCTTTTCTCTCATATCCCACCTCTCTCTCTCTTTCCATACAAGCGCGCCGCAGCTTGCTCTTGCGAATCGCCAGTTTATATATCTGAAACTAATGTTTTCTCCCTTTTATTTATGATTTTGCGTTTTTTTCCCTCCCTCTCTCGTTCTCTCTCTCTCCCTTCGCCCTCCAAGCCCGGCGTCCCGCCCAAAAGGGTGTACAGTTCATAGCGCACAGGAAGAGGCGTGCAGTTGGCGTAGAGAGGGGGTGGGGGGAGGGAGTTGGCGCACGGGAAACAAAGGACTTCTTGTTTTTTTTCCTTGAGCGGGGGGTGTAGAGGGGGAGGTTTTTGGGTGGGATTTTCGCGGGAGTATGTTTGGGCTGAGAGAGGGAGGTGAAAAAGAGAGAGAGAGGAAAAAAAAGAAATTACGGTCGTTACGGGAACGCGTGGAAATTCCCAGTTTTGCCAACGGAGCGGAATGCATCTTTGATTATTCAACTCTCGGCTCGCCGTTTTACTACGGCTTTCTTATTTCATCCTTGCACGGGATTTCGCATGAAGATAACAAAAGGCGGGTTTAGGCTCAGCCAGCAGGAGGCAGGCGGCCGCTATGCTGTCTTGGATTAGCAAGTCTAAAGGACCATGGATAATTTCTCCTCCCCATAGTTCTCTTTAAGTTGTTGTTCGCGATTTAAAACGCGGGATTATCCTGCGCACTCCATTGACGAATGCATCGGATAATTTAAAAATCTAACTACTAAAATATACAAATCTGAAGCTTGGTGTATTGGAAGACTTCCTTAAAATAATATTGAAATCAGACTTTTCCACGAAAAAAACTATATTCACTCTACGCGTTTTGGCTCGCTGTGAGGTAGCTGTCAGGTTACCTCACAGTCACCTAACGAAGGATAAATGAGCTACAGTGCGTATTCTCAATAATGTTTTTCGTAAAAAAGTGATATTTCATTTTTGTTATATTCATTCATCACGACCTTTTTCATATTTATGCATAAATAAATATTGCTATGAGATGTTTTTATGTTGTGTTATTCCCGTCAGGCTTTATTAGTCTCACTTTAGTTCTTATATGATTCAATTATTTTACAGCTAAAATTCATTAATAGATGGGAGTAATAGCTAAGCAACATAATGTATGTTGCCTACTTACCAGGGAAAGTTTTGATTCTCCTCGAAGAGCTCGTTACTCCAATCGCCGGATGTGATATCATTGATACATGCCTCATGTGGCTATCTGATAAAAGTAGTACCATGATCGCTATCCGAAATTAATACCTTTAGAAATAATTATAATAGATAAACCATTAAATTACAACCTTGTGTATACGCCGTGTAATGTTTTGTTCTTTAACTTTCTTCATATTAACATGATAAAAAAATTGAGGACTTTCCACTTCAGCCTTTGTAACGGTAGCAACTGTAATAGTAAAGTAATTACGGACGAACACACACAATCATGCCTTGGGGGGGTGAAAATCCTACCCAGGCGTGATTCGAACCAGGGTTGGCAGGCAAGGGTAATACCCCGCCGCTATCGGGAATGATCACATCTAACAAAAATTATTATATTACATTATTTAAATGTAACGCGCTATCCATACATGAGTGATGATGCTAGTGGCGATAAATAATTTGAGAGCCTTGAAATAACCCTCTTTGAAAGAGATGTCGACTTTTAGGTCAAGACTCAATAACCCCGCTTTTAAGGGAATGAGATTTGAAGAAATGATGCAGAGATCTAGAATGAGAAGGTAAGTCGAAGCATAAGAAGTATATCAGTGGAGTTGTGTTTCTCAATTCAAATGCTTCTGAAATGGGTCAATTAAAGAATCTATGTAAAAATAAAAGTTTTTTTCAATCAAGGCATTTTAAATAAAATAAAAATTCAGATGTGATGTGGTGGAACCGTTCTGTGATGACAGAAACAAACCACTTGCAGTTTTTACTGGTAAAATATTTAATACCGACCAGTTCCATTGTTACTACATCATCCTCAAGTGAAGATCTCAAGTTACAGGTTCAAACCGAGTCTTAACGGTTTCTGTTTTCCACCAACCCTTACCCTGATTGGTCCCTCTCTCCTCCCTCACCCTTATATTTTTATGTGTATTTAAACCTGCATTCCGATGCTACTATATCATCTTTCCTTGAAGATGATGTAGCAACATTGAAACTGGTCGGTATAAAATCTTTCACTATTGGAAAACTGCAAGTGTTATGTATTTGTCACAATGAATTTTGCTTTCGGTTTCTCTTAATCCGTGCGTCATAATTTGTCCTCACTCATATGGTATGGGATAACTGCACATGTGACTGCAAGCATTGAAGAACCGCGGATGTACTCGTGAACCCGGTGTGACGCTACCAGCAGTTTACCCGTTTCAGTTTGAGAGTGCGTGAAGATCGTCATACATATCCACTTTATGAGCCTTAAGACACTCAATCACTAAAATGTAATTTTTTAAATACTTCATTGGAGTCGCAGTAAGATATGTGTTGAAGCATGACTGCCGAAGGTTAGTGTTTGGCAATGGAGCGCGTATTTAAACATTTCTTGTTTGAAAATTAAAATTTTATTCATAAAAATTATTGTAAACATATTTATTAAGATATTATGCATGTAGATTCGTAGAAACTTACGCGTCACGCTTACGGGTAAAAACACATACACGGAATGAAATTTGCCAGAAAAATCATTTTAGCTGGGCGGGATTCGAACTACAATCTCCTAATTGACGGTAATGGGTGTTAGCTAGTTATTCCACCAAGCTATCTTAGTAAAAGGTGAATTTATTATCTAATATTAGTTCAAGGTGACTTTCATATTTGCTATTTTACCGTACACTGCATCTGTAGGCAGAGGAAGAGAAAAAGTGCGAAATTTTCAAGCTTAAGCAGGTAGATAGTTTTTTTAATAGATAGTTGCGATAAGCCATTGGCTTATCATCAGGCTTTTTAGGGACCGAACCACCAGAACTTGACAGAAAGACCCATGCCCTGGGCATGCGAAAAACCGACCCAGGCGGGACTCAAACCCACGACCCTGGAATTAGCAGGCGAGAACTTTACCCCGCCGCCACCGGGGCCGGCAAAATAACTATTATTTCCCGCACCTCATTAATTATGCTACAAAAACAAAGTGAGATAGGGATCCGTCAAAACAAATCTCACTTTTTTTCCTTGTCTCTTCCAGTTCCCTTCCCTCCACATTTTTTCTTTATGCCATGTGTGCTAACACTCTGTACCACACGCTCTTGCGACAGCTCGCAAGGTAATGTGTGGCAATGGATGATGGATTATCATGACGAATATTTTCCCCAAAACTATCGCATCAGCACGCATCAACGTACCTTTCGTGGGGTGCCGTGCGGCCTTTTGGCTTCAAACTCGGTCGGGGGCGTGGATTGAGTCTCCCCGCTGATACACAATGCGACACTCCGTCCTCGCTCACAGTCAGACTTTGCCGCTTGCTCAGAACGGACGAGAGAAGTTTTGAAGAGAAAGAGAGGATCACCCGCGCGATGAAGGAAAACAGGAAAAGAGGAGGAGTTGGAGGAGGGAATCGGGCCAGGTGGCAAAATGGGAAACGCTGTTATTCAGAGGACGACCTCAGGGGGAGGAGAGACAAGCCCGTGAGAACGAGTGGAAGGGAGATGAGCATTTGGAGCGAGAAGTTGAATTGGATGGAAAAGGAATCGTCACATAAAAGGTAATTGAGAGGGGAAAAATCGAATGGATAACATATTATATACCTATTAGAATTATTTATCGTGTAGATGGTAGAGCTCAGAGCATTTCCCTTTCTTTCACAGCACAGTCAATCTTATTGCATAGCATCAAAAGTTCTGAGTTAGTTCGTCACACTTGAATGTAAATGACTACGAGTAAGTTATGTTATCCTAATGTTTCAACTCGTAAGAAGAGTCCATTAAAAGTTAGAGGTTCTCTTCCTTCTTTTTCGATTTTACCCTGCTCGAAGAAATTTTTATCCCCCATTCTATATTCCACCAGCAGCATATTTAATTCACCCTTAAAGTGATATCCTTGCCACCCGCATGCTTTTCCGTGATACTTCGACTATTTTTTCTAAATAAATATTCTTCTTCTTCTATTCTTCAGCGTAAAATATAGCCTATACATAGCATATTAGTTAAGATGCAATTTCAAATATTGTTGGTTCAGTTAGTCAAAATATCTTTCGTCTATTAAAAATAATTTTCACTCTCATAGTTTCAGTGTTTCGTTAGCCCCATGTTCCGTGATGCAATGGATATTACCACAATAAAGCCCGAAGCGACAAGAAATATCGCATTTAAAATTGGGCCCCTCACCACTCAATTTGATGTAAGGGAAAATTGGATACGCCAGAGTAATAGACGTGGGATTACTATGATAGAGGTTCGATTTTTCTGTGGTTGGTAAATGTGGTGGAGCATAGAGTCAGATTGAGTATGCTATGGCAGATAACAGATTGGCTAGTAAACCAGGAGAAATGGCACCTCTTTTGTTGGTTTTGTCTTATTGTGAGAAGTGATGAGACTCCAAACGTCAAGCAAATGTTTATAGGGAGAGAGTGATGGGAGGGAGTGGATCAATTCAATCACTTTTATATGTGAACGAAGAGGGTACAGAATGGAAATATCAGGAATCAAGTATTCATAACTTTTATTGACCAATGCAAATAATATTATCAGTGAAGGAAGTGTGCAAAGTTAGGGTTATTTGGAAGAAAATAGTACCTAAATTAGGGATGGTTTTTAAGGACTTCCACCTATTTGAACGTTGTAGATGGTTTTTACCACATCCTAAGAACGCCATTGCGAACAAGAATATAATATTCGCAAATTTTCTTACACATATGGGTTAAGGTTTCCTATTCAAATATTCCATGGCTTGGAGTTTATTTTTTGCTTATTTATTCTCTCTCCCTAAAGAGTTACGTGGGCTTTTCAATACTTTTTACTATGAAGTCTTTCTTTCTACGAAAGACTTAGATTTCTGCCTGTTTTCTTTGTCTATACACTTTAAATGCCGTTTTTTTTATTTGTCTTCAGCTTTCTCTATTTTGTCCTTCTTCTGAGGCTTCATTTTTGCTTTACTGTGTATAGAGTCACTTTTTCTCTTCTCGTCACTCTAGCTTAGCAAATGCCTGATTCATCATAATCTTTTCTTTCTTCCTTTCCCTCTATTTTTCATATAAAACGTGCTGATTGAACCTATGAGTGATAATTTCGTTTGCCATCAAAGTTTTCGCAACTTCTTTCAGCTCTACAAGTAGGCCGCCGAAACTCTTATGGTGCCAGATTTTTTCTTCTATATCTGTAGTTTACGCATTCTGTGCTCTTCGTCATCTGCTCCGAAGCTGCAGTCTCGCCGGTCTTTCTTGTCTTGAACTCTTTATCTTGAACCTCCATCGATAATGTCGAAAGTTTCCATCTCTTCCCTTCTAAGCCTTCTGTTCCTATAGACTTTTATGGTGGTTCTGGAGCGTAGGGGGGTTAAGAATGCCTAGGTATTTCTTGACCACCTCCACTTCAACTTTCCTGGCTCTTAAGGTAGTTTGAGCAGGATTATTGCCTATTAAATATAGAGATAATATTTAATTTTTTTTCTTAAACTGTTAGAAGCGTTAAATAAACATTTTTATACTAATGACGCAAACCCTTTGTTGTAAATTACTTAAATTCTCAGTGGTTAACTAAATATATTTGTATATGGTGCTAAGTTGACTCATATTTTTCAAGCCTTACCCTGAAAACGCCTACAAAGTCGAAGATTTTTTGTAATTCTGTAAAAATTACTGCGGTGAGTAATTGATGATTTTTTAAAAATTGTTGAGAAAGCTTACAAACAATACCCCGTCAAATTTTTTACGAGTCTATAGAGGTTAGTCTTTTTTTTCCAATTCTCTTTCGAGGGCATACCCATACCATTTCCCATGTAAAATAGCGGATATTTTTGGCAAACATCTCGAAAAGTAAAAAGATAAGTGGCTGATATTCTGTTATCATTGGATATATCTATGAGATATTTTTCTTTATAATAAGGTCAAATTCATTGAATTTTATGTGAATCAATATCTCGCTCAAACTATCTTAAATACGGCTGCATACTGTGTTTCTGCTTTATACATATTCCATACTATTAACAGAGTTGAAGATTATTCTGTAAATATTTGTTTTTCCTTTCCTTTTCAATATTTTACCTTATTAATTTCCTAAACTTAACACATCATTGGTTAAATAACCAAAGTGCTTTTTTGAGGTTCAGAAGGAAGCTTGCAGCTACACGTCACATCCAGCAGGCTGTTGCTCACCTACTTCTTTTATCTGCTCCTAGTAAATTATGTCCTTTGCTATCAGACTTGTCTACTACAGATATTACGTCTTGGGGTGAAACTTTTCATTTCCTATTTCCAGTATGTATGATGTACAGAAAAAACTCAAGGGTAGGTAAAATGGGCATTCTAATTGCTTTCAAACTAACCTAATGACACCAAAGTAATCTACTGTTAAGGTACTCCTCAAGTGTGCTAGAGGTTTCGGAATTTAGGTTAATTATTTATTTCTATGAAATGAACGTGGTATTTGGCCCACACACCAGTGGAAATGATACTCTGTCAAACTGAGTTTCCATGTTAATGTAGTCTAGAATAATTACAGGACATGGCATACACATCCAGCCGGATAAGATAAAAACTGTGAGAAATCCTGGAAATAAAACGAAATCGACGATAGGAAGCAGGGATGGTTTGGCGAAATGTTGCTTTGTTGATCTATCTTCACAGGTGAGGTAAGGTATCGGTAAAGGAAAAAAACCCATGTGTCACGGGAGTTGGTGGAAGGGTCTAAGTTCGTAAAAAAAACCATCTGGCTACTCAGCCTCGAAAGGTTGGGATTGGGCAAATTGCTGGCTCGTTTGCTCCCAGAGTTGGCGTGTGCATCTATGCTTGGATAGGCCGGAATGGGAGGATAAGGCTGTTTTGGACGCAAGTGAGATTGGGTTTGAAGAGGTAGGGGATGTTGGCTGGAAGAAAAGGCCGATGGAGTCCAGGTCAACTCCGGACCGAGCAAGCGTGGATGGAAGTGAGCTTGGCGCGGAAGAGACGACGACGGGAGATCGACGAGACGGAGATAGAACCCGCAAACGCGATAAACAACGAGGAATGACTCACATTGAAGTGCCAACACCAAAGCATTTTAATTTAAAAATGAGATACTCCAGTTGTTGACCTATGGAACTTATTACTAAAATTTAAAATAATACTAGTAATACTTGGGACCTGGGAACACAAGCCTGGAAGTAAAGAATATCTTTTTTGATCACTTGTTGAAAATCCTGCTGAAGCAGGCTAAAATATGGGCGAAATAGCCAAAAAGTAATAAATAAAGTGAATAATTAAATAGAAATTAATGTTTTTTATGATTAATGAAATCATTACATGTAACTATGGTAAACTGTGGTATATAATATCTAAATGTCGGAGATTTATTAGTATAATTACAACATATTTGGGAAAGCAGTCGGAGATGTTACTAAGCAGTTTCACTTGTGTGTATTTTGAAAAATTCATGCGCCCGCGCCATGTGTAAGTTATTGGAGAACGTAAATGGGAGCTCGCTTGCCATCTATTGGTGCACATCTGAATCACTACGCCTAGCAACTGTTTCATACGCACGTACGTCTAGCCTTTTATATTGTAGATATATTTGGAGCATGCTCTTATAATGCAGGGAAGCCTGGACAATGGCAGCTTCAGAGAAAAAGATATTGGGCGCAATGGAGATGTGGTTTTACCGAAGAATGATGAAGATGAAATGGAATTGGACAATCACTAACTAAGAATTCTTACGAAGAGCTGAAGTGAATGCATTGTAATAAAAATCTACGGAAAAAAGAGAGAAACATATTTGACACATTTTGGGACATAACAGCCAATTGAAAACAATGTTGGATAGAGGAATGAATGGGAAAAATTGCAGAGGAAGGCCGAAAATGAAATACGTCAAGCAAGTTATGAATGACTTATGTTACGCCATGTAAATTATGACGTAAAAGTGAAGAATTATTTCGGAATGAAGCGGTTGGCTGAGAGGAGAGTGGAGTGGGGATGCTGCAAACCAATCTTCGAATTGATTAGTATGTTGAATACTTGGGTACAAACAAATACCTAATGGCTCAAAAATTAAACGTTCTCATCACTAGCGGAAAGTTTTGTCACATAAGGATCGGTAGTATGGACGAATGCAGAGAATGTGAAATGAAGGCTGAACGCGCTGAAAACTCTATTCTGGAGGAGACGCTGTGAGGTGATACTTAAGGACCTTATGCCAAATCGTGACCTGAGGGAAATAATGGGAGTGCGAAAGACATTGACTAAAAACATGAAACAAAAACAATTTTAAATGCTTGGATATATGATGGGATGGCCAAAGTACGGGCTAGCAAAAGTATTTTTAAATTGTATACCAGGAAAAGAAGAACTAGATGGAAAGAGGTCTTTAATATTTAATTCGCGCTTGGTGGGTTAAAATCCATCTTCATCGATATGTTAGTTTAAACTCGGGCGCTTTGTATACAGTCGGTTGTAAGAACCCTAGATAACTTGCGCAACGCTTAGCGCCCCACATGAAAAACAAACAACAGCTCTATTTATAAAAAGAAGTAAGATGGAATGTTTTTAAATTAGTCTTCCCTGCTGAGTCATTTGTATACTACTGAGCCCTTAATAGACGTGTGGATCTCCTAATCCTTTCTCATGCTTAAATACAGCGTAAGATTCTTTCAGCTACTAGGCAATTTGTTTTGACTTCCATTTGTATAATTCTCATGAGTCTGATTACTTTGTATTCTCAGTTATTTTATCGAGGGAGTTCTTGAAGAGAAATGTAATCACACTTAATTTAAATGTATCATTTTAACCAAGCTACGGCTTCAGTGGTGTGATTTAAACTAAGCATCAGTTACTGGACTTATATTCCTTGACTAGGGCCATTTCCATTGCAAATGAGCCAAACTAGAGTATTTACCGTGTCAATTGAGATTTATCTGTCGTAGAATGTTTAACCATTGAATTACTTTCTTCTTTTTGGCTCAGTGCCCAAATTAAGGAGCGAATTAAGGCAATTCTTGCAAATGTTGTCAATTAACTCTGGTGGATGGGGGGTAGAATAATAGGGTTACCCTTGTTTGTCCTAACTTAAATAACCTACTCGGCTAGGAAAGTAGGAGAAGTGATTACCTTATACAAATGAAGAAAACTCCTTTCTCTACCCTTACCAAAGTCTTATTTTCGATGCCACCATCATGAGACGCGCAAGGAAGACCGCATTAGTGGAATTATTAGGCCAGCCCACCAACACCTGAGGTCAATAAGCGGGTAATATAGTGATATGAGATATATTAAATGGGAAATGGTGGAAGGACGGCAGAACGCCAAGCGTCTGCATCAGCCTTAGTGTCGAATGAAGGCACGAAGGGACCCAAGGACATAAGAGCTGAGCTGTTAGGAAGTCCTGTGTTTCATGTCATCAGACGGCCAAAATTTGTTTAACTCGCTCTCTGCTCCAATAAAAACCTGCAATATTTTGCTCTGGAATCAACAATTTCTGTTTTAGGGAATTATATCTCTAAAAAAATGCGTTTATCAAAAGCTTTCTTCAACTGCTACATGCTATAAACGTTTACTCATACTTTACTAAACATGCGCGTGCAAAGGTGTGCCCCTTTCCGCTTTCCGCTTTTACTAAACTTGGTTACTAGGTTACTAGTTTAGCTACCATATAATAGGCTAATCGGTACAAATGATGTAAGGGTAAACGGTATGCTAGGATAAGCGTAAAAGTAGACTTAATGCAGTGCATGGACTATCTGAGAAGTTTTTGCGTTATGAGCAGGAGGGATAAGGTAAGAAATGTGTGGGTGGTGAAAAAAAGTGAAATAGATGCTCCGGCAATGGACATTTATGAAATAGCCTGCTTCGTTGGTGGTTGCCACGTCGAAAGAATGGACGCGGTTGAATGACAAAGCAGACTTATGATAAATAAAGAATGATTTGAGAGGATGCGGCAGACCAATAAAGTCATGGGTGAGTACGGTGGGAGATACTCTCAAGAAAAGAAATATATGGAGTCTTATGAACTGAATGGCGTGTATGAATCAACTAATGGGTGTAACTAAAACAAAAGAGGTGCGCAAGGATAGGGCAGCATGGTGGAAATTACTAAACGAGAGTAGGCTTTACAGGCTCATCACTAAGAACTACACTTTTTTCATCGGGCCTAACCCGTAAGGGAACGACGTGTGGGTTATGTATTTATGCATTAAAAGTTTAATTCATGACGTACTCCCACAGTAGTAATACTCCAAGTGAGGTTCGGAATCAAGATGGAGAATATAGTAATATTTTACGTGGGGTCTGGCGAGTCAATGATTGACCAAATAAGCATCACGTGTTACTTTCCTGCCGAGGTAATGATGTTGATAACACACCGGCATAATAAGGGCGTACAAAATTATTGTGGATTCATATATCACCTCGGGCATGGAATATGTTATTCTTTTAGGATTAATGCATCAGAACAGACGGTGCGAAGAGACAGTAGTGTTCTGAGTGCCTGGTTAACAAAACCGTGAGGCGATTTTACGCATGGATTTTGCCTTTTGGAGGTGCCGCTGTCTCCCTGTGTATCACTTCTTGCAAGGCATTGTTCAACTTACACATTAATTCCGGTGTTTCCCAAAGCAATGAATGACAGAGGTAAATTATAATAAGGTAATTTCGTAAATTGCCTCATTTCGGCAACCATTGCGTTTATACATCGCACTCTTTGAGTTCCAACGGCGAAGTAGAATTTATCAATTTGCATAAATTGTATTAAATTCAGGATGCAGTATATAATATTAAATAATTAAATGGGTATATTATTTGATGTGCATAATTAAAGCGTATAAGCTATGAGAAATGTTATCATTATTTTTGTTCAATACTTGAGCAGTTAAATTACTTACCTTTTTGTTGTCTTTCACATTAGAAAACATTACCTGGTACATATAAATATTTACATATGCAATAATGAGATTTCCTCCGGCAAGTTGCCTACATTTTTAATCCCCGTTTGCAGTCATGTGATTAGGATACGGTTTTTTCGCAGAATCGCAACACTGCTTGCAGGCAAAATTGAAGCCCGCCTATTTACGGTGCAAGTGTGAACCGCGGGGTATTATTACCACCATCGACCCCTTACTGCCATAGAAGTCCTTGCTTACACATGGAAGTACCACTTACAAGTGACATTAAGGATCATAGAAGTAACTTCCATCTGTAAAGCCACCTTAATACAACTGATTGCAGAAGACTTCACTTTGCAGAATTATTCCCTGGTGGAAATGAAACAGGTAGTAATATTCCACACTTTTATTTTGCGATGGCGATTGGTTTTTAACAGATGTCTCCTACCAAACCCGTTTGTACTGGCGAAATGTTCATTCCTAAAACACATTGTTTTCCTTACTCCACCCATTTTTTTCATTCTTCAGTGTACCTTGAAAATGATAGTTTTATGTTGAAACCGGTGTGTACCTAAAAATAAAGAGACTACTATGTTTTTCGTTTCTATCATCGCCTTAATACTGCTACAGCAATACGTGAATGGTACCGTAAGGATGCACGTTTTGTTTGCTTAAGTAAGAGGAGGGCTAATTGCGATGGACTGTGCGAAATGGAGAGATGAAGAGACCAGGGAAAGGATTGGCAAATGCAGAAGGGATACGCACGAATGAATCGTTTTCGGGGGGACTCGGGGGTAAAGGATACGAGGGAGTGGGGGAGGGAGATAGAGGGAGAGAGAGAGAGGGAGGATGTGGAGGGCGGTGGAGGAGTATAGGGAGGACGTTGAGAATTGATTGAGCGTTGAATGGGCCGTGCGCGGGTCGATGGAAATGTTAGTGAGGTCGACCGAGCAAAAGAGGGAGGCATCGAAGAGGTTCGGGAAGGGATAGTTGCGTGGTTTTGGGGGATATAAAATATAAATAAAAAAAGGATCAAGAGAACGCAAACGCGTGCCCGTCCTGCCGAAAAAAATTAGGGGTAAGAGTTTTTTTTTTCCTTTTCATGTCCAAAATCCTCCCTCCTCCCCCTCAATGTTCCTTTGTGGAGGACGACGTGGATTCGGGTGTTTTAATGCTAATGCACTCACGCCCGCGATCACCCGAATCAGTCCGAGTGGAACTACGAGAGAATGGGAGGTCAAATACGCAACGAGAGCGTTCGTTAATGTTTTTTAAGAAAAGAGTCGCCCCCGTACTTCCAATGGGCGTCTATTCTCGTACATATGACTCGTTCTCCATGGCTGCGGAATCTATTACTGCGGCTGTTATAGGACGTTGGCTGATCGGAATCCGAATCGGTGGTGGGACGGCGGTTTAATTGATGAGTACTCTGCCCATTCGGAATTTATTCTGTGGAGCAGAACGAGAGGATCCTCCATTCTTTTGCGCAGGGGAGGGGGAATAAGAAGTATTTTTTTTGTTTTCGCTGGCAGAAATCGGCAATGAATTTATGGAAAACTCAAGAGGAAAGGCAGCGGGATGCTGACATTTATTTCCGCGAGGCTGAAAATTTAAATGAGGATACTAAACTGATCCCGTAAGCTTGCTATAATAAGGCTGCGTCGCACTATTTAGCATACTTCCCATTTATGTCCAATTTGTTTAATATTTTGTTCCCTGCAGTACTAAAATAATTTGGTTGCCTTGCCAAATTTGTAAAGTAGGTTTATTGTCATTTAAAATCTATGTCTGCTCCATAGAAGAAAAGGAAAATTTTATGGTCATCTTTTTCTAATAATCTCAGTGCATGTATGATTAACTGCTAAAAAAATGCAAGTGCCTAAAGAGAAAAAAGAAATGCCCTTCTCCGTTACGCGTGATTTTAAGCTTTCATAATCTTATACGTGGGTTATATGTTTGTTTTTATTTCTCCTGCAGCTTATATCTTTTCTTAAACTCTTGTATTACCAATGCGGACATTTTTTATTAAAATTGTCCGAATTGGTAATTTAAGTGTTCCACATCAAGCCCTGAAGACGAAACAATAAAGTTTCCAAACGATAGAAAGAGAAGAAAAGTAACATTTTTTTAAACCCCAATTATCCATAAAACATCAAAATCTATCATCAATGATATTAATTATCAAATTTAAGTAATGCTATATAAAAACATCCATGTGTTACGTTCCTTTTAATGTCCAATATTCGCTTTTTTAGTATCAATTCTTGGTGTTTTATTTTAAGACTAATATGTTTCTACTTACTTAGTCGTACTTGGTACATTCTACTTTATTGTTCATTGGTAGTATTTGTCGTAGTTGAAGTAGTATTTTCTTCAAAATTGAATTAGTCACTTTTTTACTATTGAAAAATTGTATCCATTATGCGATTCTTTGTATTTTATTCTCAATATAAATTTCGCGTTATTGCATTAAGCGCACGTTTTTATATTATCAATGTAAAATACCTAAAAATGCATTCAGTATATCTATTTACGATGATAATTGTATTGAAATTCCCTCTTTTCGATATTTAAATGGTATTCCTTATTTGAGATTTATCTATGAGTAACTTTTAAAGTTTCCATGTAGATATTTAAATAGACATTTGTGTCAACTGTTCGTGTATTTTTTTACCATAAAACTGCATGAATGACATTATTCTTTGTATTATATTTGTAATGTTCACTCACTCAGTGATTCAACCCGAAGGTTGGTTTGGATAGTTGAGGGTAGAGCTCACCCCGGACTGGCGTGTGAATTTCACACATTCAGGGTAGGGGGGCCAGTTCCTTTCCCTGGGCCACCTCGCACTCCGAGGATTTCTTGTTCGGGGCGTGCAAAGGCTTCACCCGGATTTGAACCCGGGACCCTTCGATCAGTAGCCAAGCACTCTACCCACTAGGCCACCACGATCCCTATTTGTAATGTTATTCTCCAACTATTGCAATCAACAGATAGTTTAATAATGTTAATGTAAAATACCCAGAAAGACATTTAGAATATAAGTTTCTTACCATGATCATAAAAATGCACGTTGTGTGTTCAACTTTGAAGGACATGAAACTAGGGTAATAGTAAATTTCATTCTATTTTACTCGATTATAGGGACCCCAAACTTGAATCAAAAGAGAAACACAGCGTGTATCTCGGATGCGAAATTGAAACCCGGCCCCTTTTTGGTTGCCAGACTGGCGCAGTAGCTACTTGGCTCCCGCGGTCGGCCAACTAAAAAGGGTTAGGTCGGGGTAGGAAGGGTATTGGAGTAGCGGGCGCGTCCTTGGAGAGGGAGATATGGAGACTCGGTTCTCTTGCGAAAAAAAGTCGGGAAACCCTTTTCCGTGGAAGCCGATCCTTGTGCCTCCTCATTGCATTGAGGTACCTCCCACTTCAGAGCGCGGCATCAAAGCGTCGTCCCCCGGCGTCAATCCCCTTCATTCCTCTCCCACTCTCTCTCTACCCTCCCTCCGCTCTCGAACCCTCTCGAAAACCCTTCCAAGACCTCCTCAACCGTAAGAAGTTGATTTTTTTCCACGTATCGGGTCGCGCGAACCGAGTCCCCTCACTTGTGTGAAGGGGGATTTTTCGTGCCATCCCTTGCTAACCCGGAAAATTTTCGAACCTCGAGCAGGTTGTGGCATGAAGGTAAGTTCTCTCCGCAGTTTGCGTGAAAAGGGCAGGGGTAGTTGGAGAAAGGTCGGATTCGTGTCTCTTTTGTGTCCCGATCCAGTTACTGTCTAGCTTCCATCGTACGGGATTCAAAGTTGTCAACCGCAACCGACGAGATGTGATGGAACAGCATTTTTACAATAAAAATCAATAGATATAGTACTGTCCACTTTATTTTTATATTAACGACACGTATTTCGGCGAATTGCATAGCCATCACCAGGTATATTTCCTCATACATTGTTCCTGATGATAGCTATGCAATTCACTGAAAAACATGTCGACAGTTGACATTGAAATGGACAGTACTATTACTGCGGTCAGCTACGGTGGACAAGACGCTCATCATTCCTTGACGCAGCCCAATGTTAATGGTTACTCAATTTCTTAGCAAATTAGAATTCCCCTTCTTTTTTGTGTTAATATGGTTCCAGCGTGAAGTGATTTAAATATCAACTTTATCATAGGAAGTTTACTTGTTGAAAAAGTAGTCCTCTATCTGATATGAATAACAAAATGTTACCTTTCCACATTATTTATCTTGCAAATGGAACTTGAAATTACATGGTTTTCAGTGGGAGAATGGGAAAAACACGGGGAAAATAGAATTTTCCATCTCTGTACATAAAGGATAAAGTGAGTTTATGTGTGTTTTTGGCTGTTCAAAATATCCAGTGACTTCCAGGCTGACATTGTAAAGGAAGTATTTATTGCTATTTATTAGTATATTCTTGAAAATTATCCAAAAAACGTAGCCTATAGTCACTCTAAGGGTAAAAAATCAATGCCCTTGTATAATCCGGATCTTATTCGTGTTATTGTTTGGAACGACTTCAAAAAACCTCCCAAATGTTTTGCAAGTGTTATTCTCAAATTAGTTCTGAATACTTTATTTTTGAAAATGTCTCCACTTGGAGTTTCGAGGTTATATTCAAGCTTATAAAATTATGTAGTACTAGCTGTCGGAAATGTACAAAGTAACATACACAATTATAACGCATTTGAACTAAAATTATGATTTGCACTCAGTTCTACGATATGGTGATGGTCCTAGCTAGACCTATGGTCCAGCACGCATAACTCCGATGAAAATTTTTTTTTTGAAATACTTTTTTTACAGGTTTGCCGTATCCCACATCCTTCACGCTACATAACTCTGTTATGAATGCCGTTATCATTTTATCCTTCACTATTTGCCACAATAGTCTTCTTGGTCAACCATATTCCCTCCACCAGGTGGTTCCAAATTACATTTTTATTTAAGGGCCACTGTTCCTCATTCATTCTTCGTAGATGTCCATGGAGCGACAATATTCTTCCTTCTGTTTTGCCTTGTACATAATCTTTTACCTTCACTAACTCTCAAATATTTCATTTAGAATATGCTGTAGACTCGCAGCTTTAAAACTTTCTCTGATTGTATCCATATCTAGGCTTCACCATTTCATTTCCAGTCTTCAATTCAGTCCATCTTATTCCTCATACTTCAGGGTTTAAGGCGGCAATTCAAACTTGGAGTGGTATGTTGTTTTCTTTTTCTAGGTTTTTATGTATTTGCTCCACCATTTCCCATTAAGTTTTTCTATGGCCTTACAGCCGTGGTGTATTAGTTAGTTTATGTTATCTTCACGACTCGGCTACATGCTAAATATGAACCTGTATTTGAACTCCTTGCATATGTTTCCGTCCGTAACTAAATCTTCTCCTTTTGTCCCCTCTGCCATATGCACCATCTTCTCTAAATTTATCCCTGAATCCCATCACTTATAATCTCCCTAATGTTTCCGAATCAAATGAGCAGCATAATTGGCATATGTTTCGATTACCGCCTGATAAACTTCGAAATGCACCGTACAGAAGTATGAATAAAGAGCCTGCACTCCCTTGAAAATTCTATCTTATACTCGATGATAATGTTTTTCCTTAATAAAGTTCAGAGACTTCATCTAAGCGTTTCGTCAAATAAACAAAGGAGAGGCTACTTTCAAAATGAACTATTCCAGTTATGTTTTACGTCATAAAACACCCAAAATCGTGGATTCTCAGCAGTGATTATACCCCTTTACAACGAAATAATCTCCGGTCGAATATCCGCCTTCGAAACTGTGTGCGGAGATGGGATCTTTTGTTCTCCACCACTTGCCACAGAAGAGATACTCATTTCTTCAAAAAAGAAATGACGTAAGTTATTAAGGACCAAATTTCCTATCCCTTCTCGAAACGTCTTTAATTTTCTGTTAATAATTGAAAAATCCATAATTTCAGGAAACTTCCTGGACACCCTTTTGTCCCATCACATTCCTCAAAGCCTCATTCTCTAACGCCTGACCCGTATCTCTTCGCGAAAAAAAATTCCCTCCAATTTCAGTCCCTGATCGCTTCAATGTACACCGCCTTTGCCATCTCCCACTCATAAATCCTATAGCGTCACGTTTCTCCTTCTCACGCCCCCTACTTCTTCTTCAATCTATCTTGGGGCGGAAATATTGAAAGGAATCGTGTTACCTAGGGCATCGAGATCCCCACGAAGGAGTTAGGTTGAAAAATAGTATGTCAATATTAGTAGGTCACGGGGAAGTTATGCTGCAAGGTACAAATGCGCAGTTTATGAAGTACATTAGCACTAAAGGCACCCAAAACTTTATGCCAATCAACCTTCTGCATTTCCTTCATATTTACGCTGAATCAAAATTTTCACATATACTCCACTCTTTGGAAACGAATTATCGCGAATAGATTACAATGAATTTGACATAAAACAAGGTATTAATAACGTTTTAGCCAGTGAATATATATCTACACTCCTCCCTTAAATGGGAATACTTTTAGGTGCGTCTCCTTTCCTGACCGAGCAGTGATGTACTCACAATCTTAACGGTTCAGTGGTTTTTGTTTCTCAACATATTTAGCAAATTAACGCTTGTCTCCTGGACGGTGGTATGGATTTTAGACGGAGCTTGCCGTCCACTTCTTAGCTATGCAATTTTATGCCAATGGAGGATGAGCTCTACAACGTGGCACTTAACCTATCGCATTCGATAAGAGACATATTATTTTTTTTGATCCCTGAATTTAAATATACATCCATTTTAATTTTATTCTTGAGTGATCCGCGATTACCTGGTCATGATTTGCACTCCACTTGAATGGATCATACCATACATTAATAGCATTTTGTTTGATGCAAAATTTCGTAGCATGTTTTGCCTTTACAAACTTGGCATGACAAATTCCTCCACTCCACACCAGAAGATTTATTCAGGTGTGGAAACGAAAATCTAAGTTCATTAAAAGCGTTGGAAGAGAGTCAGGTACCGGAAGATAATACATTACTAATTAATTTCTGCATGCTGTTGATCTCAAATAAAAACTTTTATCACAGGCATAAAACGCTGTGAACTCATACATCAACCTTATACTATATTATTTCAATAAATTGTAATTTCTAGGAGGCCATTAGGTTGTAAGAGTAGTATTCCTCACTTCAATTGGGGCGTTGATAATGATTTCTTGGTTTTACGTTTTTTAATATACTTCGTGCAAATTTATGAGGTTGAACTATTTAATCTCGGATATTGTTCGGAAAAATATAGCCCGAAAGGAGAGGAGAGACTCAGTAACAGGGATTGGCTAAAATGTGAATACTATGAAGAAGTAGGTTAGCGGAAACGTTTTTGTCTTGTAGTTGAGTGTATACATTCCTTAAAGAAGTTGTACGCCGTACTTTAGTCCACATTACCAGCCAGACTCAAATTAAATAGAGCTGTACTGCCATAGAGGAGTTTTTAATCACCTCCCTAAGTTCAACTGAGGTCTCAATACTATAAGCATCGTAATCCGCGCCAGTCCGATCCCATTTAAAAATCAGCTTACAATTAATAAGGAGGGGAAGTCCTTTGGAATCAATACAATATCCATTCTACTAACCACGGTGAAGGGCCTGTTTCTAATGGCTTAATACCAAAATATATTATAGCTATTTTGGCGGCATTGTATCTTTTCCTCCTAACTAAAACCTACAACAGTTCCTTTCCCATCCACATAATTTCCGAATCCTTCCTTACCAAGAAACGCTCTACTTTCCTTATCAACCCTCAGACCATTCCTCCAAAGTGTTATCCTTTCCACGAGCCCTAAAACGTTCCACTTTCTACCGCACAACCCTGAGCCCTCCCATATATTTTCGGACCGACGAAAAAAAAAACGGATAGGGGGTTTGAATTGGAGCAACTGGGGAAAATGGGCGGGGTGAGAACATAAAAACCCCCTCAACCCCTTCGATATATCTCTCGAATAAGTTGTGGTCGCACCCTTATCGAGATGGAGATACACAAACGCATGCGCGCTCGGAAACAACTCACGCTTGGATTTCCCCAACCCAATTTTTTCCTCGTGCAAAATTGACCATGATCTTAGTCAGGTATTCGTCCAACATAATCGTAGGTTCATGGAGTCCTGCCTATTCAAGTGACTAGATCACCCACTGTAAATACGTTCGGTTGACGAGGAGTATAACCATCTCATAAACGACACGGAAAAACGTCATATGATGTCAGATATCTTTGGGCATTCCTCGACTTTTCTAATGAAGCAGGAGGGCTGAAAGTTTCAGGGAATGTTTCTAATTACCCAGTGAGTCGGGAAAAATGAGAAAGTCCGAGGAAGTCTCCTTATTGACAGAATTTCATTTTTCAATGGGATTAAATGGGGAGACGGAAATTTTCCTTGCAGATCAATTTTCATTTTCTCATCAATATATGAAATAACACACATGCATGGACTGAAGACTTGGACTGAATTATGCCTAAAACATTTTATTTTATAGCGTTCAATGTTTAAGTAGTCATCATTAAATTGCAATATATTAGTGAAAGCGTATAATGCTAGCACTTTCTCCCTCCCTTCCATGATCAGAACTATGGCAGAGACCATTATTGACCTGTAATACTCAGATTTTTTAATGAACTTAGATTAAATTTTTAATCATAAGATTAATTTGTTTGAGAAACAGGCATTAGAACGATTTTAGGAGCTTAAAAAAGATTAATTGTTTCGTAGTTTATTTTGATCAATAATATTTAATTTGCTCCGTAGATGCTGTCCCGATACAGTGTTTAAAATGAATAAAAATATATTTTTGCTTTTAATTTCTGCGGTTTCCATAAACAACTTAATGAGAAATTATTTGGAAAAACGATATTGGAGTAAATTCTAATGAGAGATAATTGAAGTTAAAACTTTGAAATATGCTCTATAAATTTGGTAGAAATTTACTAGATTCATCTCTAATTACATCGCAGAAATTCTACTTCTGACGTGCTTCCACGAACCGGCTCACCCATTTTTTATAACTCTGAATTGGAGTGAGGGGAGTTTCTCCTAAGCGTATAGTGGTAGCGAAGCATGGTGGTATGTGCGCATGAGACACTTTTCAGTTTCAGGATGATTCCATTCCCTACGAACTGGCTTCGAATGGGGGAGTAAAGTTTTTTTCACGTTTTACTATGAGTTCCAAACGTTCTCTGCCATCTCCTAAAGGCTCAATTTCGAATTCGCGTCAACATTTTCTCTCTACCCATCTCTCTTTCCAATTAGCTCTCAATCCAATTTTTAGATGGGTTTCCCCGATGGGTTGCGAACAGTAACAGCATATTGATTCAGCTTCGTTTGGATCGTTTACTAATGTTGCGAAACACGCTGCTGACACTCCGCCCTCTCAAGTTATGGTGGTTGGACCTATTTCATTTTATGAACAGATTTGCGTGAAACTTTGTTCACTTGTTTTCATTAGTAATATCTAAGAAAAAATTGAAACAAAAATGCATCGCACTGATTTGGTTTTTCAGACAATTATGTGCTATTTAAACACTTAGCCTTATGGGACATGGCATATATTTTGTAATAATTCGATTCAGTATGAACAGATTTTATTCTAAACGCGGAATTATACATTTATTGTAATTATAATTGTTTCTAACGAACGTGAAGATGTCACGCCTAGTCCAATACTCGAAAAGGACATATTGCAATTTAATTTCGTAAAATTTCGAATACAGCGCAGTAAATTCTTGTCATAACGTGCTTTAACGAAGGAAAAATGTAAAATACAATTCTTTTATGCTTAAGGTTGTACGGACTTCGCACCGCGTCAAACTCTCCATCTCTGCCGACGTTTCATTTCGATGTCGTCCATCGTTATCAGGGCATATCATTATCATCAGGGCATCATATATCAGGGCATTCATGCCCTGATGACGATAGACGACACGTACATCGAAACGTTGGCAGAGATGGAGAGTTTGACCCCGTGGGAAGCCCAAACAACCTTCAACATCATACGCCGGGAAAGCCTTAAATCTACCTTTTATAATTCTTGCATAATTTCCATAACTGACTGTATGGTGCGTTCCAATACATAAACAGATGGGTCATTCCATCCCACTTCGGACAGGAGTTGACCCTTGACCTCTCAGATTTTGATGAAATTTGGTGAAATTGTTTGCCGCACCAAATAAGAAATACAAATTCAAGCGTTTTGCGAAAATCGAAAAAATAAATGAATAACGGACATTTAACAAAATGGCTGTTTTCGATGTCACGAAATATTCGTTGTCATATATCACGGGGAAGAAACTAGGTTAAAAAGCACTTGATGGCTCATTTCCAATTAAAATTCTTTGAAAAATTTCAAATTGCCGTAAAAATAGCGATTAAATGATAATTTGTCTAAACATTTTAAAGTTAAACAATTAAAAGTTTAAACTTTTGATGTTAATCTCATTTAATGTTTCTCATTTTTTCAAATATCGTACCTTGTTATATTATAAATGTTACATAAAAATTTTGAGAGGGTGCTTTTCCATTTAAGAGAGAAAAAAAAATTTAATTTTCCCCTGCAACGACCATTTGATGGAAACCTACAAAGATAACTCCACATATGCCTAGTTTTTATCACTTATCTATCAAATTCATTCTAATCTATGCGCTTTAATGAAATTTGGTTCAAGAATTATTTTCAACTTATTTAAATTATAATTAAAATGCACACTTAATGACCCACGAATACCACTCCAGGCACCTTAAATACAGCTATGTTGACAGCGCTTCCTACCATGTGCTGTTATCTCCCCTGCATTTCTTTAGCCGATGCCTTCCACGTGAGACTTCCCCACCTTCACGTCACGCTTCGAAAATAGTGGCTGTCATCAAGTTTCACTTCCACTATACGTCATAACACTATCTATTTTTCTGATATTGAACCCATCTAAACGCTGTGAATGCTTTGACCTCCATCATGTCGTAAGGATTTCCTATTATTCTCTTCCCTGTCCCGCACTCTCTCAACATTCTCCACTCTATCACCCTATTTAAGCATGTATTCAACCCTCAGGGCGCCCTTGTATATTTGTTCTGACTGCTATGAATTTCTCCGGCCGTACACCATTCCTCCCCGACCACTTTCTCATTTGTTTTCCTTTCCAATCAGCTCCTTCTCACACACATACACACATCCAAAACGTTTCCACTCATCTTACTCTCTCTGCAAACTAGTTTCCGAATCACGTAACGCTTCCCACTATGCTCGGGATTTCACTAATATGATCCTTCGTTGGAAGGATTGCAAGAGAGATGAGTTACTTAAAACTCTTGAATCTTACGATCTGTCGGTAAAGTAATATCCAAACGCATAAATTACAGACATGAAAGCGCGGAAACAAATGAATACCTTCACCGGGTTGAAGAGAGGTAGCGTATGCTGAGGGAAAAAGGAGATAGGGGCCTGCGCCTGTAAAAAATGTGGAGGATTTGTACTCTTTTCCAATCATACCTAGTTAAACCGGTGGTTATAATAATAATAAGATCACAGCACACAGCCAGTCACGGTAGCAATGCATGTAAAGTGCCAGCCTATCTGCCCGTGACGGTCCATATCTCTCATCCTTATAATTATACTCTCCAAACGAACTTTTAGGTAAACTTTTTCCTGGTCACTATTATTATATGGCTAGCAATGAGCAATACCTCTAAAAATTCTTCCAATAAGTTATGATTATTTTTAAGATTTTAAATTGCTTATGAGGAGTGGTAACAAGCCTATGGTTTCTGGAAGCGAACACAATTATCATCTGCAAAGGAAGCTTAAAAACGCTGCTTCCAAAACGGAATCTCACATTGTATAAGAGAACATTTTGTATTTGGGACCAACAATATATATGTCTTACCTGATTTTATTAAAAGCCTAAGGAACGAGAAAAAAAGCTTGAAGTTGTCAAAGGCATGGATATGATAGTATAGATGCAAGCACATGATAGTATTGGTTTTGTATTTAAAATCTGGAGTTATGCTATAAGCTTGCATCTCGTGTTGTAAGCTCAATGAAGTAATTCTGTATTGTATTTATTATTGTTTACAATTGGCGCAATAGGAAATGTTATTAAATAAAATTATATTGATGCTCTTAATAAATATTTTTTGTTTCAATAGCAGTGTTACATTTAATGCATGTAAGGTAGCCTCCCTACTGCTCTGTGACATTTGAAGCTGCCTAAATCTACAAATAAATTGTAAACATGTACTGGACTATCACTATGTAGTGGTAAATACCTATATTAATATTATACGCAATATTTCACACATAAATGCGGAATGCGATATTAGGTATCTTAGATGGATGTGTGCCATCGTGATAGGGGGAAGGGATGAAAGAGGGAGGGATAAGCAAGTGGGGGTTGAAGTCGGGGGGGGGGGGGGGGAGGTGGGTGAGTCTGAGGCCGGAGGTTATCGATTCTCGCTTTTCAACTTTCTCGCAAACGCCATCCACCCTTTTGGATGGCGAAGGGCGAAGGGGTCGTTGGGCCCTTGCCTCCTTGCTGTCCCATTTCAGACTCGCTGGGAGGAGTTAGTCGAGGTCTTAAGGAGTCCCGCGAGCGAGAAACCCTTTGTCGCTTCGGTTGGTCCTAAAGGGAGGAAAGGCGTAGGGCGGCTGCGGTGGATTTGCCGGAGCCGACGAAAACGAGCGTGCGGGGAAATGGAGGGGATGATATGGTCGGGGGGGTTGCTCCTCCGCCGAACGGTCTCACGCTTCGCCTCACACTTCGTGGTCCCTTAACGTTTTTAGTGAAGCGCTGATACACCAGGGCAGGAGACAATATCCACTCCTCACGCGTCGCGTTCATCATGATGTTCATTGGTTTTCTTTCCTCTTCATTAAGTGCAAGATTCTTCCAGCCGGGGAAATGTATGCTTCGCATGTGTAGTCATACGGTGTCATATTCGGCAGCTGGGTTAACACTGTTACGACTCGGCAGTGTCTACGATGGTTGTATAGTCCTATATATCGCGAAGAAAAGTATCGGGTTTTTCATATTCTCTCAGTCTATCGATCAAGTCTTTTTAGCAGTAGTTTTTGAGGCTTTGGTTGCTCAAAAACTAAACCGAAACCTCAAAAACAAAAGCCGAAGAAAAATAGTTTTCGTCGTTTTTTTAAATGCCTATATCAAAAAGGAGGATCATTATATTTTTAAAAATAGTTAATGTATTTATTGACCACGTATAAATAATCTCTTCTTTTAATTTATTGAAACGTTGGCAGTAAAATAAAGGAATTTTAATGGACCAAACCTCAATCAATTAAAAGAAAAGATTATTTAAAAATAGTTCTCGTATATTTATTTCCTGGGAATAAGAGGCTGACTCAGCCCTAACATTGTGGAACTAAGTCAATTTTAGTAAAAACGAAAGCTTAGTATTTTCCAACCTATACTGTTTAGCTGGCTATGGCTAAATAACGGGTATTACTAGCCATTTTTTCGGCAATTCATTGCTATTATCATACTTGATTATGTCATAGCACTATAGTTGATGGCAAATTATAGCTGAAACCATGGTTGGTAATTAATTATTGGGTGTAAAATACTAAAAAACTAATATAAATGTTAGAATATGAGTTTATTCTTATCGGTCTCTCTATTCTATCGCTGCTTCATCTCGTGTGAAGTCATTTCTCTTTTCTTTGCAATCCTCATAGCAGACAGATTTCGCAAATATTCTCTGCCAAACCTCATATTTTCTATTGCACAGTCATAGTCGTTACACACAAGGTGGCTTAACTTGAAAAACGGTGAAAATTACGCCATATTACGCCCTAAAGATAAAGGTGGTAATATGTATTCTGTGATAGACTGGTATCTCAATCTTTCTAATTAGTGGGGGAATGGATTCGGTCCATACAGTTATCCTATCCGAATATTCATTTGAGTATAAACAATGTAAGTGATGGATATCAATTAAAATTCGCTCAAATTTCAACACTTAATATATGCCAGTACCTTTCGAGAATTACATATATGTGTTTGCTTTGACAGCCGTAATTTTCGTTCGGCACTTTGACTTGTAAAGAATAGTAAAAAACGTACCAATGAGTAGCAAAAAGATGAGTAATGTCCAGTTATGCATTTCCCAACGAAAAATTTCTGATAATGAGATTTCATGATTCTGTTGATTATAACCGGTTGTTTTCCGGCAGTCGTAAGAGCTAAGATCTATTGCGGTATCAAAGTCATGAATGAGTTCTGGCATGAACGTATGATCAGTCTCTCATTTACTGGCATTTTAAAGTGCGGCAAACCATGAATTTTCTAAGCAAAGTTAAAGCATAATAAATTATGCGCACCATTATAGCTGATTTAAGTTAATTTTTCATCCATATTACCAGCAGAATTTAAATATTGGCATAATAAGAAAAGCAATTCAGTTGGCGAATCAAATGTTCTATGTGCTGAGCTGGTTCCAATACCTTATTTATATGTATTTAATTAATACAGCAGAAATTTACATATTTTTTATATTATTTAATTTTGACACCATAAATTTGGCGAAGATAGATAAAAAAACGCAGGAGTAAATTACGCTACAGTGTAAAATGAACCAGGATAGAATCAGTTTTTAAATTTATTTTACTTGAATACTCTTGGGAATTATTGTTACCTTCGCATATATATATTGTTTTTACGCTGGAGAGAAGCGTAGATCAATGAAGGAACGAGTGATTTTTCTCTGCGAGATAGCGCCAACCGTTTGCTTTCCGTCTATTTCATCTGTCAAGGTTCTCTCGCGAGAGCAAATTCCACACGTCACACATTCTGTGGGGACCTTGGGAGAGGTGAGGGGAGTATTCATTTCTCGGGCACGATTTTTCTATCGATATACCAATCCGTCGAATCTTATCAGTTTCATCTCTCACCCTCCACTATTTCATCCTTCAAAGTCCGTCCACCGCCCCACCCAACCCCTCCCATCTCACCTCCGCTCCCATCCATCCCTTTCCTATTGACCCTCCCTGTCCCTTTTTTCTCCTCCTCTACAGTCCTTTCCTCCCCATATCCCGGCCTTCTTCTTCCCTCTCTTCTTTCACCGTTTCCACATTCGAACACATACAGACACATACACACTCAACACCGCACAACCCCGCACCCCACGCTGCCGACATCACATCCCCCTTTTACCCTATTGAAGAAATCGGTCGATAGCTATCGCTCGGTCGACACCGAAGCACGACTGCTGGCCAAGATCGATTTCTTTCGGCCGACCGACCGGCCGGCCGGCCGGCAGTTCGGCTGCCCGTCCTTGCCCTACCGCCAATGCACACACTTGTATATATAAAACCGCTCTCAGATGGACATACATAGACAATACCGAAAATCATAAAAAGGACACAAATAAATTATTTTTAAGTGTCCTGTTTACGTGTTTCTGTTTTTTCAAGTTGTGTTTGTGTACAGGTACTTTTATGTATCCCAGTGTCCTGCATCGTCCTTTCTCCTGCCCGCAGCCCCTTTTCTTCCGCTTCCTTTGCCGTGAATTGCCTGGCGCGGTCGAAATTTGAGGTGGTTGGAAAATGAATGTATGTATGTACCATAAGACAGTGACGTAGCCAGGGTTTATTTTAGAGGGGAGAATGGGGGTCCATGATGAGTATAACCAGGTAGGGGGGGGGGTGAAAATGTTTGAGAATTAGGAGGAAATTTGTGTTTTTGGGCAATTATGAGTGCAATTGCAACTTCAGTATAGCAACCAATACTTGAAGAAGGATCTAACGTTTTACCGGCGAATAATATGAGCAGAATCTTCTCGGGTTCTCCATCGGTATAAACTATTCATAATTGCCGACGTTTCGAGGGACGACACGTAACTCTTTCTCAACGCAAGAGTGTCAAACATTCTTGCCTTGAGAAAGAGTGAAGAGTCGTCTCTCGAAATGTCAGCGATTATGAATAGTTTAAAGTGGTGGAGAACCCGAGAAGAGTTTAGCTATATTACTCCGAGAATTTTAGCCATGCTAACTTCTGAAAGAAGAAAAAAACGCACAGTTTTATATATTTGAAAATAAAAAAAATATCATCAGTAGTCATCAATCCGAAGGTTGGTTTGCAGCAGCTCTCCATTCCACATTCCTCTCATCCATTCGGTTTATTCCTACATAATTATTCACTTTGACGTCCTTAATGAGTTGCCTGATGTTTTCCATTCTTGATCTTACTCAGTAATTCTTCCCACTCATTCCTATTTTCAATATTATTTTTATTAGGCTGTTGTGTCGCAAAATGTGTCCAATAAGTTTGTCTCTTCATCTTCGCAGAGTTTTCATCATGATTATTTTCACTCCAGCTCTTCGTTGGGCTGCTTGAAAATATTTGTATAAACATTTGTTCAAAATGAATTCAACAATATCTGTTATAATACAAATTTTTCCTAGGGTGTCCTTTTTTTTAAATAAATTTAAAACCTTGGGGAGGGGGTCCGAACACCACGGACCCTCCCCCTTGGCTACGCCACTTCATAAGCCACCTCCCTTCGCGTTCCGGACTTAACAGTGTCCAACTTACTAGTCCGGGAAAAAAGTCGAGAAAAAGTTTGGTCGGAGTTAACCGAGTTTTATAGTAATACTCCTGAATATAAAATGCCTCAATTGTAGCCAATAAGGCTTGCTTTGTCTGACCGGCCGGAGGCGCTTCTAGGGGTCTGTATTGGTGAGCGAAATTCACTACCTGCACTCGTTTTTATAGGATGAAATGGATTTGACGGGGGAATTTACATAATTATCGTGTAGTTCGTTGTTTTTTCAAAAGAGAAACTGGTAGCTTAAGAACAGATATGAAACTTAATAGAAATTAATACATATAAATACATACAAATATTCAAACTTTTATCAGAATGCGACATATCAGTATTTCATGTATCGAATTTATAAAATTCTTAAAGGGTAGGTTTCGCGTCCCCACTAATAAACCACTCTAATATGGTCTAAGCTAAGTATGAGACTGACTTACCCGACGTTGGAGTTCTTGAGTCAGCACCGATTGTGAACGCAGAGAAACATTTCTTGTCGGAAATTACAGAAATTTTATTACATATCACTGGATAGCAAATTGTTTTATGGCAATTGAGAGCAAGAAGAGCAAGAAAGCAAGAAAGTTGGACACTGAGATGCTGGAATAATCAGTTAGGGTGAGATGAAAGAGTTGATTAATTGATTTAGCGTCCTAATTAATGCGGGAGGAGATTGAGACGATAGAGGTATCCGATTCAGCTTTAAAATCCTCGTTAACCTACGAGAATTTTTTTAATTAAAAAAATACAAGAAAGAAACTGAATTCATGGTCACCTTCTTGTCTCTTTGAGTAATTTGCGTAACACAATTTTTCTACAACGCTATTTTGAATGAAGAGATGTTTTAAAGTTTTATCAGATAACTTCGCACTGTGTTACAGACTATCTTCGCTCGCCTTAAAGTATTGATTTCTTCCTTTCCCTCGGGGATGATATTCAGTCACTCATGAAAATAGAGTGAGGCTCGGGGGACTGCTGGGAATTAAGATGTGCTTGCAGAGAAAATAAAAGAGCCGATCGTCTATGCATGACTGTTTTTTTTACGAATGTGAATTTGTTCCTGATAATAGCACTGTAGAGTTCCACGGTCAGGAAGGTTTTTATCATCCGTCAGGTCGAAGGAAAATTTTGGATATTAAAATTAAGAGGCGTTTTTATTTTATCTCATCTGGAATTAGTATTCATTGCTGAAAAAGGTTATGAAAACCGTACTAAAATTGAAGTCCCTCCAATGAAATATCAGAAACGGATATTATAGCGATGAATGACTTACGGCTTTCCCGAGGAATGGTTCAGGTAAATTCTTCTCGGGTTTCCCACCGCGTTTATGTCTTCATGATGGCCGACGTTTCGTCAGGAGACATTTATGTCATCCTCAGGGCTGTTGATATCGATGCCTTCCGTTGTCTGGTATATATATTCTCTCCCCTTCACCATAGTTGATCGATATTGGCTAACTTTTTCGCGCCTTATTTGAGCATAGAGTTGCAGGTCTTTCTTATGTGGTACGCATACCATGCGAATGTGGCAATGTCTACATTGGAGAGACTGGGAGAACTGTAGAGACCAGGCTGAATGAGCATCGGCGCTACTTCCGACTCGGGCAGACAGAAAAATCGGCTTGGCGGACCACAGCATCACCACAGTCACTCCATCGATTTGGAGGAAACTGCTCTGCTTGGAAGGACAAAAAGATACTGGGATAGACTCACTAAGGAGGCCATCGAGATCTGCCTGCAACTCAACAATACCAACAGGGACCAGGAATTCCGCCTAAGCAAGACTTGGAACACTATGCTAAGAAAATGGCGCGAAATATTTAGTGAATCTGGATCAATTATGGTGATGGAGAGAGAGTATATTTACTGGACAACGGAAGGCATCGGCATCAACAGCCCTGAGGATGACAGGAAACCTCATGTCGAAACGTCGGTCATCATGGGGACATTAACCCGGTGGGAAACACGAGAAGTTTACCAGTAATTATTGCTTTCAGAAATATCCATAATTTGTGTCTTACATCATTTTGGTACGAAAAATAACTAAATATCCCACCAGTCTCAATTATATCAAAACTATTTTCGTTAAAGGTTGGTAATCAGAAGAATATGTAATAAGAGTTGTGCAGTTCTTTCATCTTTTCCCAAAATGGCAATTAATATACGTAGAAGTTGTTTTACGTAAAAATCAGCTCACTCAAGGAAAAAAGTATCCGACCGAGAAATGTACCACCATTTTTTATACTTAAAAATGACGTAATTTTTTTAAACACGTGGCTTGAGCTTCTTTATTAAAATAAAAATTGTGGACCTAACAAAAACATATTCTTTTGTTTAAAAACCGATGAATATGTTCCACGAATTTGCGCCAAAACCGTCATCAAACACAGTTCCGTATCATGAAAAACATTAAGCGTCTGCATATTGCACTCGTGCAAAAATAATATTCTCTATTCATTACTTATGAAATTACGTCCACTCCGCTAATTTTACCAGCGTTCAGTCTTTCACCTATTTTAAGGAGCTCCGATACCACGCATCTAATTTTGTGTTATTTCAAAGTAGAAAATAGTGCCCGTTGATCATTCCAATATTACGTTGAAATTCATTCATTAGGTAGCAGTTGTTAAACACGCGGAGAGGTTAGGATGAACTATTTCCTAAATAGCTCTGATTCTGCTATGGTTCGTCCAAGATAATAGCGCAGTTAAAATATACTGATTTGGCTTAGAAAGAAATGAAAAGTAAACTATTTTTTCAAGATCATGATATGGTTTAAACAAATGCCACCAAAATGGATTCTTCGGTCACGTTAGTCCCTTCAGACGTGTTTGCTGATTGGCTGCATTTTTGTCAACTGCGCTATCATCTTGAACGACTACAATGATCATTAAACATAAGTCATTAGTGCCCCGGCCTTAAAGTAGCATTGCCCTTTTGGCTTAAATTTATAAATTAAATATCAGCAGCTTTAAGTCGTCAAAAGCGAATTTAGATCTCCTAATTTGTCCTCGATACCATTGCAGTAGTATTTTAAAACTAGCTTAGCAGAAATTCGGGTGTTTACGGTTCGAATATTTTTACATTAGTCATGTAGGAAGTAAGCATGATAGGCTCCTCTATTTTTACCAGTAACAAATTTTAAAAGAAATATTCCAGCATAAAACTTAACTGAAAATGCACTGATACCTCTGTAGCAAATTACTTTGTATTTGTAAAACATTTCCACAATTTAATATAGCATAAACAAATATTCCCTTGCTAATTTAATCGCAGTTATTTCTTGAAGTGACTGTACTTTTAATTTCTAATAGTAAACGAGACGTTATCGAAGGCTTGAATATTGCAAAAAATACCATGAAAATAACTTTCACAGAGATGCACTCTAACGAGAGCTCAAATATGAAAAATTGGATAGAGAAAAAAAATATTGTAGATTACATTTTCGAAGGCACCTCCAATAAGAAAACTATGCTAAGGTTACAGTGATTCTTTGTTAGCTTCAGCTACAGTTTCTTTAATCCCTACTATTATGTCTTGCTAAAACACAATGATAAGAGTAACTAAAGCTTACATGCAGGACTGATTGGCATGCAGAACTTCCAATGATGGACAACAACGGTGCTCATTTTACTCATAATACCAAAACCAAACAATGAAACGTTTAAAAATTCTTTCATCTACTTAAAGCACCTAAAATTTACGTTTGACTGCCAAATTCAATTTCTCCTTGTGAATATGAATAAAATGTCTATGGATAATAAAAGTAAAGTTATTTTTGCAGTGATGTTCAATAAACAACATTAAATTCTGTTATTTGAGTTCACCTCAGAAATAGTTTTATTGTTTAAATGTTCTTGTTGGAAATCAATGGAATTCTATGATGTTTATTCGTGAACTTGATGAAATTACCCTACTAAATATATCATTGTTTTTCATTTTTCAACGGTCGCACGGCAAGAAACTTTGAATCGATCGTCTGCATCTATTGTTTATGAAGGGAAAAATCTTAGTAAAACTGCAACTCTTGTATTATTCCGGTTAAAAATGTTATATTTACTTTCCACCGATATAACGGGGTGAATACAGCTGGTGTTCAGTGTACCCAGGGATGTAGAGACATCGCGTTTCCCTTTTGTAAGCCGCTCTTCCTAGATTGACTGTGGTGGGGCACATTCTGCCACATGGTGCGGAATACCCCGCATTCAGCGCACAATGGACTCTCCACCTCTGAGAGATGGGTGACTTCTTGTTACACGATCCGCAAAGCAACGTGCCATAGGCGCCTGATGTTGACAGGAATCGCGAGCACTACTCCCCTGCGCAGTTTATGATGACCAACTCTCAAAGGGGCGCTATCCAGTCCAATCGCTCTTGTACACGTGCATGTTTCGTATTTCAGTGCTGTTATGTATGTTTCGTATTTCAGTTTTCTTATTATTTGGTGCTTTTGAGGATCATATAGGTATAACTGCTGCTTTGTCACCGTCGCGGTTTTCTAGTTTCACTCTTACGAGTGTAAACGTTGTCTCTTCTCTGGCATTGGTGACCCACAATAGGAACTTACTTTCACTCACTTTTTAAAAACTCGACGTCATTTCGTTTGCATTATACATACACCAATTTACTTTAATTGACTATTGGTTCCTCGCATATCCCGTCGAAATATCACCAGCACCTATTATCATAGCTATTCAAATACATTTTTCATAGCCGAGTATCTGCTTATAGATAAATCGCTTGTTGAAACTAGTTGTATGCTCATGAACGGTACTCATTAAGGATGTTTTATGTTTTACCCGTAATAATCATGATTTCCCTCTCCAGGTCATATCTCATACCAAACTCTTCTCGTAGTGCGCCTTACGGCCTATGTATCCTGAGAGATGTTTTGAATAAGGGCTAGTTTAATGCACAAAGCTCAGTGGTCGTTTCAGTGAATAATTTATCTACGTGTGAAAATCTTGTAACTTTTGTGCATAATGAACTCTGCAGCTTTGAAATCATCTAATGCAGCGTGATAATCTTCACAAACGCAATCTTTGATGAGCCATGTTTAGTTTTTATGAAGGTCACGTGCACAAACAAAATAACCGGAAATGTAGTTCACTTCAGCTATCTTGATATAAGTTATTCGTTAGTAAGGTAGGCATTACTCATGTGTAGACAGACTGAAAGGCTCTGATGCCATTTCTGACATATGTATGTCAGAATACTAAAAAAGATACTACCTAGTGTATTAACGAGCTAAATTCCATTTTAGTACACGTTTACAGCTACCTATAGTTCGGTTTTTCCTTTTAGTGGTCGGTCTTTAGCACTTCACTTTGTGTGATTTATTTTAATTAGTTATCCAGTGTACGATTGCATTTGTTTTGAAGCTGTTTTTAATAGAAAATAACTATTCGTTTTGTCCAAAGTATGTTTAACATTCATGAATAGAACGTTTTTAGCATATTTAAAGCTTTGGTGATACGCAGATGACGCTCATAACTTGTAGCTGTATGACGCGCCAATATATTCAAATGCTCTAGTTCCGTGAAGCGGCATTGAAATTCCGGTCAACTCCCAGAACACAATGTTGCTTTTTATTTCTCTAATACTTCCATTCCGACATTTGGTAGGATATCCCATTTATTTAAATACTTTTTAAATTTAAAATGAAACAAACTTCGTGATTCAACAGATTTTTATTTTAAATCACGACCCACGTATCGACGTCGGACGTCATCATCGGGAGATTCATAATCCCCTGACGCCCTGGTCCCATGAATAAAAATAAAAATCTGCAGAATGATCAAGTTTAATGGCCGGTTGCATAAGCATTTAGCAATTGGATCGATAGTTATGTGTTCCATAGAGTTAATGAACTCATTACAAAATCGGTGTTGCAGAAATCACACTATTTCTGATTTCCCAACAGCTATAGCGTCGACTGTTTGGTTTACGCTCGTACAACTGAATAAAATGTATGTATGTTAGTCTTATGTAAGCATTTACTTATGTATAGTATAAGTAGTCAGAGTAAATAAATAAATTCGCCATTAGTCGCATAATAACAATTTTATCAAGTAATCAAACCTCCAAGTGGTTCATTGGGCGTCCATCATCAGGTTGTGGAATTCATAAGTATTTATGATGAACAATTATAATTTTTGTACTCTTTTCACACTTATTTTATTTGGCGACACACACATTTTATTTACTGGTCGGCAAATAAAATGTGTGAAAATAGAAAAAAGTTATAATTTTTCACTATGAACACTAGAAATTTTCACAAAGTTACACCTCAAGTTACCTCTTACGTTATTATTTAACTTCATTCCACCAGGCCAGATAAGTTATGAGATCATTAATGTAACCAATAAATACATCGAATGTTTATACTATGCATATTAAAAGAATACTTTGAATGTTCGATTGCATAACTAAATTGGAGTTATGCGTCGTTTGCGCTTACCCCAGAGGCTTTGAATTACTTTTTAACTCTCAAATAGGCTTTCAAGGCGCAGTGATTTGCGCTACCTGCCATAGGGAATTTAAATCCGCCGCCAGGTTCTAGAAACGTCTTTCAATTTGTTCCCCATAATATCTCAGTATCGTACTGCCAATTTTTGAGGTGATGATCATTTCTTGAATCCTCCTTTATGATCCCAGCGGGGCGGAGATTTCGCTCCCCTTAACGAGTCCACCTTTGTGGGGAGTCTCGGTGGAAGACGTAATTTGAAAGAGCAACAAATCAATCCCTCAAACGGAAAGGTTATTTTTGTCACTAGAACTGAGTCGCATAATAGAGATTATTAGCCAGGGATCTGCCCTTCCCGCGGGAGTAGAAAGGACGGTTTTGGGTGGGCGTGTAATTCATCCGAACTTTGGGATCAAAATGATGATTAGAAATCCAAAAATGAAAGGATTGAAGGGAGAATAAATGAGAGGGTAGCAGGGAGCAGAATAGGAGACGAGATGGGAGAGAGGGGACATGAACGAAGGAGAGCGTAGTACGTAACCGAGGCTCGAGGACCTCCCTTGGGAGCGGATGGACCCAATATGGCGGTCCCTTTTACCAACGGGGGACCTTAGAGGGTTCATGCGAGGCTTTTGCCTTCTTTCTGTCGGAGAAATCCCATAAACGCGAAAATTGGATGAATCAGGGGGTTGATCTCCCAATCTTTTTTTCCACCCGTGGGAGGACAGACTGAAATAGCACTTGGTAGATCAAGGCCATTTTTACACCATGTTCCCCGAATCAGCTATGGTGATGCGGGGTCGGAGGAGGTTGGGGAAGGCAAGTTGAATAGAAAGGGAGAACAAACGAAGAGGCAATTCATGTGATGGAGGAAGAAAAGAAGTTTCCAGGGATATCTGAAGCTTTCACGTCCTACTTCCTCGTTCGTAGTCCTATATTCTTTTAACACAGTAGTTGCCTTCTCATCATGAACGCTTTCTTAGCTTGTGTTATTCTACGCTTGATGCCTGTTGTACTTCCGTGGTACATGCATAATATGAGGTACTAATTAATGAAGAAGTAAAAATCATGTGAGACATTTCATGTGGCGTGAAGGCTTAGTTACTCAAGGCATGGGTGATGGTAGTTGCACAAGCATGAAGTTTCCTAGCAAGAGTTGTAAGTTCATAGAAAATATCTATTGCCACTACCGTAGCTCCTAATTGCTCGTTGACGATGGCTGTACATTAGGATGGTCCCCTATGATGATAATGGTACATCAATATGTGCATTAGTGCACATCATTTGAAACTGTACCAATTCAGTTCCTTGTAACTGAAATGATGAAGATATTAGAAGACAGGTGAATTGGCCACGAAAATTTCTTTCATGGGACCTATGATTCCTGACCAAAGTGACCTTAAATTATAATATTTGCTGTTTTTAAATTAAATTATTATGACTAATAGGTGAACTTCTAGATCAGGTACTTTCGTTGGTGATGGAAAGGAAAATAATTGCATAGATACCAAATTACAGCGATAAAGTAATTTTCAAGGAGTGATTTTACAAATTCCTCTGCTCAATGCATAGCTAAAGCATCTATTACTTTGACTATCAACATATTTAAGCTGGTAAGGAGGAGTTTTGGTAAGAAAAAGCAATTTCATCAATATTCGAACTATGTGGAATCCAAATATAAATAATATTCCAACTGCGAAGTGAAAACGACAGTACATCTCTTAAAACTAAAATGAAGGTTAATTGAACGCAAATTAGGACAGAGATTGCCTCATGAAAATTCTCGACCATGCTGGAAATTATTTGAAAAAATTAACCAGATAGCAATTGAAATATGTAAATCGGTTGCGTGTTGATTTCCGCTGAAAATAATTAATCTACTGGTCTGTCACTGTAAATTATACCCAAGCTTTGAAATAATTACGAGCATTACCTGGCTGCAGTGTTATCATCACATGCAGATCAATCATCTCCGAAGCGCCAATCTCATTTATGTGCCAAAAAGAGAAACGTTATGCCCATTCCTTTCCAAAATTTCGGCCTAAAAAACCCTTATGACCCCCAAAAAATCCCATCGAAGCGTCGAGATGCGCCAGTTTTTTTTGCCATCCCTTCAAACATATGCGTCGGTCATGTTCCCCATAATCATCGACTTTTAAAGAGCGAACGCTTGTTTGCCATTCTCATTAGTAAAAAAAACAGCAATCAAACACAAAACTGTCCTTCCCCTCTAAAAAAACACGATTTGTCAGGGTTTGGCGAACTTAACGTAATTTGAGTGAGATTTTTCCTAGTCATCATAGACACATTGTCAAATATTATTTTTAATTTTAGCAACTGTACGAAGCATGAAGTAAATATTGTAATGTTAAAGACGCAGGCATTCTCTTCAAATTACTGATAATCTCAGTAATTAACAAAATACACACTTATAGAATAGTATATAACAATTACTACTAAATACTTTTAGTACAATATAAATATTGTTCTAAATACAAATAAATAAATAGACACAAACATACTCGACTCATGTTATTCACTCCCTACACTGAAAACGCCTTCACAATCGAAGATTTTTCTGCCATTTTGTAAAAATTACTGCGGTGAGTAAATTATTCTTTTTATTGCTTAGAAAGCATACAAACCACGCGGTTGTCAATTTATGACGAGGTATATGCGTTAGAAATTCCTCTTTTTTTTAAATAAAGTTTCCCTGGAGTGCACACCCGTACCATTTCCCATGGTATATGGAAGTTATTTTGTGCAAATATCTCGAAAAGTATAGTGGTAAGTGGATCATATTATGTTCTCATTGGAAAGATAAGATCCTTTTCAATACAATGAGGCCAAATTCATCGAATTCTATATTAAGTGGTATCTCCCTCAAACTACATTTGAACAGCCATCACGTGTCTAAGGGGAGAAACACGGGTGTAATATAGTTTAATCGTGGAATTATTCCGTAGGAAATTCATTCAGCGCTGGGAAATTACGGATTTTGGACTCGTACCTTTTGGAATTCATCGTAGAATATTTGGTCGCCGGAGTCCCCCAAAACCCTTCCCTTTTTACCCCTCCCCATTTTCCCACGCCAAACAACCTTCACCAAATTTCGTCCACCCCCGCCACCACCAATCCACCTCCCCCAACCTACACACCAAACGCCATCTCTCATTCTCTGTTCCCACATCCCAAAATCTACGGGTGGTAACATTTTATGAATACTGATCACGCCGAATCCTCACTCCTCACAGTCCCCTCCTAAATAGCTCTAAAATTTCGGCTGAAACGGAGAATTATATTGAAAAATCCCTCCCTCACTGTCTCTCTCTCTCCATGTATTGTGTGTATGTATGTATATGTGTGTATATATCTATATATATTTATATCGTTTGAGGCCAGGTGGGTGAAGGGCGTTGAAATAAAATATGCAGGCTTGCTCTAAAGTTCTCAAAGTAATTGGTAGTGGCCGTGAGGGGTAGAGAGGCCAGAAAAGCTACATTGTAGTTATTGTCAAATTAAGTAGTATAGGAGGTGGCGTGAGTAGAGACAGAGTGAGAGAAGTTTTGGGAGGATGGATTGCATGAGGCACGATGATTATTTATTCTGATATTAAGAGGTGTACTACAAAGTCCAATGTAGAAGGCCGGGCATAGCTTACAAAGAAGTATATAAACAATGTTAGTACAGGAGGGTGAGGAAACGGAAGGAAGGTGAAAATTTATTCGGGAGTCGGTTCGTAGTAAATATTAAGCATGTTTTGCATCTAGGCCGGTTGCAAGGGGTAGCTGGAGTTTTGGAGTGAATAACTGATTTGCTGAGAGGTTTGGTGGACTTGAATAAGTTTGATAGGTTGGAGGGACGCTTATAAGTAACGGAGGGACATTTAGGGAATAAATTAGTAGTTGTTGGGTTATTCGAAAGGATAGGAAATAATTCTTTAAGGAGATGCTTTAGGGACTGAATGCCTGGGAAGAATGTGGCGCAAATGGAAATATTTTTAGTGTTTGAATCTGATGTTGGTTTAGGTTGGTAAGACTTTATGAGTATTTTTTAATACCAAAGGGTCTCAGGATATCCTCTGTGGAGAAGAGAATGGTGTAGGTTGGATATTAAATGGTCAAGGGACTCAGGATTGTTACAAATTCGATGACCTCTGATAGAAAGAGGGAAGAGAACGCTTTGTATGAGAGGGGTGACAACTGCTGAAGTAAAGGTATTGCTGTTTGTTTGTGGGTTGTATATGGATAGAGGTACTAAATTTGCAGTTGGATAGAGAGATGTCAACATCTTGGAAAGTTATTTGGGCGGAGGAGATATTTGAGGAGAAATATACATATGATGATGCGTTGAGAGAGGAAATGAAAGAATATAGGGAGTCAATGTCATGTGGCCAAAGTAGGAAAATATCATCATTGTATCAGAGCCAGAGAAGAGGTTTAAAAGGCTTTGAGAGAGAAAGTTCTGTTCGAGAAGACCGATGAAATGGTTGGCGTAAGAAGGACTGAATCTACTGCCCATATGGCACAGCCCTTGGGTTGGAGGTAGTGAATATCATTAAAAGAGAAGGCATTATGGGTGAGAATGAAGTTAGAGAGTTCTACCAGGAAATCAGTACTAGGTACGTGAGGAGTGGGACGTTGACTTAGAAAATGGCTGACTGATTTTAGACCTTCTGAGTGGGGAACGGAAGTATAAAGTGAAGTTACGTCTATTGTGGCCATGAGAAGTGGTGTGTTATTGGGAAGTGAAATGGAATTGAGGCGGTTCAAAAAGTGGTACGTATCTTTAATGTAAGAGGGTAGGGTGTGCACGTGGGGCTGTAGGTAATGGTCCACATAAGCCGATATGTGTTATGTGGGAGAAAAGCACGAAGAAACAATAGGAAGGCCAGGGATGTTGGATTTGTGGACTTTGGGAAGGATGTAGAAATGAAGGGTTTTGGGGTAAGGAGTGGAGAGGATGGAAATGTCTTTTTATTATCAGGCCTTCTGACTGACCTTTGCTAAGGAGGAGCGAGGCTAGCTTATCTGAAAAGTCAGGGGCGGGATCGGAGGGGACAGGAACGCAGGAGGAGGAATCCGAAAGTTGTTTATTGGCTTCATTAATATAGTCACTTGTGTTAAGCACGACCACCGTGGAATTTTATTTCAATGATCTTCACCCACCTGGCCTCAACCGGTCCCATACATTTGTAAACATCCTCCACTCCCCCAACCTTCAACATTGTACCTATAATTTTGTAACATCTTCTCCCCTCCCAACCTTCAACTTTGTATCTTTCTGTCTCTTAACTTGGTCATGGCAACTTCCCCTTTTCGTATTTTCCATTTCCCTTACCTCCATTCCACCCCTAATTTCCTCTCCTCATTGCTCTCTTCTCCTCACCATCCCAAACATTTCCTCTTATTTCTTCTTTACCTCTCGCTGAAGAAGGTGACTAACTCTAGTGACGAAGTATATATATATATATATATATATATATATATATATATATATATATATATATATATATATATATATATATATGATATAGGGGGAGAGGAAGGTATAAGAAGGAAAGGAGGGGCTAGAGGAAGAGTGGGGAGAGGGCGAGGGGGGAGAGGGCGAGCGGAGGGGAGATAGGAATAAAAGGGAAGAAAAAAGAAGAGGAGAATGGAGGAAGCAGGGAGAGATAAGATGAGGGGGAGGGAGAAACTAGTGTGATTTATTGAGTCCAGGGGGGCGAGAAAGCCTGGTGGATTAAAATACAAGAAGATTCAAGATCTTTGAGCTGAAGGGAAGAGGAAGAAGGGGGAAGGGAAGCAAGTAGACCAACTTTAAAAGTGTTATTAAAAGTGGAGTTGTGGGAGGAGACGTGAATGGTACAGGGAGAGAAACAGAGACGGAGGGGCAATCGTTACAGGACGAGCGGTGCCCATTCATTCTAATGTTGAGAGGAGTGGTAGATAAGCCAATATAAAAAGAAGGGCAGTGTTGGCAGAGGAGGATGTAGACAATGTTAGGTGTGGTGCAAGAGGGTGAGAGGACAGAAGGGAGGGGAAAAGCGAGGAACTTGTCCGGCAAAGGCTGGGTGATGAGGATGGAGCAAGTTTTGCATCGCGGGCGGTTGCACGGGGTGGGAAGGGATTTGGTGGGTTTGAGTGATTTGGACAGGGGTTTGGTGACTTTAAAAATGGCGGATAGATTGGGGGGGGCGTCTGAAGCTGAGAGAGGGACATTAAGGGAATATTTTAGAAGTGGTTAAGTTGTCTGAAAGGATAGGGTAGAGGACCAATACCTCCATTTTAACAGCTGTCATCCTTCTCACACCAAACGCTCAATCCCTTATTCCCTCTCTATCCGCGGCCACCGGATATGAAGTAATCTGAGCCCCCTCTCTAAAAGAATATATTGACACTCTTCATGACTCCCTCATAGAACGCGAGTACCCAGAAAAATTGCTTTTAAATAAAATCCTGCCTCCTACTGCAAAGTATACCCCTCGGACCAAGACCAACCAACCTGACCAACTTAACCTTGTCACCACATTCTTCCCTGGAGCACACAGAATCAAAAACGTATTGAAAGACCTGTATCCGATCATTAAAAACAACACCTCTACTTCCCTTCTCCGACCCTCATGTCCCAAAGTTTCCTATAAGCGTCCCTCAAATCTGCGAGACATTCTAAAATCCACTAGACCCTCCCTCCAACCCACCGCCCCACTCCACCACTTTCCTCAACCTGCGAACGCCCTAGGTGCAAATGCTGCTCTCTTCTCCGCCCTTCCATCTCCCCCTTCTTCAAAAGATCTTCCTCTACGACCAATTGTACCACCAGCAACATCATCTACCGCCTTTACAGCAATTTCTGCCCTGCCTTCTACGTGGGAAAATGTACCACCCCTCTCAATATTCGCATGAACAATCACCGCCATGACACAAAAACTCCATCTTTTCTTGATCCCATCCCCAAACATACCGCCTCCCACTCCTAAACATTTGACGGTTGTTTCTCTCTAGAAATCATAGAAGCCCTTCCCGAATCCTCCGGTAATCTTGATGTGAAAGTACGAGAGTGTACTCATATTTGGGTAACGAGGGCATTCGAAAAGCCCGGGCTATACCTAGCCCACTGAAAATAATAGCCCAATAGCCCCCTCTTTCTCCCCACCACTATCCATTCGCTCTTACCCCCCTCCCCTCCCTCTCTACCCTATCCTCCAAAAGGGAACAGAGCAGATCCTTCAGTCTTCTACCGTCGATGATAACGGCTTGACCGTCGAAACGTCCAAGTTTTCTTTTGTAAGTGTCCTTTTTGCGTGTTTCTGTGTTTGTTTAGTGTATCGCTGTTTTATTTATGCATGTATGTATGTATGTGTATATATATATATATTTATTTATTTATTTATTTCTCTTTCCGTATCCCTTTTAATCCCCCATCGACTCACTCGCTCCGACTCGCCTACTGATGTTTACGAACCCACGTCACGTTTTGCCAAACTTTTTGACTCCGCTGCGCCGGACGGGCGTGGAAATGTGACCGTGGCTGTTTTTGAGTTGGATGGCCATCGGCTCTTTCGGTGGTATACGGAGTGTATGTAAAGGGCGGCGTCATCTCAATAATTATTAGGGTTCGCGTGATGCGCGGGGCCAAACTCTGCGGTGAATTGACCGGCCGAGAAGTGAAGTGTTGTCGTTTTGGAGAGAAATATTGGCGATCGATAGCGCAATAATTTCTGGCCAGTATGAATTTCTACGCGAGGCGCACATGTCGCCCTGGATGTTCCTGTTATAGCCCTGATTCGTGTCATTTCCAATTTTATATGTGAGGAGCACATGTATGATTGCGTTTTAAAGATGAATTGAATGAATGGATGATGAAATTATATAATTGAGAATTTCAATGAGACTGTGATAAATATCCTTTTCCATGGCGGTTTGACATGTGACATCCTAAGGGATTTTTGAGTACCGCAGATAATTATTATTCATTGTTTTCTAATTATTTTATTAGTCTGCATTGTTTAATAACTTATTTTTGACCAAAGATGCGGAGACGCTACATAAATTTCATAGTCACAATTCCCACGGAAAAGTAATTTTGAAAAACATTTTTTTTATTAAATTTAGGAAAAATATATGTTCAATATGAATTTTCATTGAGTCAACGTTACGGTGTCCTGCCATTTAATTAGTATTAATAATCCAGTGCCTCCACTCAGTGCTTTAAGTCATCTTTCAATGTTCCTACACGTATATGCTTTAGCCCGTCATTAAGCTGTGTATCGTTACATTCTCTCGCTCCAACTTGCTGCCTTGTCTGTATCTCCTCGTCCAATATCCCTTGCTCTTTTACCATGCCTCCTTTCCCCTACCATTAACCCCTGCCAATTCCTTGTACGCCTTGTTTGAAACTCAGCTTGCGCTAACAATTCTTTTCCATGCCCAAAGATTCAAAAATAGTTAAATGTAAAAACTAAGGTGCACAATCGCAAATCAGGGTTCGAAAGTATATACCTCACTCTTATACTAATATTGTGTTCAGCAACTGGGCAAGCTGCAGGAAATTGATGGAATATGTGAAAAAATACATATGCCATATGTAGATTTCAAATGTATTGCAGATAATGCTTTTCTCAAAAGTGAAATTTATTTAATGAAAAGCAGGATTAAACGGCAGTAAGTTATGCATTCTAATCCTCTAAAAGTTGACTCTCAAATTTTGAAAGTAAAGTGAAAAATTGTTTTGAAGAAATTTAAATGAAAATATAAATACAATGTACTTGCACTTGGTATAAAATATGGTAAATGGAAATGGACGTTATTACTTCGGATGATCTTTCAGGGAGAACCAGCTATCATAGAAGGTGGAGAAATATCCCTTTTCGGAAACAATTTTAAATGGTTGCAAAATTATACCGGCCATCAGTAGTTTAATCTCTGCCATCTATTGCAGACGAATTTGTATCTTATAAAAGCGTTTTTCAAAATACAGCGACACGAGTGCACATAATGGAGCGGTCCTTAATTATCCGAGACTATTTGCATGGGAAGGGAAAACGCTGTTCCCCATACTTACATGCGGGTGAGCAGGTGGGATCATATACTGGGTTCACCATTGTGTTCACTATTTAAACAAACTTCTTGGGTATGAGAGCTTATTTTAACTAATGGGTAAAAATATAAGAAAACTTTGGGCCGATAAATAAGGACGCTATTCCTTTCTTTTTTCAGAGGAATTTACTGTAGAATATTCATGAGTGCCTGCTTAATAGGTAACTACGAGACTGAGGGGTTGGGGGTTCAAGTTTTTGGCATTCTCATACTGAACAAAAAGAGTAAAAAATGGAACAAGAGAACGTAAAACGACTGAACTTGAGTGCGTAAGTCTTCATTCGGAGAACATGACGTAGTTTTTCATCTGTCGGCCCCGGTTTTATAATCACTGGTTTAACAGTTTCTCGTTATGAAAACAGACGCTAACAGATCCTCCCGTTGATGACGCCCACGTCAACTAACCGACATTCCGATGCAAAAGCAGAAATCTCGGTCTACATCAAGTTAATGGAAACTCAACAGTCTTTTGGTTAACTTTAACCAGATATTATCAACCCTATAGTCGCGTCGCCTGATTTTCTGAATATTCATGGGAAATGTGATATAGTCACGAAAAAATTAAAATTTATATATAGGCTAGTTTTTTACGTAGCTGATACTGAGAGACCATTTTCTATCCATGTTTTATAAATATTTGATTTAATTGTAAGGTGATCAAACAAACTAATAATAAATAAATAAAAAATCAATTGTTTCAAGAGCCGGTTTGAGCTATTGAAACTACCATTTTTCTTACATTTTAACTGTAGTTGCCCCACCTCGTTTCCTCTAATATTTAACATTATTTTCCATTCAACGGGTATTTGTTTATTTTTTGCTTTTCTTTTTTTAACGAAAAAATTTGGGCTAAATGTATAAAAAAGGTTTTCCTTTGCAGAAGCATTGGAGGATATTTAGCGTACTTGTACGTCACATTTGGCTCGTATAATTACGTTGTAAATATGTAACAGCCTTGTTTGAATGGAATAAATATATTATAGTCATGTCGGCTCCGGTGGGAATGAGGTACTCCCTAGCCTGCCAGCCGTGTTCGAGTCCCACCTGGGTAGTTTTCATTACCCAGGACGTGGCTGTTTGTAAATTTCCAATACTTTTGTTTATAAAACGCCCAATGGAAAGTCCCAAGGGGCTGTTCGCAATATTTTGGTAAACAAATGAATAAAAAATAAATGCTTCGGATCATAAAAAATATGTTTCAATTTCCAAGGCGCGTGAAAGTCTGAATCTTTAGTTATTTGAAATAGTGTCTCTTTTCATGGAGATGGTTTCCGAGCAACCAGATTTGAACAAAACAACGGATCGCATTTCAAAAATTCCGAATTAAAAGCCGACTTTCGGCATATAGTTCGATCAATTCATCTATATAACAAATCCCATTGATCAACTGAAGAGAAGGAAGAAGTTTTCTCGTTGCCAGCTTTAGGACTGGGATCGGGTGCTTTGGATGGGTAGAGTACTGGATTCCCAGAAAGAGGGTCCGAATCGGCAGGCAGAGGGTTTGAATCGTGGCGTGACAGAAATGGGTGATTATAACCACTTACCTTGTGAATGTGTGCATCGTGCCTTTTTCGCGAAGTAGTTTCTTGATTCACTGTCTGACTCTCTCTCTCGTTACCTCCCTCTCTTCCCCTCCGTTCTTTCCCTTCACCCATCCACTTCTACCTCCCCTCCTTGCCGCGCGCAGGTCTGCGCCAGGAACTTTTGCCGCTTACTGTGCTCTCCCCTCTGCTCCTTAGCATACCCCTTCCACACGAGCCTTCCCCCCTTTGACATCACGGTACGCGCGCGAGACTGCCACCGTTTTCCACCACCAACACACCTACTCGGGGCGTGATCTTGGTTCTCCATAACGCGTACACTCGCGTTATTGTTATTTTTCAATCGCTAAGATGAGAGCAAAACCGTTGAATCGCCCCTCTTAAAATTTGGTCGGGTGCTTGAAATCACTAGTTTTTATAGATGGAGTGCTTTCTCATGGCAGTAACCGTGAGTATTTCCCTTCAAGAGCGGTTTGCGTTTTGTAAAATGATGATGACAACTGAAAAAAACCGTGATCCCATCACTGAGCTACATATGTTATTACTACAATGTTCAATGTGAGCGGGCCTATAGGTCTGGGTACCCGTCGCGACTTCCGACCCGCAGTCCCACCGACGTGGACGTGAAAACATTTTTAGAGACGTTTATTTTCGACCACATTAGTCAAGCGCGGCCGATTCTCTTCCTTTTTCTTTCTCCCCCGAAGTGAAATCCGTGATTCACTCCCCCTATACCCGGCCCACACGCATCGGTTATTTTTAAAGAGACGGTTTATTCAGTAGGACGTGGGTTAGGGGGAGGGAAAAAAAGGTGAAAGCGGTGTTTCCTTCTCACGGAATAGGAGTAAATAACTCGCTCCAGCGACTAGCGAAGGAAAAGGAGGAGTGGAAAAACAGGAGACTGAAAAAGATACAATTTGCATTTTCGGGGTTGTTGGAAAGGTAATCAAGCAGAATGAGGTCGGTGGAGAGGGAACGAGAATAGGATTGGCGGTTGGTTGCGGGAGGTTAAAAGCGGGGCTGAAAAATCGTGAATAGATGAAATGAATGACTAGCCCCTTCCATCCCCTAAAGACTTCCCTGAGACAGCGAAAAGTGCCATGCTATGTCTACATTACGATCGACGTATTCTGACGCCATAGTGTTTGTGATTAATTTCGACGTATTCTGACGTCTTACTGCTTGGAAATACGACCGACGTAATATGACGTGATGGAAACTGCCGGTGGCGACCGCGAGGCTTCGTGATTGTGATATAGTGGAACGTATTACGGTGTGCGGACGGTCGGACGGACGATGAGTGAACCCCTTCAAAGTCTTAACTTTTCCGTCGCGCTACTTCAACAGCAACCAATCAGAGGAGAGCTTTTATTTTCAATATTTTCAAAATTTCATATATAGATTGCTCATATTACTTTTTAACTTTACAATGAAATAAAATTTGCCTTCTTTTTTTCCCATGTTTTTTTACTCTCCAAATTTTACATGCTGTAATTTCCCTTTGGATAGGTTACAACAAAGATTACATCTTACAAATTTACAACTATACCTGCTTTATTATAATATAATTATCTATATAGTAAGTATGAGTCCTCCTGAGCCAGTTTATAGCTCAAATACTTTACAAGCTACATGATGTGAAGCTTTATTTACACACAATATTTATTTATTAACCATCGTTTCACTTTTTTCTTTACCTCACCTATTGCACTTAAATTCATTAAATCAATAGGCAATCTAGTAAACATTTTTGTTATAATGCTATTTAGTCTATTTCCTCCATAATTGTCCTTGAAGAAATGATTTTTAGTATTTGTGTTCATTATTTCTATTCTGGTTATGTAGTACGAATATAATATTTCTTAACAATCGTTTAAATCACCGTTTACAAAAACGACCCAAAATTAGCACTGATACTCCCGTCAATCGTAATACTCTCCTCCTTGATAGTAAGACGGAGGAAAATTACGGAGGAAACGTAATCCCGCCTTTATGCGTACTTAAACATTACAGGGGAACGCAATGGAGAAATGAGAATTTGAAGTAAATCATCTTCCTTTTAGCCCAAATAGACGTCTCAGCCTGTGAATAGCCTTTGATGAATGTAGCCGAATTATACCAGTATAGGAAGTATATTTATCAGTTCTTCATGTGATTTACTAAGGTACCAAAGGTAATGCGTGCAATAATGGAGGAGACGAAAAAAATTTCACGTAAAGAAAATTTATAAATTCCCATTCAAGTACATATTTAACAAAATAATGTGTTTTTTATTCAAATTATATTGAAATATCAGGAAATATTTCACATGTTAATCATCACGTGATACCGAGTTCTTTCTTTATTTAGCGTTTAATTGATCAAAAAATTACTATCTATTAGGCTTTCATTTAACCGAGTCCACCATCTACTTACGCTGTCCTCTTCAGAAACACCCACATTTATGTCTGAATCAGTGATACTAATTTAAAGTGCTAAATGTAACATACATATTAAAGTGGTACATGCATATAAGCATCAATAAAAGCATTTTAACATGTTTATCACGCCTCATGGAAAGAGTGAAAAGAGTTCGAGTTAATGCTTTTTAGCGAGATAGGATAATGCTTGGCGGGAATTTAGTAGAGAGGAGAGGCGGAATATCAGTGAGCTAGCTCCATGTGAGTAGTAGTCTAGGAATGGGTTTAAGGAGCAATATGTGTTCGGATAGGTTGAATAGTTATCAGCATCTACATACTACCCTACGAGCCGCACCAGGATGTGTGGTAGGGGGTGATAGGACACCGGCCATGGAATAACGAAATGGGGAAAGGCTAGAGGTGAATTGTGTGTTAACGATTTTAAGCGGAGCTAGTGGTATCTGCGTTAAACTGTTTTAGCATAAACTATGAGTTGCTATGTTGAGAGATTATACATTAATCGGAGCTGAAATGGAAATTATTTGAGAGCAACCACAACCAATGGGAAGGAAAGTAGTTGAAATGTAAGACTGTAGTGCTCTGGGATATCTGATTTTGGTAAACCGGTGCAATAATAATCTTATGTTTTGGTGAGCTAAGTTAGGACTTTTCAGTTCTCTCTTACATTAAACACCTTTTTTAATGCACGAGCACACACAGCCATACCCTGAGAATTGAAAAACCTATCCAGGCGGGATTCGAACCCACGAACTTAGGGTTGACGGGCATGGAATTCACCCCGCCGCCTCCGGGGCCGGTAAAGTAAGCCTAGTAGTAGGAGTACGATATAATTTTAACAACCTGGAAGTGATCGGAATAATTGAGTTTCTAGTCTGTTTATACGTCTAGATCTTTCGTTTATGAAACCCTATTCCATCGATTGAGTGGAGTTGATGACGAAGTTGAAGTTAAATGGAGATGTTTTTGGGGAAATGGTCATAACATTGCACTCGCTGGGTTCAAATGTAGTTTACAGATATTGCACCATGCATATGGTGGAGGTTGGAGATGAGGTTTGTGGCGGAAGCATAGGAAATGGTTGCAACAATGGTTGGAGGGGTTATAAACTGTTGAAGTGGGAGATTCTTGGGCAAGAAAATTAAAGGAAGAGCGGTGATTTTGGGCGCCGTCTGGGAGAGCATGAGACACAAATAGTTTAACCTGAAGTTAATTTAATACGTAGTGATTTGGTGCATTGATAAAAAATACGTATTTGAAGTTATTAGTTTGGAAAATGTGGGAAGAAGAGGAAAACGATTTCAACGGGTAAAATCAGATAAGACTAGTTATTTCCATACTTTTAACTTCTAGTAACTGAAAATTATTTCAGTACTATGTACCATTTTTGAGGTACTTTTCTCTTAGCTATTTATGCCTATATGTACCAAATTGGATGACGGGGCAGCAGACGAGTTGCTACGCAGCCTGGTTTGGGAAGGAAAGGAAGGTTGGAGATATGGGAAGAAAAAAAGAACGGTGGTCAAGGTTAAGTTACGTCAACTTGGATGGAGAGTCATCTAGGGTTAAGGGGGAGGAGAACGTTGAGGAAAGGTGAGAGGGTATTGAACGCATAGCCAATTCATAGGTAAAATTGTGCTGGGTTATAAACAATTTAAAATTTTTCTAGGTAGTCTAACTTCCTCCTCAAGATCTTAAAATGTGAAAATGTAGGATTAAATTCACACCAATAGCTTTTGTTATCAAGTTTCTTCTTCTAGCCTTAGTGTACTCTTATTTAACATTTCGGACGTAAAAATTTTCCAATGAGTAATTCCTTATGCGTTCTTTATAAGACTTTTAGACGGCATATTGGGAGGTTGATAGTTTGAGGAGCGTCAGAAAACTCAATATTGGACTAATAGATTTTTATGAGAAAGGGCGTTTAAAATTTTTCCAAAAACTGGTAGTGGACGAGGAAACTAATAAAAACGCCTACCAATCATCTGGCGTAGTTCCAACGATGATTATATGGGAATTAATGACATCATTTTGCGGGTCGGGAGCTAGAAAAGAACTTTCTCTTAACCTACCCTATTGATTAGAATGAATAATGCGTAAGAATATTTGTAAACATTCGTGCGGTTGGGAAGTAACCAAGAAAGATGGGTAGCTTGGACTGAAAGCACTGGTTCTGGCTGGGACTGAGGCAGAAACACGAGTAGAGTTCGCGGATTTCAAAAACAACGGGGTGGAACTTCCTCTATTAATCTTTCAAGTCGAATTGGGGAGAGACAAGCTCGTGAAGTTGAGGCAGGGATAAAAAAATGAATACCCGACCGGAAACGCAAATAAAAGGCAGGTAGACACCGTCTGCTTCTTGCGAATAGAAAAAAAGTACCCTGATTCTACGCTCTCCCCTTGCACCCCTTGCCAGAATATCTCTGCGCCACTCCTTTATGTTACCAGCCCTTCCCTCTTACTCGCACTGCTTATATTTTTCACCCTTGATCTCATCGTATGGTATACTAGCGGCAGGTCTATTAATATAGCTAAGTATGCAGTTGACCGGGAATTAGAGAACCAGTCAGCTAAGGCTTTTCAGTCGCTAGTGAACGGCCTACAGGATCAGTGCGACACGAACGGAATGAAGAAAAACAATAAAAATAACAAATTATAGAGATTTTATGGTAAAATCAAGTCAAAATTAAGCATAACAGTGGGCGGGTATAAGTTAGAATAGGTATCGCAACTTTGTCAACTATGATGTGTTCTGAATAATGGAAATAAGGGAGTGTTTCCGGCGTTACCCTATGGAAATCTTTGATATTCTCCACATTTAAATATGTGACTCTACATGATTCCACACTTTATTGTTCTAACTGACCCATGTTTCGGTTTTCAACAGTGGCGTCGCTAGGCGGGGACGAGGGGGGCGGTCCGCCCCGGGCGCACTATTAATGGGGCGGCACTGTGGGGTCTACTGTAGGCTTTTTTGTTAATCACTGTTACTTATAAAGTGCGAGAATATTTGGTGTGTATTTAAAGCATACTATATTTGAGTGTGTGAAAGCAATATCATAATGGTGCATAAACTAGAAAACATATATAAAACTTTAGAAAGTGTTTCGCTGTGCAAAATGTATTTTTTGTGGGGCCGATGGCGCCAAACTCAAGGGCCACCCCGAGCAACACACACACCAGCTACTCCACTGGTTTTCAACGTTGAAAATTATATAATATGCCAAAACCTGGGTTGATTAGGACAATAAAGTGTGGAATCATACCAAGTTACTTATTCCACTGTTAAGATGAATAATGAAACTATTCAAAAGGACATTAGACATATATTTGCGTTGGCGAGAAATGCGTGTATTAATATGCGAGAGCAGATGAGCGGTGCATTGAGTAAATATACCGATTTAATGCCGATGAAAGCCTGATGTGGGATGTGACACTGTATGGAAACGAAATTAGCAGCCTTAGGAGAGTGGACGTGAAATGATAGGAGACTTTCTAAATTTTGATGTGAAGGATAATGAAGAAAGCGTGATGAACGGCAAGAAAGATGAATCAAATCATAGGGTAGAGAGAAAGCTGCTTCAGGTAATCAAGAGAAGACTAAAGAGAAGGACTGAGCCTGTAATAATTGGATATAGGATTATAAAGGCAGTTTTGAAAGGCAGAAAATTAGGAAAGTGAGGGAGAAAGAGGACAAGAATAGGCATTTCTATTGTAATAAAAGAGTTAGGAAGTAAGCTGAGCTGAAGAGGAAGTAATGTAGCATAAGGAAGGGTAATACGAGGATAGCAATAGATTACAGATAGTTGAGTGAATTTTCCACGTGAAAATAGATTATAGACGAGAATTACTTGCCTACTGTCTCTTCATGAAAATTCAGAAAACTTGTACCCAATCCCCCATTCCCAGATTTAGGGAAAGCATTGAATATCAGTAATAGAAATTCGTTTACTTACAATTCTAAACATACTTTCTAGTTTATGATACTATCACATCAAATGCACTGAGCAAACCAGTAATACTTTTGATTCCCCGCTACGTTAATCACAACTGAAATATTTGACTGCAGCGGATTCCATAACGTCTTTTATATAAATACATTTAGAGAAAATAGTTAGTGAGGTGTTTCTCCTCGTATATGGTGGTTACCCATTGACTTATGTATTTCAGAATTGCAATCGATCAGGTAAATACGAGGTCAACACTGAGCCTCGCGGTCTCATACTTCAGGAAGACTACTTCCTCTCCTTTGGAATATCATGATATAAGCAATATCCCCTTAACGTATTCTCTCTTTTGACTCCGTTTTAAGCTCAACTTGTCTACTAAACTCCATCAATACTGTGGGTGTATAAACTTGCTCCACAAGGATTTTACTCATAATTCGAGCCGGAAAATACTTCATATTAGTCCCTGTTCATAGACCAGACAAATCCAAAATAAGACTTAAATTGTCAAACCCTCTTCTTTTTCTAGCGTTTCTATATCAACTCCTGAGAAGTTAACATCTTTGATGACGGCTACGAAGATATAGTGGCACGGGTGTAAGCTCGAAATAGCATGCGCCGTTAAGAATCTACTTGAGTGACATTAAGGGACTAATCAGTACCACGAATGTAGCAATTCGCTTCCATTCTGTCATCCTATCCTGTTTTCTGATACTTCTAAAACGTTTCGTGGAAAATTAATGACTTCCGTGGATTTTATTTTGTTTTATGACTAAAATATTGTGTATGGGATTGGAAATGAGTCTATATTTCACAACTCCCAAATAGTTTCATTTCCGCTTCCTTAGCAACATGGGTTAATTTGGTTTTACGCTTTCTTAATTCAAAAAACATATTATGTATTTTTAGAATATATTATTAATAAAAATATTAACAAACTTTTATGACTGGAAGAAAAATTATCGATCTCAAATTATTTTGGTTAATTAATTTTCATTTCAAGAAATAATTCACTGTAACTTTCGTCGATTTCCACGGCGATTAAATACCGTCGAAGCCATTCGCATATTGTAATCTTTGGTTCAATATTTAATGCCTTACGATCAACGGTTTATCTCATGAGTAAAAGCACTTATAGTTTAAAAAAATCTGAATAGGGTTTTCTTTTCAGTTGATTTGCACAGCTAAAGCTGGTGCGATCATTTGACCCGTAGCGATTACCATACGCAGAGAAACAAAAGGCATATATTAAATTTTTAGAATTTAACGGCCCATAACAAAGCAGGAAGGATGACTGAAAATGAAAGAATGGAAAGCAATTCCAGAAACCCACAGTCTGTATAAAAAAATTGAGAGCTCAGTCCTTCGAAGATGACTTTGGGATACAAAAAACAAAAGCAAAGTAGAAGCACAAAAAAAAACATTTACTACGCATTTCCTAACTTCTGTGGCGAAGCTGCAAAGGCTTTTTTCTCATTTTGATGCGCTCAATTAACCTGAATGAGATTTTAATGCGGACAGAATGCTGGGAAATTTCAGAGCCACCACTTTTAGCAAAAGCCACCACAATCCCTAACGAGAGCGTTCAATGGAAACTTCAATGTGGGTTTAAATTCAGGTACGCGAGAGAAGGATTTCACGCGGCGTTTACTGGCATGCCTGATTAATTGATGGTAGGGATTTAATACTACGCAAGAACCTCCTCTAAGTACGAGGTTATTAGATTGCACTTTAAATTATAAAATGAGCCCTCTCATGTATTTACCATGACAGGGGAATTTAGCGCGATAATATCTCAAAATTATACTTTCACGTCCTTAAAATGTTCATAGTTTTGAGTTTAGTGCTGATTTTTACTAAGGTAACAATGCATGGAAACAAGTGAATAATTTGTATCATATAGAGGAACCATCATCTCATTACACGATCCTTCTAAGGAAATGAATAGCAAGACAATGGAATCTACGGCTTAGGGTGCGTTAAGGTGTAGCGTGCACCAATCATCTTCAAACTTCGAATCTACGTCAGTCTCAATTTTGGTTCCTTATGTTTATAAAACTAGTTGTTTTATCATAAATTTATGATATTACGAAGGCCAAAGGTAATTCTTGTTTCTAAACTGAATGTTACTAAGTTGAACTTGTGTGATTTTGATCGACACATAATCAGTTCGCATAAGTAAATATGCAAGTCATTGTCATTTTGAATGCGAGTGAAGATCAACGTTGAATTTGAGGATTTTATTTGCTGGAAGTCCACCTTAGGAGTCCATAAACAAGGAACATAAAGGGTTAAAAATCATATTCTCATAATTAACTTCCTACTTAAATACAACGCTTAAACTGAATGGCATGAACATATTATCTCTAAACATGAAAGCTACCAACCCTAACTGGATTCCTTCAATCTAGTCGTTCGAAGGTCACTCACTATTATCCCAGATTGGTGTGAATTGAATGTCTTAGATATTGACGCTTGGCTTAAAACAAATCAAACTCTCCGCATTACAACGAGAACATTAAGTCGATAACTCGATAATTTCATAGCAACAATTAGTCTTTGTGGCATATATTCATTGAAAAATATATAAGTAAAGATGAATGGTTCCTCTTAACTAAAAGTGAAAATGAGAGTAAGAATTCAAGCTCCCTGATGATACGAAAGCCCTGATCGTTGATTTAAAAATGTGAAGGCACTTATTTTCAGGCATCTGGGACTTGAATCACCAGACTTTATGCATGGGAAAGCTTAGCGTTCAGCTTTCCCATTTATAAATTCAGCAGAGTTAGCACGTAATTCAATTGCATGCAAGACTCCTCCCTCGCAGTCAACTTAAGTAGGGCTAAACATTGTTCACAAGTCTAATTTGTAAATAAACATTTATTTTAATTCAATATTTTAATAACTGCCGTGCATTGAGTCTCTGTCAATTGTATGGGCAGGTTATGAGGAGAGATTACTATTAGGGTGATGAATAAAAATGTACATAGTAGGTTTCGACAAAAAAGAACCAGGGAAAAACCAATAAGGAGGTGAAAAGACCCCGTCTAGGAAGATTTCAAGGAAAAGAGACGCGAGTAAGATGCAAAAGATAGGAAAATTACGATGGATAAATGAAAAGCAAGAGGAACTGAATCCACACTTACCTCCAGAAATTGAGAATAAGTCGAAGGATGATTCCCCATCAAATTCTTGCAAAGAAGCATGGTTTATCGTAGTCTAGAGATGAGGATTAATTAAGTATGTACCTACTCTATCACTGCCTATACTTCCTTTGTTTTTCACCCGATGTGACAAAAAGAACGTCTTTCTTCATTCAGACCGATTTCCACACCAAAATAACAACAATTAATAATGCATAACAAAACTCTCAAACCAACAACTGACTTGAGTTTCTGTAAAGTTCTCTACGCTTCTCGAAAATACTCAACTTATTTTAGAAGACAATCAAATATACCATAAAAACACTTCGTAATAATTAATATAGTAAAATGTTTGTTCCTATAAAAAGGAATCGGGAAGTTTTCTGAGTTAAAAATGCCAAACTGATCATCCACTAACCTGGATATACGACAGGTTGGCATCACTCAATACTGAGCAGTCTGTGCAAATAAAGACACGAAGAGAGCGGAACATGCATCCAAGAATGGACCAAAGCATGGGAAAGGGTATCACAGCGGTGAATCGGTTGAAAGAAGAGTAAGAGATTTTGGAATGTGATGAGGACAGGGGGGATAACAGTTTTGCTACTGTTTGCTTGTGTTTCAGCCGAGCGCTCGAACCACATACACTCACTCAGTGATTCAACCCGAAGGTTGGTTTGGATAGTTGAGGATAGAGCTCACCCCAGACTAAGTCACAGGCGTGTGAATTTCACACATTCAGGGTAGGGGGGCCAGTTCCTTTCCCTGGGCCACCTCACACTTCCGAGGATTTTTATGTTCGGGGGCGTCCAAGGGTTCACCCGGATTTGAATCCGGGACCCTTCGATCAGTAGCCAAGCGCTGTACCCACTAGGCTACCACGCTCCCTCGAGAACCACAATGACAAATCGATATGCTCTGCGTCTGGTGGTGGGTGGGGTTGAGACAGTGAAGGGAGAGGTGGATGGGCTGGGTGGAAATGGGAGAGAGAAATGAGGAGGTTTAGGAGGAGGATTTGAGGGGCTTATTCCCCTCTTTTTTTTGAAGAGTCAACCCCGGAGGCATTATTGTTTAATTAGCGCGCGAATGCGGGACTCGCAGAGGCTTTGATCCCCTTCCCCACCCCCAGACCACATTTACCTACCCTTCCCCCTCTTCGTGCGCACACAACGGGGTGTCATCTTATTGGGGCCAAGATGAGATGATTAACGGAAAACGTAGCTTATTATTTTCATCCAAAGGATTTCAGCTACGGTACAACCGTATTTCAGGAATGCTACGTAGTAATGAGCGTTAAGAACCGTAGGGTGACGTGTTCCTTCTTGATCGGAACACATTCTGCCTCGTTCTACCGATCCGGCTAACTGAAATTGAATGACTTGGAATGATAAAAATTGTTTTAAGTAGTCTTTTTACATTCATTGATTCTTCCAGGTCTCTAGGAAAGAAGTGCTAGGGTATGCAGAGACAGTTCTCGGGTTCCACACCGGGTTAAATGCTTCATGCTGGCCTAAGTGTCTACACCCAACTCGGACATATTCTTCAGGGCAGTTAAGTCATGCACGAACGACATACTCTTCTACTCGGGTTTAGCATTTTACAAATACCCACTATTCCAGTTTTTACCCAGAAGAGTATGTCCATAAACGTGGCGTGCACTATCGTTTTCCTACGAATAGTTATGCCCTGGAGCCTCTGAAACCCAAAAGCAACTCACACAAATTCTGACTTAAAATTTATCTCATCGAACCTAAAAAACGTTAAATCGTGGTGTCTCGAGTGGGGGCTAAAATTAACGTTAATAAATGCACTGCAGTACAGATCTTACGAAAGAAACCACTCCAAAGCCATACCTATAAAGTGGGAGGGGTAAATATAAATGAGCCATATGAAGTCAAATACCTGGGAATCACCCTGACTTCAGACCTTCGGTGAGGGAAACATATTCGAAACATTTGAGGTGCGGCATTAAAGAAACTCAGGTTTATTAATCTCAGTTAAAAACTGCTACTAGTGAACAGAAAGTGTCACAAAGCTGTTGGAAGACATAGGTTGGGAGCGGTTATAGACTCGGAGGCTACGCGCTAGGCTCAGATTAAGCACTTGAAAAATTCAGATGAGACGAGTTTCAGTACATCATGGAGAATATTATTTTGACCACATGCTATATCTCTAGAACTGATAGAACCGACAAAATAAGATATACACAGCCGAACTGTTATTTACAATAACTTCGTCTTTTCACGCAACTTTAGTGATTATAACAAAAACAGTGTGTCATTAACTTTAGGCCGATCGCTAACATACAATCATAAATACACACATACTCTGTCCGCTCTCTCTCCTCCTATTCCCAATTCCCTCCTCTTTTGGTGCTGGTGTCTTAGCAACCCCTGCCACACGACTCTGCGTTGGGTCGCACTGTAGTATGTAGCTGTAGAAAGGATCGTGGAATTGGAAAATTGTGTGCAATTTCGCCTCAAATACTAGTACGTCTGTTTACGAAACGTATACTTGAAGGGGAATTTTCGCATGCCACGTTTCAATTATAAATGGTTGACACCTATTCATTTTCTTACTGTAATATCTCTAATTGTACCGGGTAAATATTAATTTAATTTATTTTAACATTTTCTGAGGGAATTTACTTCAATTAGTTTTGGATCGACTACTCAAGTGAGAACTTACTTTTATCGTTCATTGCCACGGGAAAAAAAAATTTATAGCGACTTAGGTTGCTTTAATTTAGTTTTTACCATAAGAAACTTTCATTTCATTGCTATATTAATGGTTTCTCGAATGCTGATGAGGTTTCCGAGTATTCCTGCGGTCTGAGCATTTTTCGGTTGACACGGAACGTGGCAAAAGTTAAAGCCTTATTTTTAGAAGAACAGTCATACACTTTTTAAGACCCTCATGTTTCCCTAGTGCTATATTTGGTTTATTTGAAGCACCGGTAGTTTCGTGTTGAAAGGAAATTTCTTAAAAAACCTCCGGTGAAAATAATGAAAGAACAACTCAATACTACATTGCAAACATTACAGAGAATATTAGAGAAGTAATTGATTAGTAGGGACAATATTATAGCAGTAATTTATCATGCAATGTCTACTTTGCAATGTACTCTTTGCAACTGATTCCAGTGGAAATGTTGAGTAATTTAAACATATATAAATATGAGGTACTAACATTTTTTTCCCTATTTTTTGAAACCTAAGATTTTTTATTTTCACTTGAGGTGGACGCCCTGGAAGTAATGCACATCCATATCAGCAGACTGAGAGATAAATCATAGATTATTAATTATTTAGATCTAGACATTTCAGTTATAATATGCATTGACGATGCAATAAGTTATTGATTATTTTTTTATTTTTACATTTCTATTGAGTTAAAGAGTTCGAAATAAACATTTATGACGCCCTTAAGCTTGTCTTCTTTTGATCTTAAAATAATTGCCGAATAACTTTCTTTAAGGAAATGTTTTCCTGCTGACACCTTCGCATACCAATGTTTACCCTCGCTGTACTCCGCGCAAGGAAAATTCATTTTATTTCTAAGTGACAATTCACGGTCAAATTTTCAAGCCATGTGGTTTTGGCGTTCAAAACAGACGATTAAAATCAATTTACCCCGTGTCTGTTTGAATTTCTTCTCCGCATTGGTGGAGTCTCCGCTCGGAATTAGTGAATTATTCATCTTGCATCGCATCGCGAACTAAGTTAGACGGCCATCGACCGATCGATGCTCGGGAAAGTTTCGCCTTTAGCACTCATGAGGCAATGAAAGGCCCACCTCCAACAGCCGTGACTGCCTTCTTCCGTCCTTCTCTCAGGGGTAGTAACACTTCTTAGCGAAAGTTTTGTTTTTCGAAGGAGCAGTTCCTTGCGAGAGTGCTATAAACCACTCACCATGAAGCACATGAACAGTAAATCTGCTCCTCTGACCCATAGACCGCCAAGGAAGAGGTTTCGGAGGCCTTCTTCCTTTCACTCCTTATACCTCTCCCTTTACATCGTACGAGAAAATAGAACTATGTGACGATAGCCAATAAGATTACGTTGGATAGTCCACTCGTAGATAGTTATTTATGACTGGCTATTCTCTCTGAGAAGCAATGAAATCTTACCGACGTAAGTTGGGGAAGTTTATTTGTTCTAAGTGGGTAAGACTTTACGAAAATATATATTAATACCTATATGTTTACGCAAAAAATTGAATTTATTGAAAACACATGTGTAGTAAATAGGAAGTGTAAAAACATTTACGTCAAGCAACATCTAATTACGCACTTGAATGCCAAGTAAAATAGTCAATACGTCACTATGCACAAGACACATTCCCTCTCGATAATATCAGCTATTTCTTTCCTTAGGACTGCTATGATACTGTTCAGCATCGATAAAATAACCATCATCTTGGTGAAGTGAATTGTATCGAGGTCCTTAATCTATATAGTTACACTTAGGTAATTTGTGACTTTGATGGTAATGAAAGTGTTGGCTGTAACGTTAGGAGATCAATTGTTTACAATGTATTAAGACTTTGTTTTGTAGGTTTCTACATGAATGAGTTATTTAAAGATTCAGAATATTTTTCATCCGGAAATTTTAGACGAGTGCTACGAGAGGACATTGCGTAAAAGAATCAAAAAGTCTTACCACCACAATTTCTTCCTCAAAACTAGAGACTAAGTCAGCATATAAGTGTCCCGCATTCGTGCTAAATAGGCGAATGTTCGAGGGTCAAATGTAAAAAATAGTGCAATAGGTCAGGCGGAATATGCTTATCAATGAAATTACACCGAACATCCCCTCCCAACACATTTTCAAGCTTTTTCAAGTCTCATAGTTGGAATTTCTGAGCAGAGCTTTTTTGTATTCGTATTTTGTTATGATGAAATGTTTTTGGACATCATGCTCGTTTACTATGCATAACAACACTGTTTCTCTGCTATTCTTTGCTTGGGCCTATGCAGCAGAAAGCTCAGACAAGTATCTTTTTATTGTACCTCTAGTTACAGGGAAAATGATTTCGGGGTGGTTTTGAGACATTATCGCTCTGTCCCCTCGGTAGAGATGTTTTTGAAGTGTATTTGAAGCTAAATCTGTCCAAATTAGAAACATTGTCCAAAAGGAGGTAGTCTCCCATTTTTGGTGACGTCAAAATGACTGCACCGTACTCATTCTTGTTATATCATCATTGATGGAGAAATAATTTCCAGTTTGCATTTTAACGAACATGGTTACTGACAGTACAAAAACAAACATTGATTTTCTTTTCATCCTTTTAATTACGGGTGGTGGTAGAACTTGATTGAGCCTCAGGTGTGTTCCAGTTATTGTTTTCCCATCGACTTTACCATACTTAGAGATTAGTTTTTTCCCTACTTTTATTTATGCTTTCCAGTAAAATGCGCTAGTGAATTCGGTAGATTGTCCTAATAGATTACCAATGTGTGAAATTTTTGACAGGAGAAACGACCTCCGTCTGACGTCACCCACTTAAAATGTATTCTTGGTTCCTCCCAAGTTATTGTTTTCCCATCGACTTTACCATACTTAGAGATTAGTTTTTTCCCTACTTTTATTTATGCTTTCCAGTAAAATGCGCTAGTGAATTCGGTAGATTGTCCTAATAGATTACCAATGTGTGAAATTTTTGACAGGAGAAACGACCTCCGTCTGACGTCACCCACTTAAAATGCATTCTTGGTTCCTCCCACGTCCCTCCAGTCGGACGTAAAGAGGTTGACTTAAAAGGGAACATAAAACTTTTTCGATGTTCCCGGAAAGTAAATATTATGGCTGGGAAATCAAAAAGTACGGCAACGTGCGGCAGTAGATTTTCGGCGAATGGCGACGGAATGGGCGGGGGTGGGGGGATTTAAAGCAGGACACCGAGTGAGGTCTCCCCTGTGCGTTTTAGGGGGGGTTGGAAATGAAAGGGAGGGTGGTAGCCTCAAAGTTGTTAAGCACGGGAATAACGGGAAGGAGAGTGGCCCTTGCGATGTTGATCACACCCTCCCACTCGTAAATTGTGCTTCATACCCCTCCATTACCGAATTAAACTCCATCACTCCAGTGCGCCACCTCCTCCTCCTCCTCTCAGGCTTTCTGATCTCGAATAGAAGAGTGCTCCAAGGCATCATCTTTGCGCCGCACCGTTATAGCCCGCCCAGCCACCCCCCTCTACCTCACGGCCGTTTCTCTGTCATGCCCTCTCGTCGCTCTGCATTAAACCTCCTCCACCCACGCCGACCGCTCTGAACCGCTCCCTCCGCGGATATGGCCGCGCTCAATGATCACGACGTTGTTCTGGCTTGAAACGAGACAATTCTGAGTCTGAAACTCAGGTTAGTCATCTTGTCCTTCTTTCATTCGCTTTGAGAGAATAATTGATATAACCTGATCACGTGATATTTAATTGCTACGAAATAAGAAACCAGTGAACTTTCCGTGAGCCCAACTTCTGAGTGCTGCGCACGCCATGAATGAAATATAATTTTCCGCAATTTTCGGTCGTTTCCTACCCAGTACATCAGCAATTGATGACAAACAAGGTTAATTATGCCTACATATTTTTTAAATACAGAAACTCCAAAACCTGTATGCTGTTCTTCAATTTTCGGTCGTTTCTTAATCATCATTTTGTACCAGCAATTGATAACGAACAAGGCTGAGTATGCTTGCTTATTTTTTAAATTCAGAAACTCTTAAACCTGCATAATGTAATAAAATTCAATTTTTAAATTTTAGTTGCGTAAAATTTTAAAAGCTTTTTCGTATGTGAGTTATGCTTATGTGTGCTGTTAATAAGTGAGTTAATCTGTTAACTGTAACTCCTACTCTTTTAATTGGCGCAATAATTTTACTCACAAAATGGATCCGCATCTAAGCCTATCATAAACTCTAGGTCATGTACGGTGACATTAAAGTTCATTTGGCCTTTAATGAGAAGAAACTTTTCGCTGTGTGGTCGGATATTCATTTCACACTTTGCCCCGCATGTGTTCTCATTTTGGCTCGCTGCTAATTCTGAGAACAACGGACAATGAAAAGCATTTTCAGGAAAACGTAGGTAGTACCGCTTGTTGCAGCCCAGTCCCATAATTGCGTTACACTACATTCCATTCATTGTGAACTAGTACTTCAATTAATTATTTCTGCTTTAAATGAATGAGGAGGACGTAATTGAAGCTCTGTTTCATGCTTGCTGATGCATTGCGTAGCATTTCATGGCATTCGTTATAAAACATCCTCCGCTGCCAGTATCTACTTATTACCTTTAGATGATCGTTCACCTCTGCGCATGAGGATTAATATAATTTGTTCAGGAACACAGCATTCTATTTCATCACTTTGTTCTTTTGGCGTATCCCTTATGAAGAATTGTTAGGTTCGAACGTCGCTGTCTAACAGATGAGCAGAGGCTTCATTGAAAAAAGTACAAGGGCTAGATGTTATCAATTATTTATTCAATCTTTCTTTGCGTAAATGTTATTATTTTCGTCGTATCTAATCAACATTGTTCCCATTCCAACAGTAAAATTCATCTTTTTTCAATAATAATAAACACTTGGTTGTTATTCCACACTTTATTGGAAACAAAACGACCCGGGTTTCAGCATGTCATGCCATAATCAGGTACATGTACCATCATGTACCTGATGATGGCATGACATGCTGAAACCCGGGTCGTTTTGTTTCCAATAAAGTGTGGAATAACAACCAAGTGTTTATTATTATTGAAAAAAAGATGAAAGAGTTCCACAAAGTAACGCCGGAGACAGTGTCTTATAGTAAAATTCATATTATATTCACGCGGAAAACAGATAATCTTAAGTGAGGTTAGAAGGGTCACATTCTTAGTTATAAATCTCTGAATCCATTTCTTCAGATAATATCATTAAGAACGGTAATTCAGCAGACTAAAATAGGAAAGATTAAGAGTGTAAAATTCTAGGATCAATTTTTAACATCTGCAGAGTAGTCACAGCGCAATTACTGTAGTAATTAAAATCCCTGCTGCTGCATAATAAACCATAGGATGTCAATCCTTTAACTGACAATTATATTATTGTAATCAGAATGTAAAGAAATAAACCAAACTCCACGAAGATTTGAGATCCTGAAATAAGCTTCATCCTGAGTAGGTTCTGTTACTCATCTTGTAGAGAAAACATTAAAACCTCAGGAAAACTTTGCGTGTTGGAATAAATCTAATATTTTTTTTCTTTCCAGAAAAATTGTCAATAAAAAAAAATTATTTGACCCTAATTGTGCGATAGTCTTTCTGTATTACCGATATTTTTACTTCTAATTGCGAAAGCGTATAATTTTTTGTGATATTTTCAAGACAGTTACACATTTTTTCTAACTTTATCTCGTTAACAGAAAAACTCACGGAGTTTTTTAAAATGGGATCTCAATCCCTACTCAAGAGCTGTGTGGACAGTACTTTAAGAATAATAATCTGTTCATCGGATAGCTTTAAACTGTGAGTCCTTTGGCGTCTTTCGTAAAGCTCAGACGCCGGATTTCTCTCTACACTACCTGTATTCTTGTGATGCCTCCCTTGCCAGCTGGCCCAACTCTGAGGTGCAAATGGACCAAGTTATCTGTCGCCTTCTCCAAATATGAAACAAACTTCAAACTTGACCTTATATAGCGAACTACAATCCGCAGAAACTTTAAGCAGAAATATTACAATGCTAGACTTCGAGGGACGTCGAGATGAAAATAAAATTGTATTATTGCGAAACAAGTTCGATATTTTATAATTTCTTAATCTCTTCTCAGCTCATCGTGGGCTTTGACAGTGCATTTATCAAATTTCAACGAAATATGTGCTCGCTCAAAAATCGCTCCAGGCTATGTTTTTTACATTGGTCTCGCTGCTGTCGGCTTTCATGCGGCCGCCTTGCTCAGTTATTCCTCCGCTCTGGGAAGGATGAATGTGGAGCGGCCTGGGAAGAGGAGACGCGGTCGGAGTAAATGACGTCTGACTGCACCACTTTGCCCCGGCAGAGAAGGGACGCGCCTGGTAGACGGTGGGTGGAGAGAAGTGAGGCAAAGGGACGGAGGACGATTTTCTCACCCCGCTTCACATAAAGGGAAGTTCAAAGGTCTGAACACTCCAGCGCGGGACGCTAGAGTCGAATTCGCCTGGAGTATTGCCTGGAATGTGGAGTTAAATCGTGGGTATTCAATTCAATGAATAGAATTTCGTTGGTAGTCACAACGACATTCACTCTTCTAAAAATGCTGTAGGTACCTTGAGAAAAAACTTTTTTTTAGAAGGCCAGCATCTCTTTCCACAAAACCAGTAAATTATTACTTTGGCTTTGTTTGACGGTCTCTCTCTCTCACTCTGTACTTGCTAACTAGGAACTAATTTCATAGCTTTGATATGCTTTAACATTAAAGCATGGGTCCGTTTATTTTTTTACGTCTCTGATGGAAGCCTAATGTAGGTACATTTAATTCCCATGAATGCAAACATTGCCTTCACTGCATGAAGACACGAGAAAAAAAGAAAGACAATTTTCCAGAGAAAAATATCTTTATCTGAATGACTTCATCTCTTAACCTCCTTCACCAGAGTGATATCGCATGAAATCATCCATGCGTGCGCTTAATACCTAAGGATACTGTTCTTAACTGAAAATAAATTTATTTTACCTTCCATCAAAATTTTATCATCCTTTATTATTCTTTCTGAAAACATTCGTGTATGGCGTGGCATTCTTATGGATAGAAAAAATGGGCCATTTGAAAAACAGACCAGTAAAGATCAGAAGCATTACAAACCAGGTGTTGTGGGAGGATGCTTAAGATCAAATGGACGGATTAAGTGAGAAATGGAGAGGTATACAGAAGTTAGAAGAGATAAAGATCATATGGAACACTATGCAAAAAAGAACCAGATGTATTAGGCACACCCTGAGGCACGTTGGGTTTGTTAAGATTATAATTCAAGGAAAAATTGAGGGAAAACTCCCCCAAGAGGAAGGCCATGGAGGGGATAAATACATAGAGATCAAATAAAGGGAAGAGTGTATAAGAAGAACTATCAGGGAGTAAGGAAACAAGCAATAGATAGGGAAGGATGGAGGACTGCAGTCAGCCAATCTTAGGATTGAACGCTCATTGATGATGACCTTCTATCACCATTAGTTAACGTAATTCAATGTTCTGACATTATTCGCAGGGTGCGGGAAACGCTGCTTGCAGTGGGATGAAATTTATTCGTTGCGGTTCCCCAATCCGCCGAGCAGAACTTGCTTCGGTTTTTGTTTTCCGATATATCCTTACCAGTTAAGGCTCCTCCAAAAGGCGTGCCAAATATCGCTCAGCGCTACGATGCATGGTACACGCAATTGTAACACCACGGTGAGGTACTTAACACTAACGCGGCAGTGGTATAAGCATCGTAGCAGACCTTTGGGCGGGTGTCGTTAGATATCGGGTTATTGTGGTGGCTTGAGCATTGACTTCCCATTCCTATGGCCCTGGGTTCAGATCCTGGCAGTTGCGGATATTTTTCTTTGAATATTCCAATCCCCACAGAAATGCAGTTTAGAAATCATATCAAGTAAGTTCGAAGGGGATACTTACATCTAAAAAGCACCTCAAGGGTGTGTGGCAGAGGGTGAGTTATCACCAACATGCACTGCCCTGTAACCTAATAAATTTAATGAAGCTACGATTATTGGCGCATTTTTCCCTAATTTTATTCTATTCCGTAGTACATCGGGTTTCGTAAAATGTGATTAACGTCGTCAGAAATGCTATTAACGTCGTAGTCGTCAGGAACCTTAAACTGGGAAACTAGACACCTTTCGCTAGGATTGGGTTCTCATCGTCACTGAGTTTTACTCCACTCTTCTTCAATAACCGAAAATATTCATCCCTTACCAACCTGCACACCTATCAGTGTTTTCTCGGAAGTTGAACTTAAATTATATGACTTTTAATGGGAGAATGGGGGAAAAATGGGGAAAACATTATTTATTTATGTAATATATATGCCATAAAATTATTTCAAACATTTCACAAAAAAACTGTTTATAAGAAGCGGAAAAACCCGATAAATTGACTAAAATAAAACAGATGCTTCTTACCACCTACTTATTTGAGTTATTAGGTAATTACTGCGATAATTGAAGTCAAAATGTGGTGATTCCATAGAAATGGAGTTTTGATTGGCTTCTATGGCTATTGAAAAATGTTAATAAAATTATATATTCACGGAATAATATGCACATTTTGTGCCTTAATTTTAATGTTTCAATTTCTAACGCATGTAATCAGCTAAAGTAGAATTTTGTAAACCGTCTAAACCAAAAGTTAACATGTTTGTTTTGACTCACGCAGTCACGGTGGTACCTCCTTAATAATTAGCAGAGCAACAGGATGAGGTCCTTAGCCTTTTTACGATATAGTATCCTAAAGCAGCGCGATACACCTTTATCGCGCCTGTTTGGGGGTAGAGATTGTTTTCCACTCCCCATTTTCGTTACGGTCACAGTTCAAACCCCCGTATCTTTCTTTGAGAGAGATGGCAATGTGGCGAATCATTCCGTATCCCCTCGCTGCGCAGCGGAAAGTTAAAAAAGAGTGTTTGGCCCATCTCCCACCGTCGTTTCAAGGTGTTTTGTCGTGGGGTGGGCGGTGGGAATGGGGATGGAAAAACGGAGACCTCGGGGGAATTCCTAAGTTTTCCTCCCCGCGACCGCACCCGTCTCTTCCCGAGGAAAAAACTCACACGCGCCCCGGTTCCTATCGCTTTCTTCCCAACCAGTAGCAGTACGTGTGCTGAAAGGGCGATCGGAAAGGTTTTTTGATATTTTTTCTCCCTCTCTCTTAGCTCTTTTTATTCTGTTTTCCCATCGCATCCGAATCTTTTTTTTTTACTTCCTTAAGTGTGTTTTTTCCAGCCGTTTAACCCTCTGGGCCCGCCGTTGGTGTGGGTTTGATATTTGCCGGTTTCTGTCCCTCCTCAGTCTTCACCCCCCCCCCCCCCCCCCCCCCTCCGCCGTCGGATGCTGGGACGAGAACGGAACCGTCCGTGTGTTTATATTTGATACGAAAAAATCATCCGCTCAATTGCAGTCGACGCTGGACCTTTTAGGGGGATAAGCGCCCGCTGTCACGCCGGGAGTGGGGGAAGTATAAGGGGGGGGGGGGGGGGGAGTGCTCTCCTATCAAGGGAGCACTTTCGTTCACCGTTGGATGGAATATGACGAGAGTGACAAGAGTAGGTGGCTGTATAGCCGGGCGTTTATCGGTGGAATGAAACAGAATGCTTTCGATGGATCAGAAGGCTTTCTCTGAACTGCCCTGAGGGAAATTACGCGACCCTTACCAACAAGGTTGCCGAAAACCGTATTTGAACAAGTGCCGGCGTTCATTCTGTTGTTTCGTAAATTTTCCATTAAAATGCGGATTGTTTTTTCTAGCGCACGTCTTTTATAAACTTGCTTACCTCCACATTACTGTATGTCATCAAAAACAATTAGTCAGGATTTCTATTCTGTAAATATTCTGAAAAAAAATATTCCATTTTGATTGATAAAAATACGGTAAACGGTATTTGGTAAAATTTATTTTCTAAGGATTTTGTTTTACTTTTAATTACATTTATTAATTTACTACTCTCTTTTATGCTTAAATTCATTTCAATTAATTGTAAATAAGACATTTTATCCCAGCAATGTTAACGTCATTGAATATTTCCGGTTAATTTTTATTGATTTTTTAAAATCAGAATTGTTAAAATGACTTATTGAGGATTGAATGATAATTTGGTGCAATTGTTACCTGTAAATCTTGAAAAAAAAAGATTTATCGACACCATAAACTGATCCTATGCCTTGTCTTGTCTTTCTTTCCCATCAGGGACTGTGGATTTTAACTGTTCTCCTCGTAATTACATTTATCAAGGTCTGTTTCTAGCTATGTTTTGCCTACCTTTTTTATGGATTCGGAAATGACCACAAACAAATATCATCCTAGTTTACGAAGGTAAAAATCGTCCTCTTTATCACGATCCCCACGAGGGAAATATCCTCCGAAATTTTCTTTCATAATAATTAACGTATTTCTCTCTCTCTCTCTCTTTCTCCTCTTCACTAGGAATGTCTTTGACAGAATCGTAAAAGACTTAACGAGCAAAGCCGTCCGCTCTGATATTGATCCATTTTAATGAAGGCACTGAGGTCTGTTCCCGCAAATTACGACTCCAATAACGTACAACGTGGATACCACCGCATGTAATGGATCCTCGCACTGTCAGTCACAGAGGACATTCCGCGACCTCTGTGCTGTTCTCTGACGCCGCCTGCGTTGACGTTTTTATTTTATCGGCTACATAGATCTCACTCAGGCCCCATTTTATTTTTAGGTTGGTGCGCTAACAAACGGTGATAATGAAGTGCTAACTCGGGATTTTTGCATGCGGTCGTAATCTGGACCACGAAAAATATGAAGATGATACGACCTCTTTGAATATCCGAATTTTCCTCGCAGGGAAATCCTTGGAAAAGTTACTTGCCCTTATACTCTGTATAGGGCTTTGTAATTCAACCTAATTTTTGATGCTGTCAACGTGAGGAATTTGTCCAAATATTTACGTAACTAAATTGCTTTGGCTTTAAGGTATTCGGATAGGATTCGCGATATCATCGCTTGGTAGTCCAGTTGATTGGCTTCAATGTTGATTAATCCTAATTCGTTTGATTTCTGTACCGTCCTACTCGGGGATTTTTTTATGGCGGTAAGCGGCGGAACTGCGTTCCGGCACCTTTTATGGTCGAAGTAAATTTCGTAAACTCGTATAAATCAATCTAAGGTCATTTGGATTTTTTCATTAATTAATCCTCAGATTTAATGTGGGAATTAAGGACATTTTCCAGATAGTGAGCACATTACCAAAGTATCACTTATGGGAAATGTAACTTGCGAATAACGTAACTCTTATGGGCAACCGAGTTCCACCACCTTTTTTTCCAGAAAAAATGCCCTGGTCCTACTACAGTCCAAGTAATGTGATTTTTTTATTTTAGGAATACTGTATATGGCTCAAAGACCTGGAATATTGTGTGAGAAAATGTAATATCTGGATTTCTACCATTGAATTTAACATTGCGAATGCTCAAAGGATCACAGACTGGCCCATTGTTTTAATGGTGCATTAATGAACAGTAGTAATTAAGTGGTAACTTTTTTATTTGTATGTGAACGTAATATAAAGACGTCACGTCCTCTTTGAGTATCCATGTTTCGCTCGCAGGAATAGCCTCGTGAAAATTACTTGCCCTAAAACTCTTGTGAAGGTATCGTAATTTATTTTTAATTTTTGGCGCTGTAAAGGTGCTTTATTTGTTCAAATATATATGGACCTTAGATGTTTTCGCTTTATGATATTTGTACAAGCTTTGAGATATAAATACGTTGCAGTCAGGTAGGTTGCCTTCTATATTGATGGCCCCGAATCCTTTTGATTTCTGGAGGGTAATAAATTCTTAGCAAAGTGATTTTATTTTTCAAAAGTTGGCACAAACTGCATTTGAAATCTAGACCTGGAATCCTACTTGCATAAATTTAATGAGTCTTACCATATGCCTTTGCTCGAAGCTCCCAATTCCTTTGGGTGGTTGCCAAGTGCTCTGCACCTGATTTATCCCATTTAAATGTAGACTTTCAAGTATTTAACAGAACATCAATTAAAATAAAATACAGAATTAGTTTATACAAAATGCAGAGTCACGTAATATAAAACACAGAATGAAGTTTTCCACTAGTGAAAGATTTATTGAGACTTGTTCCGATGTTACTACATCATCTTCAAGTGATGATGTAGTAACATCGAACCTATTCTCAATAAATCTTTTAATAGTGGAAAATGCAAGTGTTTTACTTCTGTCAGAATATCACTTGAATTAGATGTTTGCAAAATGTCATGATATTTCAAAATAAACACTCCCTTATAGGTTATTTTCTGTGTTAATAACTTTTTCTGCTATATTCACATGATAATTTTGCATGTTTATTGGAAAGAAAGACAGATTTTAGTTTTTGTCGTGCAGTTTGTATCAATTTCCCCAAGTTTTGCTTTGAGGAATAGTTCCTCAACGAGTGAGTGAGTCGCCGGCCCACGGATGAAATAAAGCTTTGGAATTGCTCTTGTGGAAAAGTAATTTTGTGTTGGTTATCACAGACTCTGCCTCAATTTCATAGTGACGCCATGAATTTTAAAATATGGAATGCATAATCTCTCTGCATTGAATAAATTCAGCACGAAAAATCCCAACGGCAGTCGGTGATTAGTAGATGTTAGTGATCATTTTATATGTTTTGATAGGCGTTCTGCGTTACATGCAAGAGTGCTAAAATTCATTTCGACCGGAAATAATTAGCCAAGTTCTTGCAAAGATACCCACTAAACAATAATCAATAATGTTCGGCGAAAACTGGGTCTCATTACGCATTTTTGACGATTTTATTTGCGACTTTCTTGGTTCGTTTAGATTTAGGATTTATCGTTTCTAAATTATTAATTGTTTGTGAATCTATGCACAAATTATTTTAGGGGTTCAACATTCCTGATGCTTTATGTCCCCTAACATTGGTTGAATTATTATGAAAACTTTACTGAAAATTGGAGAATTAAAATGCTTAGCAACATTTTGTGCAAAAGAAGTAATGTATGTTACTTATTATTTTTAGATGCTTATAATAAGTAATGTAATGGCATTTCTAAAGTATACTTTGTTTTGAAGAACTTAATAAACAATGTCGGGCTCAGTTTCACAATACCACTTTGAAAAAATAAATTAATTGTTTTGCCTATAGTTGGTTGTAATACTAAGTCTAGGCAGGAGAAACTATTATTTTATTTCCTCAGGGTTTTATCCCTAGCCCAATTTCATTTTCACTCAATTTTAAAGAGTGATGTGGGTCCTTTCTCACTGTGGAATAAAAAACATTGAATTAATTTGGACTGACGTTGGTTACAACAAAATACTTTCCTTCAACAATTTACTATGTGGATAGATAAGATACATAAATTGAAAAGAGATATATTTTATCATCAGAAGCCACGTGAAATCATGCCTAACCAGTGATGCAGGCGATGCAGGCTAATAAACAGACATGTATTATTTTCTTTTTTACAGAGATGGAAAATTCAGACTTCCGATGCGATTGTAAAAGAATCAGTAAAAAAGTTTCAGCTAAAGTTGCGCCTCATCAAATGCTTCTAATGTTTGCTTTATTCATATAAATATTAAAGTTTGATTAAAACATTCTGCCGGCAGGACTGATGTGTACAAATTATTTCTACTTTTAATAGATCGTCTCTTTTTTGTGACAAAATAATAGGTGGTTTTAGATGTAACATAATGGAATCGATTCTTGTTAGAATAAAAAAATATATCTTTAATATTTCACATTATTGTGGAAAAATGTGGAAACACAAAGTTATAATTTTTCATAGCGAATGAAATATTAATGACGAAATTACTCTTTAAAAAATAATGATTGCGAGCAATGTTTTGGAACTGTAAACTGATAATTCTTTTGAAAAAGTTCAATCCATGCGTTCATGATTTTTATAGGCTTTCTATTGGAATATTGGGAATAGAAACTTATACATAAACGGATAATTTCCTGGGAACAGTCTTCATGGCTCAATAAATCTTTGCCGTTTCCTACGCAGCCTCAAATTTGGGAAGGAACGAAGTAACCCCCTTCATCTATATCCATCTATCGGTGCTTCGGTGAGGTTATTTATCGATTCGTTTAAAAATGGATCAAAATAAATTAAAAATTCCTATTTCCGAACTCCTTTTCATGCTTACCGTGACGTCCCTTCAAGCTTGTATTTTTTCACCGCCGGCGGAGCCAGAGTATTTGTTTGTTTTATTCTGACGGTTGATTCCTGTGTCGGATATGGGGTGGGTTTAAAAGGGCGTTTTTTTCCCAGAATGGTCCGTCAAAGTCCTCCACAAGGAGAAAAACAAGGTCGGCAGTGAAGTCCAGACAGATGGAACTAGCCCATTGTGGACACACGGATATCGCTATCTTTAACAAAAATAAAGAAATCTGACTTCACGGAAAAATAAATTCTGCACGGCCAAAGTACTTCTACATACTTTTTGGTTTAATCTTCATTCACGGAACACGTCTGGCCTAGTTTTTTTTGGCAAATTTGATGAAAAAGCATGTGGTTTTCATTAAAGTGCAAACCCACTTTCGGACTGCCATCGTCTTTTATTCCATGCAAAATCCGATGGTTCCCCAACAGATCCCAAATGGCTGATTGACGATTGGTTTCGTCAAAAGCTTCGTCGCTGTATCACGTGTTTCCCGTCCCGCGTATTTCTCGTAAAAACAAGCAGACTGGGATGGTAATGGTCATTTGGACTGTAAAACGTTACCCATAGCAAAAGGTAAAGAGGAACCAGACCTAGGCAATTGGGGTTATCAAACTGTTAGAATTAGTATTGAGAAAAATTATAAAAAAGCTATTAGGACCTAGAATATAAATAAATAGCTTATACAGAAGACATAGACACCAGAAACAATGCAACCAGATGGGAAAGATATGACACCATCAGAAAAAGAAGTGCTATGTATTTCGGACACATCTACCAAATGGACTCGGTAAAATAAAAACCAATAAAAAAGTAAAATTTTTCACGAGTAGGAAAACTAAAGAACACTGGTTTCAGGAGGTACAAAGTGACATGCAGGAAATAGGAGTGCAGGAAGTAGAGGTGTGCAATATTTGAAGCCATAATTGAAACCGTCAAGGGTTTCTAAGGTAGAACAAATGCTAAGACTCTATCACCATGGACAGAGGAAAGATGGAGAGCTTAGAGTGAGAGAATGAAGGAGTATTGGGCGAAGGTGAAGGCTGGAAAAGTCTGATTTGAAATAACCTGATCCAAATTATGCCGAAACGAATTTGAAAAAAGTAAAATGACTATTCTCTTCTTTCGGAAAAAACGGGGAAACTGTATTTATGTTTTTTATTCGGACAGCCTTAAGGGTTAGGGTTATATAACATCGTAAACACTTCACAATGTGTTTTCTATTAAAGTTCACATCTATATCCTTGACGGAAGTCCGGTACTAAACGACTATTTTAGGGCTAGCCTTCGACCGCATCACCCAAAGAGCCAGCTGGGTCGTCTGGAATATTTCTCTCCATGTAATCTTCCCGCATTGCGTTTGCTATATAAACCAGAATATTTGCAAACAAATTGTCGTCTACGGATTTGAGTTAGTCACTTGCTGAGGATGTGCAAAAGTGAAATTCAAAATGAAGTACTACGAGGTAGCAGTAGTGGTAGACCGCAGTTGGGTAGCATAATTGGTTAAAATAATCATTACGAATTAATTATAAGGATCTGGGTTCTGTGTCCAGTCTAAATGAATGATTATTTTTTTGTGAATTCCAGACACTCCTTATTACGATCATCTCCCAGTTTTTTACAAAGCTGTTACTAAATGTGAAGACCCTTTAAACACCTTTATAGGGATATTTTGATTGCCATTAAATTCATTAATCCCATAAAATGATTGACCTCATAACCTAATTCAAGCCTACCAGTTTACATTAAAACGTTGACTTACTTTGGTATCCATACAATTCGCGAGTACAGATTAACATTAAATGACATAACTGTCTGAAGCAAAATTAAGTCACTGACGTTAATTAGAGATCTTCAGACCAGGTTATAAAGACCTCATTGGACATTTACCGAAAATATCGATATTATGCCAAAATATCCAAAATAGTGCATCGCAAGGGAGCGCAGCTTATCAGTGGTGCATTTTTTAATACTCACTCACTCACTTACTCCCATGGCCATCTATGCCCAAGCTGGGATTTGGCCTCACCAACGCGTTCCCTCCATCTTTCTCGGTCTCTAGCTTCTTCCACTGCTCCCCCTATCCGGTTTATGTCCGTGTTTGCTCCATCCCACCACCTTTTTCTTGGTCTTCCCGGTGGTCGTTTTCCCTCTGGTCTCCCACTGGTAACATCCTTAAGTATTGAGCCCTGCTCTGCTCTCATAACATGCCCAAGCCATCTCATTCTTCTGGCCCTGACACATGCAGTTATGTCACGCTCTTTGTAGAGATCTCGTATTTCCTTATTCCGTTTGATTCTCCATATTTCATTTTCCTTTGTGGGGCCAAAGATTTTCCTCAGGACTTTATTTTCGAATGTTATCAGTTTCCTTTCTTCTTTCTTGTTCATGATCCATGTTTCTGCACCATATAGAAGTACTGGTCGAATTATTGTGTGATATATTTTGATTTTGGTCTTTTGTGATATTACCTTTGAATTTAATATTTTATTACAGGCATACATGCTTTTGTTAGCTAAATTAATTCTGTTCGTAATTTCCGGTTCCTCACTATTTTTGTTTTATATTATTGTTCCCAAGTATTCGAATTGTTCCACTTCTTCGAAGTTATGCCCATCTATATTTATTGTAGTCATTAGCTGATGTTCTGTTCTAGTAAAGTGCATGTATTTTGTCTTTTCGTCATTTATTTTCAGACCCACTAGTTCCGTCTCCTGGAGTAGAATTTTTGTTAGTTCTTCCAGTTCCTCCTTGTCTTCTGCGAGGAGAATCACATCATCTGCATATGCTAGGATATTTATTCTAGTTCCTATTTTAATTCCCTGGTTGGTTCTTCTTACATTTTTTAATACTACTGACATTAATTTAATAAATTCTTTCCGCCATTTTAAATTATACTGATATTAATGACAATTAAATTCTTTATCAAAACATATGCATGTCGTAAAGTGGATGATTGTTCAGTGGGAATTAATCAAAATACCAACTTGGGAAGATAATTTTAGAATATGGAATTTAAAAATGCCAGGAAAATGTCTGGTGCCCTTCGGGTTTATATGACAAGTCAATGAAACACACGAGAAGGACGTCAAGCAGATTCCCAAGCTCTTCCTTTTTCAGCTGTCATATATTGCATTTTATTTCGGTGAAAAGGAATAGTTGAATGACTTGAAGAAGTCACAACGTGTGTTCTCCCGTCACATACTTTATACGCATACCTTTTGACCTCATTGTGCAACTTCATTCATTCAAACTTCTACATGAAATGTACAATTATTTAGGTAAAACTTTACAGTAGCTATTCTATCGTGCCCATGCTCGGTTCTATTGGTTAGTTCGTCATCATACATTATCTTTTCTATTGATTAATCTCTTAACATCATTTATGAATGAAACTCATCAAATTTAACAGTTAATAACATGAATAATTAATTTCAACTAATATTTTTAGGACTTACCTAAGATTCAGCCCGTACTCGTTTCACACGACAGCAGGTCACAAAACTGCAAAAAGAAAATAAAGTGTTTATCTCTGAGGACACTAGCGAGGTACCATGGTTTTTCCATAAGCTGTATGTAAATTACAGTTTAAGGTTATAAAACTTGCTGAGGCATTTTGGTTTGGGGTACAAAATGGTAAAGGAGAATGAGTAGTAGAATATTGCTATAAGAGGAATATGGTTGGTGCGAAAACAGTTGTACATACACAAGGGAGATGCCCGGAGGCAGAGCGAGATACTAAATAGACTACATTTGTTTGTCAGAGAAGGAGTTACCGGCACCAAATGAGGCGATGCAACAGCTACTGGTGCGGATATAAATTGCGATCATAATGAAGTGATGATGAATAGATACCTTGGATGCAAAAATGGGGAATAAAACAACCATGTTGAAGAACGAGTAACCTGCAGGGAGAACAAACCAGAGAAGTATTGAATGCGGAGATCGATGAAAAACGAGGTGAGAGAAGAGGAAAGTGCAGAATAGAGATTGAGTTAAATGAGGTGGTTACAGACGCTGGAGAAAAGCTAATGGTGAGTAAGAGAGCGAGAACAAGACGGCTATGGATCATTTCTATGAAAAAACGTAGTGAACTCCACGGTGAATTTTATTGAGACCCACAGTGAACCACAGAAAGTGATTATTCCACAGTGAATTTTATTGAGACAGTCTCACTGTGGAGTTCACTACGTTTTTTCATTTATCCATAATGGAAAACTTCCACCACATCTCGCCGGAATTCATATCCTCGATCATTTCTATCTTCAAAAACCATTTTGACGAAGACAAAAAATACGAAAACCCAAAAAAACGTTGATGTGACTTTTTAGTATAAACTACGAAACGGAATAAAAAGGGAATCCATGAAAGCTAAGTGACTCTCACTTAGCTTTCTTGGATTGAAATCTGCCGCTAGGAATTGGATGATAGCATGAAGAAAAGAAATACCGACACAGAATACAATCTCTTGAGGTGAAATTTCTCAAAAAATAAAGAAACTGTACAATGATATCAGCAACGAGAACGAGAATATGCTCTCGGAACAAGGAGATATAGGCAAACGATGGAAGGAATAGATAGAAAATCACGACATTTCGTAAATATGCCATGTTCACATCATCAGCGTGTTCCGCAAGTTTCTTCTCCAAGAACGAACTAATTTTATTTTAACGCTAATAATTATGTCTTAATATTTCATATGAAAATAGCATCTTTGCAGTAATAACTATCTTAAAGTGCGTAGTTGAGCATAAGAAACTTTTTCAGGCCTGACTATGACGTTAAATTTTATTTAGTAAATTATAAAGAAGAAAAAATACAATTTTAATAGATGTACAGACCCACATCCCTGTTGTGAACAAAATATTTTCTTATTTATTCCACCTGATGATGCTGTACCATAGCGAAGCGGTGGCCATATTAATACAGATTAATGTGGAAGTACTGAGTTTCGTTTCTCTCCGTTCATACAATCTGGAAATTAAAATCGTTGCTGAGATCGAAAATACAGATGAACTCTTTTCTCCAGCATTGGTTTATATTTGCTACGAATGTTAAAGGGAGAATTGAACGCATTCACTAGCAAAGGCATCAAAGGTATTGCGCAATTAACAAGGCACTGCGGAGATTCGCGTCACGACGTTCTCCAAATACGGACGCTAGCAGCTAGGGCGGCGGACTGAATAAACCTGCGATGAATTCAGAGCTCTCGAGTACATACTTCTATCCATTGTCTTCCAAGCTACGGTGAAGGGCCGGAGAAATGCGCCATATCAAGGAACCACTATGAAAGTTAGTCCAAATCTGTGGTACACTTGGTAAGGTGTCCTGACGTTGGAATCCTTTGTCTAGCACAGAAACACCTCATATTGGTACCGTAAACCGATTCATTAGATTTTAAGTCCCTTAAAAGCTGGTTATTTCTTTCGTCGATAATGATGATATGATATTGTTACAGATACGCTACTTTAATGTTGCGTTTATTCTCTTAATTATTTAGTTTAAAATAACAACGGGTGTACCGTGGATTGCTTTTTTCATATTCAACGGCAACGTTTACTGAATAAAGCTGTGTGAGGAGGGTAATGCCGAGCATTGCATATTAATTCACTTTTTAAAAAACCTACGGCTTAAGGAATGTAATTCTAAGTAAATATTCTCTCAATTCCTTTCGAAGTAATTGATTTTGGCGTGAATTTTACTCCAGAGCCACGAATATTTCCTGTAGCTATTTCACAACTCATTACGCAGGTGTAAAATACTGTTTCAATATATAAGAAGATTTACTGTGACGTCCTTGTCGGATCTTTTATTATAATAATTATAATTTATTCTTCCAAGTACAGAACACTCTTCATTACATTTCACAAATGAAGTGCGGAGGTTAGGTACCCTAGAAATCCATTGGCCGGTATTTAGCATTAGTATTTAGTAGTAGGTATTTATTAATTAACGTGTGTTGCAAGGGTATACATGAAAACACATGAGATAAATAGATCATGAGAAAAAAGTGGTGTGTGAAGGAAACAAAAAACAACAGAGTGGTTGGTTACGGAGAGATTAATTTGACAATGTTAGCCAGAAACAATGAATCTAATGAAACAATATTTCAATAATTTTCCAAGCCAATAACCATTGTTTAACTAATCTAAGAAATCCAGAATGATTTCTAACTATTTTACGCTATTTGACAGTTCATGACATAATTTTGGCACAATACATAAAATGAACCCTTCATACAGAATATAATTTAAGTTAAAACTCAGGTTTTTCTGGCGAATAAATTGCATAAAGGTGGCAGCGTCGTTCAGCACAGACATTTCGATGCCTAAGTCTGCCATCTTCTTCATTCACCCTGAAGACTATGGCAAACTTAGCCTTCAAACATCGGTGCTGAACGATACTGCTACCTGGTGAGAAACCCGATATGTCGTCCTTGTTTAATTCCATACATAGTGGTTTTATGATTATGAGGAGTCTCATGGTGAGGATGATTCAGGGCGAAACCTCTTAGTCCGTGAATACACGAATGTTACTAAATGTGTGCTTAATGTGCCACAAGGATTTTTTTCCACCCCAGCAAGATGATTGGGGATTCCTACATCCGTCTATAGCAAGTCCATTGTGAAAAGACCAAGCATAGATAACGCAAAAGTCAGCAAAAAGCTTTTCTGGATTCTGAGGTGTTGCCTGATTAACCTAAGATTCATATGTAGTGCATATAATATTTTAAATAAATCAATGCCTAATAACTCGTTCTACAATAACAATTAATTTTTAAATAATTTCGTTCATATAAGTGAAAGTACATGGAAAATTTTGGGTGTTATAAAACGCCTTTCATTTTCGAAACTAACTTTTACGGAGTGTGATCACTTCACAGAGAATAATTGACTACCCGAATACTGCTGTAAGAAACGCTTTTACTCTGCAAACGGAGGCAAAATTACTAATTTTGCCTCAGTCACTTCTGAGTGAGTTTTGTTGTATTGATATTTCTTTTCCTACTATTTTCGCCATGCGGTTGTGACATATCGTTGTAGGGAAAACAAATCCACTCTAGTTGGCATTTCAACGACTTGCTGTAACTATATTGAAAGATACCCATGTAATTATTTTTGCAACACAGCTTTTAAAAATATATTTAGAATTTAAGTATTTTGAAACTTTACAATAGATGTCTCATACCTTTGTGCTCCCTTGGCTTTAAATTAGCAAAATAGATGGATGGTTTAAATATATTACACTTTTTCATGTCTTAATGTTTCAACAATGAAAAATAATGTTGGTAATATTTTAGTAGAAACTTTATTCCCAGTATTGGGTGTCTTACTTGCATCAAGGGGATTTTTTTCCTTCCCTACGCCTCCTGGTATTCCACTGAAATATCTTGTGCCAAGAGTTAAGTACAACACGGGCTTGCTGGTAATATAAGAAAAGCTATTGTATATTTTATAGGTAATTTGTATTGCATACTTTGTTTGTAATTGTGTAGAGACTATTATTTTACCAGATTTCGAGTTCTCCGTAACCTGAAAGATTTTTCATTGCGCTAATTGTTTGAAATGGTTAAGAATTATCTGCTTTATAACAGCTTGGGAACGAATCCGAAATGTTTATTACGCGTTCATTTTTTCAAACATCCAACATTGTCTTATTTTCAGGTTATATTCTTTTTTAAGTGATTTATTCCATTTCCTTCATAATATTACCCATAATATTGTACATTGAATTAACTCAATTTCTACTTATTATATGCTTCCATGTATAGCAACTATTTCAGCATTTTTTTGTAAATCAAACGAAAATGTTAAGGAAAGGCTCAGAATGACATCCATCCATAAGTCTATGTCTCTTTATTTTTATTTCTTCTCCAGGCTTTTTGCGCATGAACTACTGTAGCACGAATATCCCACCGGTGCGCTGTACCACTCCACCAGGGAAATGAAGAGTTTCATTGCCCAGCGCAGCTTAAGCAAGCATTGCAGGTGAGCCATTCTTTGTTTTGATAAACGAACGGACTCAATCGAATGTGGCTTGAATAAATTATGATGGCCTGAATTCCATGGGGCCGCACGTCCTATCGAGAGGCCTTTGCATGTCCGGTGAAGAATGTAGTACTCATGGAAATCGATTCCCGAGAGATCGATAACTCGGCCGAATCTCTTCTCTTATCCAACTTCTTTCTCAGCCTCACTTCCTGGCCAAAGGAGATTATCGTGTTCTCATGGATTGAAAAAACAATATCACTTCGAAATTCGCACCTGACTTGGTACGCAGTCCACACACGGATGCAAATATGTACACCAAAGGGATGCCATGTTATAATCATTTGAATTGCCCGGGATTCGAACCAGGTCGAGTGAAATGATTTTTTTCATGACGAATTCCATCCCTTTGCCATGTACGCATACTTGTAGCACAACTGAGGACTTGAATGCGCTCACGTATTTCAAAAACCACATGACGGACAGAAGTTGCATTTGGTCGAATTAAAAATACCCGTTCATCTGAAAACCACGATGACCTTTAACCTTATAGTTTTTGGTCCATTTTTACTAAATCTACCTTTTAATGATAAGATGTAGGTTCATCAATTTTCACACAGGTGAACGTAGTGAATGTATTGTTGAATTCATCGTTGATGTAATCAACCTACTCTTCAGTACTGCACATGGCGATAGACATAGACAGTATGGCGGACCTTATTCAAGGAAAGGTGAGAAAGAGGCCATTTTGGAAAATGGCATAATGCTCATTACTCAAAGAATGTAAAAACTGGGTCACTAATTCTATTTCACCAGACCCAGATGAAAAAGGCATCAGAGGCTTACTAGATACAGGCGATTAATTCGGAATACAAAATATATGCAGCATGTTTACACGTACTTGCCTCTAAAATGTCTCTCGATTTTAATATTCAATAAGGTATCACATATTTAATTCTTGAATTTGCTTCTGAACCTAGTTTTGTAGTGAAGATACATTTCTTCCGGGTATTACACCGCGTAGGTCCATAGTTCAGGGACGACAGTTTCGCCGGCGTTGCAGTCGGCTTCTTCAGGTCAGTGAAGTGTGGATGAAGAAGCCGACTGCAACGCTGGCAAAACTGTCGTCCCTGAACAATGGACCTACGCGGTGTAATACCCGGAAGAAATGTATCTTCATACTCATCAACCCGCGGAAGCCTACACAAGGAACTAGTTTTGTAGTGTCTGAAAAGATTTCACCCTTCGCTGATTCTGACGCTGATTACTTATAGTTTATATTTTATGGAGCAAATGTCAATTTGCAACCCCCACCTTAAGTCTTTACTGAAGTATACCCCAAATTATTTACAATTATCACTCGATTTGATCCAATCTCCCGTTATACTTCCTTGCCGCACTCGTCCCATTGGGTGGCGCTCCTTTGCCCTTAACCACCGCGGTTAAACAGCAGTAGATGGATTTATTCTCCACTGTCACTAAATAACTACTTAATATTTCCTCCCTCCACTTCTTTTCTGGAGCCTGTAACCTTTGTGTGAGTCATATAGTGTAATTGCGTATTTCCCAATAAGATTCTTAAAAATACATTTTTTTAAATTTCCGTAATATTTTTTCCCAAACTTCCCAAAAATCTTCAGTGATTTTTCACAAAGTGGCCGTTGCGTTACTGCTCCATTTAGATTCATCATCTCTTATCCTTACCTACTGTTAGAATATTCCTTTGGGTCATCTATCGTGTGCTAAGCGCCACGCCGCTTCCGCATCCTTGCCGTAAGTTGGTGGCACCCACGAGGAAGCACATGAAACGTCTTCTCCTGTGTTCTTTAGTGGTCGTATTTTATCTTTACCTTTTTCTCCGAACTTATTCTTATATGCTACTCTTTTTTAACGGAAAAATCTTTAGTTAATCAGTGATATGACTACTCATGTATAGTTCAATGGGCTTTTTTTATTTCTTGCTCATGTACCTACAGTATATTGTTGTCATTAGTTCAATCCTACTAGTGAACGTCTTATTCGATATGATTGTCCCTCTAAAAACTTAGCTTCTCTGCCGCAATACGCGATGCTTTAGACGTGGGTTTTTATATACCTCAATTTTGTGGGCTTTATTGCACCGTCTAACCTAGTCCTTGACCCTAGAAACAGCCCACAGCATCCGTGCCCGAGGCAGTATTCGAACACACAACATTTTATTTTGCAGACTATAGCATAACTAACCTGGCTAAGACAATCCGGCTCAATGAGATGAAATCAGGGCCGACTTAGCGCACTAAGCGTACTAAGGATAGGACGGGGCGCAGAAAAGTCTACCATTTTTTTCACATGAAACCTCCTGCCATGTCTACACAAATATATCTACGTATATGGCCATGCTGCCGTGTTAATGGCAAGTGCTTATTTAGTACATGATATAGGCGTATATGAACATTCCGCATGCATATATGTATACTCGTAAGTGTATGGGAGCCTTAAGGTCCCCACACACGTACGAGTCTTTCTCGCAAGTCCGGCTCGGCTCGGGCCCTCACGAGTCAAACTCGTGCATGTGTGGGGCACCAAGAGCCGCGCTTGGGCGAACCTGGCGTGGCTCGCCACGGCCTTCCTGGGGGCTCGGCTCGCCGTCAGCTCGCTAGTGGCTCGTGCGTGTGTGGGTGATCCCGCGCCAGACTCGCGTATCCACAAAAGCGAACATTCTTAATTGCAAGGGCAGTTTGTGTTTATATAGACACACCTGTGAAACCATGTGTACCGCACTTTTCAGCAAGAATTTTATGAACCCTGAAGTTTTGATCGGGATTTTTTTTAAAGTGAGTAAATCTGTTCATCTCAAGCAACCACTTTTTAGCCCACAAGTCCCTCCTTTTTCTTTTCTTTACTCTTCCAAACACACCACATTCATTCAATACTATCACCGCCGCTGCAACCTGATTGGTTGAGCTCATGCTGGTTACCGAAACTCCCGCGCCACGCTTGAAATCCCTTCCCCCGTGTGTGGTGAAATTGACTAGAGCCTGGCTCCCGAGTGAGGCTCGCCGAGCCGGACTCGCGAGCAAGACTCGTACGTGTATGGCGGCCTTTAAGCCCGTTTCATACCATACTTAAACAAGCATAAATTTGAGGAGACTCGCTAGTATGATAGCTTTAAATCATCGTGTAATATAAAAACAGCATGCTGGCTAACATGCATAGGTAATCGCTATTATACTGACTGAGCTCTTTGATTTAATAATTTATGTGGTACTAGTTTACTACTAACTCCCAGCTGGACCTAGTAACATTCGACCAATCACGTTAGCTTTTACAGACGCAGTGCGTACTTCTTTCTCTGAAACCAGCGCCATCTATACCTTCTTTTGGCAATCAGTAATTTTCAGGCTACCAAATCAACAATAAATACAAATTTCCCGACTGCTATTTTGGCCACCTGCTGTCGTTGACTGGTTAATTTCATACCTACAATATTTTAGTAGGCATGCGTTAAGATATGAATGAAAATACCGCTTCTCCGCCAGGACAAGTTCAAAGAACGTGTGAAACCTTCTTGGACGGTAGCCATCATACTGGATTTTTTCCTCAATATCTAGTACCGGCTAGTATACTAGGTCTTGTGCTGTATCATGTATCGTGTAAAACGGGCTTTAAACTGACTTGGACCGTTTTAGAAGTCGTTGCATTCGAACAAATACTGACAATGTATAGTTGCAGGATGGGGGCTCTAAATTAACATGTACATTGGAAATTTCCATTTCCTTGGATGGTTCTGAATGATACTGTTGATGACTGATACTGTTTGATTCAATATCATATCATTAAATAAAACATAGAAGTGGATGAAGTCGAAAAGTTTTTTTTCATGATGGAAGATTATGATGCAGCACTAGAAAACAGTATTTTTGTAATGCTGGAACCTAATTCAATATAGTTTCTTGAAGGTGTAACACCGTCTGGGAGAGAAATCACCATTTTTAACGGAGTAGGAGGACACATACTGCCAACTTCAGATTTCATACTGCACCGAGAAAATCCAGAAAATCATTATTTTTAGCGAGTGAAGTCGGACATAGTCTTTAATAAAATAATGCTTAGTGATAAAAATGTCAAATTATTTTTAATGAAAGACTTTTTCACTGAGGCATAGATAAGCATTACAAGGGCTTACCACATTTGCAGTGAAAGTGCCATATATGCAAGTATGTAAAGTAATCCGTGAGTACTGAGGTTGGTAATTTGTGGAGCATACATTTATACATGCCGACCCATGACGCCGCTGCCTTTCGGGTTTGTCACAGTCAAAATAGTTTGTTTCTCGGTGATGGGTCTGTAAACGTGACTCTTCTCAAATAATCTTTTGCTGATCTCTTTTGTTTCAGTTACCCTCGTGCATTGTTTCATAAACGTCCTCTTGTCTTAAGACTCCAATTATCGCTTATCTTAAGGGTACTTTCCACCATACTCATTTCTAAATTTCACGATCTACCATCTTCTCCTACGATTTACTCTTTCATAAATAGGCTTTGATATTCAACTCTCGTCCATCCTCTCAACGTAGCTAAACCAACGAAGAACGCTCCTTTTATACATATCTATTACCGGAGGATCCATTTAACATTCTTACATAACATACTCATTCCCAACTCTATCCCCTGGTGATGTGTTGAACAAATGGGATATTATGCATCGAGTGTATTTTGAAATTCATATCTACATCCACATACCACCCTGCAAGCCACCTAAAGGGTGTGTGGCCGGGGTGAGTTATCACCAACATGCATTACACTGCACGACTATGACTATTGACGCATTAGCAAAACCTTCTAATACTTGTCAGGAAGTGAAATTTCTCAAAGATATACTTCACTACTTTCATGCTACCAATGTTAGAGGGACTACTTGTATTAATATCTTTTTTACAACTACATAAATTCGCAGATGTGCAAGAGTTATCGCAGTACATCTTAGTGCGATATTGAAATTCGAATATCGCACATCCCATAATCCTCTTTCCTTTCCCATGCACTCCTCATCTCGACCGCCGCACCATCCCGCAACACGTCACTTAAACCCTCCCCCCAATTTTCCTCCCAAGTTCCCCCCCCTGACTCCCTCCCTCCCCCCTATCATCCCCCATCTCACACCGCCGCCGAGCTAAGTTCCATTAAGCGGCGATAGATGGCGTGTCAGGTGACGTAAATGCGACCCCTACCAATCCCTTTTGAGAACACGTCATTCCCTTCTCCTCTCCTCCTCCTCTTCCTCCCTTTCGAGATTCGTCACGTGATCCGTCCGAGGGCGCGATGCAGATTTCAGTGCCGCTTTAGTGACCTTGATATCGTGCGGCCGGTGGATGAGGGGCGGTCTGGGGAAAAAGGGGGGAGAGGGTTCACGTATGGGTGATAGACAAAAACATTTCTCAAAAAGTTTTCTCCACTGAAATGACCTATTGGAGGAGATGCTGCGGATTAACGCTATGAGACGACGCTAGAAATGAACACATCTGGGGAAAAGTGACCACCAAAAAAATCAATTTTGGGCACGATTATGGGAAGGCAACTAAGGGACACAAAAGGCAAATGTCTGCAGAAAGAATATGTCGTAAGATCTGGATGTGGACTACAATAATAATAAAGAAGTGGGGAAGACCAGGAAATAGATGGAAAGATAGTTGTGAAAATGAAAAAAGAGGACTGGTGCACGGAGATTAGTTTGACAGGGAAAAGTGGCCTTTTGGAATGCAAAAAGTGGCAATAATCTGCTAATAATCACTACTGCGTGCTTGCTAATTTTGAGTTATTGGGGGGGAGGGGGAATTCTTCTCAAGGGGTGACCGTTTCAGGGGTCGGAGATTTATTCTTCACGCGTGGGTCATGGGACCTACACCGCTACGGTTGCAATTGGGCATTACGTGTCGCAGTAGGTTGTACAACAGCGTGGTGGGTGGGATTTTCGAGCTGACATATGCGGGCTTTTGCGTTGGTGGAACCATTCAGATCTTTCTTTGGAAAGGATTTCAGGCTTAGCTTGGTGGAAATACTTAATACCCATATTGCAAGAGGAGACTAGTAAATGTCCACAGTTGTCTTCTAGCAAAGCTTGTATTCCTAGGTACTCGAAAGACATTTCCTGTTGAAATATTTTACCAATCAGTTTTAATTTGCATCTAAACGGTTCTGTTGAGATGGTCATACTTACTGTTTTTCGGGATACATTATCGTTTTAAGCATTCCACCATAAAGAATTTGATTAAGTAAAATAATAATATTGCGGGCTGTCTCAAAGATACCAACTGGATTAATGAGTGTTTAGGAAAGGAGACTAAGGAAAGAAGAAGTAATAATCGTATCAAATGGCAGCGTCAATACTGGAGACAAAAAGACTTCTAGAAATATCAGAAATGAGAATCCTCCGAAAAATCCCAGGGAAAAACTTGGATGTGAAATGGAATGAAAGGAGTGAAAAAATTAGAATGGATTGCCGTGTATGGAACAAAAACGAATGGGTAAACGAGCGGTAGCAGGAATGATATGGCCACATAGATAGAATGGAAGACGGAAGAATAGTTACGACTGCTAGATATAAGCTTCATCTACATCTACATGTTACCCTGCGAGCCACCTCTAGGGTGTTTGGCAGGGGAAGAAGACGTGAGGACATAACAAGGAAACGATAGTGGGACAAATAAAGATTGAATAACCTGAGCATGTCCTGAAGGCAATAGGCGCAAGCCAAGGAAGAAAAAAGGGAGGAAGAAATATCTACAGACCCCCGACAACGGCTTTAGAATTTTATCCCATTACCAAGGCAAAGAATAGGAAAGCGATCTCACATAGTGAAATCTATTTGGATTATCCACCGAGTCAAACTGCATTTCTGCCGACGTTTTGATGCACGAGTCGTCCATCGTCGTCAGGAAATGATCTCATAAACACGGCCCAGCCAACGTTTATCTCTGTAACGATGTATTTTCTCTCTCTCAATCACCGCTTCTCAATGTACGTCTTCCTCCTGTTCTGCTACTGCAGGAAAAAGTTGCCTACTCCCACCTTCTCCAACTTCATTTAAAGCATATATTTTTGCGTTTAAAACAGTTAGTTACACTCTAACTATGATTCATTCTCACCCCCATTTCCGTTTCCATCAGCTCTTCTCCCACCTTCCTTGATTTGTTGGGTAAAGATGTGTGATCCCTAAAGTATTCTTGACCTTACTCAGAGTGTGAATATTTGCTACCGTATGTTTCGTAAGATAAATGAGATCCTCCCCCTGGAACTGGTATAAATCGTGTATTATTTTATTTCTAAGAAGAGTGGTTGTAGGTTCAGATAAATGATAATTTAATGCTACTCAAGTGCAGATTAGGTTTTCTAACCACATTAATGAAATGAATAAGCTGTAAGATTCGTTATGTTGTGACCTATTGGGGATGCTGTTTAGATGAAGGCAAGAGATTTTCGTCGTATCTGGGTAGTAATCTTAGATATCTAAAATATGCGGCAAGCGGCTGAAATAATGGCGCGGTAAAAATATTTGAGAAAATAAAAAAATCGTAACTCCTTTCGTATTCGAGATAAAGTTACAATTTTTTCACCAAAAATACATTTATAGTTTTCACCAAATTTCATACGCAGCATATATGGACCTATATAATAAGATACGAAAGTTAGCAGGCGATGGCTTTGTACCTTGCAAAATTCCAGATTTTTCGTCCAAAAGACATATCAACAAACATAACAACGTTGAAACTGAGTTGAGCACAAATTATAGTTCACCAGTATGGAACAAATTTACAATAAACCTTTCCTGCAAGTTTCAACTTAATACTGAGAACAGTCTGCCGGCAACTGGATTAGGAATATAAACTCGGGGGAGCCAAGTTACTAGCCGAAATTCAAGGAAATATTTTTTATAACTATTGTTATGAACAAAATCGACTAACTATTGTCACCACTAAACGTAGCAAACTCTCTGCTTCAGGATATATTTTCAGGCTTGTGGAACGAGCAAATTCAAAAATATGTCAAAATAACCTCCTCGCCATCTACGTTATCCTTCCGGAAATACATCAAAAATATATACGATTTTTGGGTGTGCGGTGTGTCCTCTATATATACTTACTCTATGATACAACACAGGTTTTTCTGGAGACCTCTTAAAAGATGTAATTCATGTAAGCTCATTATTAAACATGAGCGAGCTCGTTTATTTTTAATACTCGGGAAAATCAAACGGAAGGAGCAACGCAGAGAGGGTAAAACTATTCCTACACAATAATTCGAAAATATACAATGCAGTTCTCATATACAAGGATGGCTACATCTTAATAGTTCGATATGTGCATGTTTGCACTTTGGTTTAATTAATTTAGTCATTAATAAATATTTGAATCAACGTGTCGTTGAAAGAGTGGTACTACAGACACAATTATGGTTTACTTTCCTGACATTAATCTAAACAGAGGGCGCTGATTTCGTCTGAGAATACCCTGAATTCAACGTAAGAGTAATGGTGTGAAACTAAAAACTCAAGTAGCTCAGCAAAATGGTGAGGTACTCATTCTCTAATCGACGAATTTTTACGATTCACCGAAATCCATGACAAACTTAATTCGCCAAACCCAGCCAGCAACCAGAGCCGTTCGTTCTCTCGTTATCCCTATTCTCCACTTTAATATCTCGGACGCCATGCCGTCAGTGAAAAGAAGGGTATGGGGGAGACGGGTGTGGAGGAGGGGGGATCGGGGAGGGAGTTAGTAGAGCTCATAGACGATGAAGTCTTTTCTCTGCTGCCTGCCTCGCTCTTTGCCGAGAGCGGAGCATCGCGGTAATTGAGAGGAGGGTAACGACGCAGAGGCCGTTTGAATACGCCATTCCCCGCCCCGCGATAAGGAATGAAAAATCACTCATAAATCAATCCACGCCAGGGTATGGGCCTGAGGTAGGGTGGAATTTTTGCGTCGTATATATTTTTTTCGTTGCCTTCCGGAGCGGGCCCCAGCTATAGTGCGGTTCCTTCTTTTTTTTCATTTCTCTTTTCCATCCTTCCGGTGCTGGCGGTGGTAGTAGTAGTGGGGAGGGGTAAGGGCATTTGCTCGGGTGAGGACGGGGGAGGAAGAAGGAGAGGCGTTGAAGCGAGGATAGAAAGAAGGCTTTGGAAAGGGTAGTTTTCGAAACGGCGGGGAGGGAGATGATTGGGAACGGCGGCTGTTAAGGGGAGAGAATATGGAAGGCTTAATGATTCGGAGTACGTGCATCGATGGAATTTTAGCACAATATGTTTTAATCGCAGTGGCTGAGGGAAATGAGTTACAGCACATGGTTGGTGAAGTTTTTAGCTCCACTGCAAGTTTTTAATCTTGGCATAATTTTACGCTTCCGGCTTTTATGACTGTGTAAAGCATTATCGTGCTTTGATAATATATTTATAATAAATATCGGTATTATTCTACCCGAAAGAGTATTTTTAAAGATCTACATCTACATCTACATATTACCCCGCAAGCCGCCTCAATAGGCGTGTGGCGGGGGGTGTTAGGACACGAGCCGTTTAAAGATAAAAAGGAAACGCTCTAATGAAATTACGCCTAGCATTTATTATAGTCCCTTATTGTTCGGGGGAAAAACGAATTCCCATACCTATCCGTTCGGCAAAATATCTCTCTTAATTTGTCGTTTCTGTCGGACCTGGAAATATAGTGGGGTTCTAATATGATGTTCTCCGTGTCGCTCTGAAAGATATCTATTCTCAATTGTTCAAGCAATCTAAGCCTAGCGCGTAGCCTCCGAGTCTCTAGCGGTTCCCAGCCTAATTCGTTTAACATCTGTGTAACGCTGTCAGTACGCCCGTAGCTGTTTTTGACGAATCGCGCAGCTTTCCTTTGTATTTTATTAAGTTCCCGGACTAAGTCTTTCTGCACCGGATCCCATATGCTCGCTGCATATTCAAGGTGTGGCCGGACGAGTGCGAAATAGCACCTCTCTTTTACTTTTTCATCCGAAAATCTTCCCACAATACGCTTGACGAATCCTAGCTTCTTCAGAGCTCTGCCACAAATATTTCTTATATGTGCTCCCCACGATAGGTCCGAAGTTATCGTAACTCCTAGATACTTCACTTCATCTGTCGCCTTTATGTTAACACCATCCACAGCATATACATGGGAATAGTTGGACGACCTCCGCAAGAATTGTACCGCCGTGCATTTGCTTAGATTAAGTTCGAGTCCCCACTCTTGGCTCCACTCATGAACGTTGTTTAAATCCGATGATAAGGTTTCAAAGTCAGAGTGATCACTAATTTCACGATAGATGACAGCGTCGTCGGCAAATAAACGTATTTTACTGCTAATTCGAGAGCATAGATCATTTATGTATATAATGAACAAAAGGGGTCCGATCACGCTTCCTTGCGGGACACCTGATGTCACTTTAACGACATCAGAGCCAATTCCGTCAAGAACTACCTTTTGCTTACGATCACTCAGAAAGTCGCGTATCCAGTTTACTACTGTTTCGTTTAGGCCGCATGACTGTAATTTGTATAAAAGTTTGTTATGAGGTACCGTGTCGAAAGCTTTCTTAAAATCTAGAAATAATGCGTCAACTTGTCTTTTCGATTCACCAGATTTGAGAACCGTCGACTGGGTCCATTGGACCCAGTCGACGGTTTTCAATTCGATGGGTATTATATTTCAACTCATCAGCAATTTTCTTATTCACATTGTATTTTTGGGAAATTCAATGTATATGGAGTAATTGAAAAATCGTAAGCGATACTTTTTATCATTTAGTGGGCAATGTTTAGGTCAGAAACGTGATAATACGGTCAGAAACACGTATCCACGTCATTTTGTAATGGGTAGGTTTTGCAACTATTTCATGTTTGACTCATACATTGAGTGAATTCTCTTCATTCAGTCCCTTATTCTCTGTTTTATATGTAAGACCGTTCATTTAGCCTCTGTGATGCTTTCGTGGTGGTCAGTCGGAAGTTACGCTCGCAAAATGGAGTGGTCTTGCTGCCTGCCGACATATGCTGTTATTCCGCCAACTGAACTGAAGACATTGAAGAATTTGAATTCCATCATTACATTTTGTTGCTGTATATGGTGAGTAAAAACTTTTATGGATTATATAAAAGAGTAAACTCTCTCATTCTAATGTAATACTTCAATATTTTCCTCATTTACCAAAACATTTACTCTTCAGATGAATAAGTTAGATGAAGTAGTGTATTGCTTTTCAGCTACTATGATATATACCGATTTTCTTGTTTCTATTTTTATAGAATGCTTGGTGGTACCAACTTTTGTGGAGTGTGGTATTCATGTGATTGAATTCATAGACTGACTATCTGTACACTGTGGAGTTGCGGAGCTAAGTAATCGGCGTCGCCCTTTGGATAACACAGTCAAAATAATTATCAAGATATTTTTGAGGTAATAATGAAAAATAGTATTGTTTATATAAAATTAGTTGTTCTAGTAAAATTTATTGAGCTCTTTGAATTGCTTGATGATAACAGAAACATATTATTAGACAGTGCTTTGCAACTTTTTTCACAACTAAGGAATAGCACGAACAATGTTATCTTTCATTTATATCTTAGTAAACGTTCGAATACAAAATTGATAAATTTGTTTGTCAATATATTCACAGGATTGATTAGAGTGACACACATTTGGAGTGTATTCATCTAAATATGGCACAAGGACGTGCTCAGAATCTAAACACTTAGCGCTGGCTGGAGGAGGGTAGTAGTGACTCCGGTGGAGATGAAGACGGTGAAATGTCGGATAACTACGGAGAACAAAACGGCAATGCAAGTGATTTTTCTTCATCTTGCTCAGAAGATGATGGGAATGCGGAAATCGGGAACTCATATCGTGAGAAAATTTTGATTTCGCGCAATCTGAAAGAGGAGTGGTCAACAGAACCTCATGTCACTAAAAAGGGTAGAACGCAAGAGCGTAATATTTTGCGCCAGTGCCTCGGTCCATCTCGCTGTGCCGTGCGGAATGTTGATTCTGTCTTTGCTCTCTTGCTATTTTTGCGTCCTAATACCCTTGATATTGTTAGAAAATGGACTAATATTGAAGGGTATGTAGTTTATCAAGCATTGCAGAATGAAGTGAGTGACACTGAAATAAAAAAGTTTCAGGAATTGCTAATATTGATCGGTGTTTACAAGTCCAAAAATGAAAATATTTCACAACTTTAGAGTTAGTTAGACGGCCGACCAATATTCAACAGTATTATGAGTTGGGATAGATTCAAAATAATACTGCGGGTTATTCGATTTGATAATGAAACAGAAAGGAGGAAAAACAAAGGCGAAGATAAGTTGCAGCCTTTAGGAGAGATATTTGATATGTTGAATGAACATTTGAAAGATGCATTTGTGCCATGATCCTGCATGACGTTTGACGAACAATTATTGACGTTCCGTGGACGCTGTCCGTTTATACAGTTTATTCCATCAAAACCCGGAAAGTATGGAATTAAAATTTGGGCAATAAGCGATAGTAGTAACCCATACATGTGGAAGATGCAAGTATATACAGGCAGAGACCCTGATAAAAGCCGGGAGGTTAATGAAGGGGAGAGAGTAGTGACAGAAATGGTTGAGGGACTAGAAAACTCAGGTAGAAACCTAACATGTGATAATTTTTTCACAAGCTTTTCTCTAGGCCGCCAAATACTTTCAAAATGTTTAACGATTGTAGGGACCATGAGGAAAAATAAAGGAGAGATTCCACCTGAGCTCACGTCTGTAAAAGCCAGAGAGCCTAATACCACTTTGTTTGGGTTTCAGAAAGATTCCATGATACTGTCATATTGCCCAAAAAAAAGAAAAAAGTGTAATTTTACTAAGCACCATGCACAATCAGCCAAAAATTGACGATGCCGTCAAAAATAAAAAACGAGAAGTGATTTTGTATTATTATAGTACCAAGGGTGGTGTAGATACCATTGATAAAATGATGCGGAGCTACAGTTGCAAAAGAATGACCCGGAGATGGCCTCTGGCAATATTTTATAACATGACTGATATCATTTCAATTAATGCTTATGTCATATGGAATCATTTAAACAGTCAAAAGCATTCAAATAAACTAATTAAACAACGTAATTTTCTTATCTGCCTCGGAAAAGAGTTAACTGGGTGCCCTCAAAGTGTTGAGTATCTCCAAGAGAAAAATCAACAATCGGAAGAATTGACATCGAGAAAAAGAAAATGTGGCACACCCCTTGAAAACCTTAGCATAATTACAAAGAAGAGTAGGATTCATATGTGTAATTACAAAAAGTACAGAAAAATACGAACTACCTGTTCACGATGTGCGAGAAATATATGCCAAGAGCATCCAGAAATTTTAAGCAATCAGTGCTTGCAGTAGCATAACAGTTTCTACTAACATTTGTAAAAGCATCATTCTTTTGTTTAATTTAAGTTGTAATATATCTTCTTTAACGGTGCCAAAAGATCCATTATGTAATGTGTGTAAATGTAATTGTGTTAATAAACATTCAGCAAAATGGGAAAGTTGGAGTGATTTCTGGCAGTGTGAATAATATTGTGCTTTGTTGCAGAAATAGCATCCAACAAAATAATTTAATAGCAATAATGACGTGAGGGCATGTGTTGAGGAAGAAAAAAAGATAAAAACTGTTACTTAACTCAGCCAAAATTCATCATAAAATTATAATAGTGAAACAAAACATTTCAGGGTCCATTGGACCCAGTCAGGCTACAATGCGATAATTTTTTTTCAGTCTTCCTAGGGTTAACGAAAGGCGGTAAATCAGATAAAGAAGGGAGAAAGTAAAATGTTTGTGCATTGGAAGAGAGTACACGATCGGCTATTTGAAAACGTCATACATAATATCTGGATAGTAATGAAATTTCTTAGCAGTGAAATTATTATGAATGAATACCACCACATTTGCCCTAATTCAACTTTATTCATGATATCTGGAATTATTGGTATTAGAAAGAATCACTCTCAGAGTATTGGAGACAAGACCTTGTGGAATATTCTTAGGCAGCTCCTACCTTTAAAAGGTAACCAAGTGAGCTGAAGTGTAGATGAAACGGAAAATTTTGAATTTTATAACAAAGAAGACATTTTATTGAGCAGTGAGATGATGTTAGATATAAAAACGCATTTTTTAAACCTACCATTTTACCGCACAAGAAATAATGTAATAAAAAATGTATTCGAAGAGGTGGTAATATCCAAAGTAAACTAGGGAATATGTTTAATGAACACCTTTTTGAGCAGTGAAAACTTTTATCTTCCCTTCGCAATATACTGCGACAAAATCAAAAATGTGCTGTGGAAAACTATGGGAGGTGAGTAACTGGATTAACACAGTAAACTTGCTGAAGTAAGCAGCATTTGAGAGATTATTGAGAACAGGTAATCCATTTCCATGATTCATATTTCACAGGAGTTGGTGATAAGCTAGAGGTGTGATTGCTTTTCCTAATTTTTACGATGGATTTATGAGTTCTCGAAAAGTATTGCCTCAGAAATTTTGCAGAAAAATGAATTTTATAGTTATTCTTTTCCTGACTTTTTCATAGGCATACGACAACGTTTCGATTTACTAACCATAGATGCTGCAACAAATAATCATTATTTTCCCGATGAGGTTGAATACGTTGACGCTTTTTTACATGAATTTATGAGTCTTAAATTTATGAATCTATGATTTGTGGTTAGAGATTGAATTTATTTGTCTTGTTAATAAATTTGAAGATTACCGAGAACACTGAAACTCATAATCATTGAACTTTTTCCTTCGTGGAAGCCTTGGACACTTTTGGATGAACCGACCGAGCACGATGACGGTGAATAAAGCACCCGTAAAAAATCACGACTGGATCAACTTTCGTACGGCACCTTACTACTTCTTGTTGCTTGATTGAAATAAAGCTAGCACATCATGGTATAAGTAAGCACTGGTGGTTTCGCTCATTAAGAGAAGTGTTTACCATATTCATGAATCAACCAAAGTGGGATTTGTTCGAGGGGTGGCGTTTCAATGTGATGAGCAAATGTAAATTTTATTCCGAACATAAACTGTAAAACATATTCTGTGAAGAAACTGTAAATATTTTCTGTATTTAGTTAGGAGATACTAAATATTTTGTGCATATTATGAGCGACGGTAGATTATTCATTTTTAGGCTCATAAAAAATTTAGTACTAGTAAAATACGTCGTACCTTGATCCATACATGTAACTCATAGATAGTTTATCAATGAAAACATGGTATAATCATGGTCAGCATATGATTTTTCCTCGTTCTACTGTTTAAGATATTTAAAATTATGCATAGGATATTTAAAGGATTTACAGTATTTCATTTGGTTATCTGTAGCTTCGAGAGTTATTTCAACTGAGAGTTCATACTAACCGTTGGTTATTGTGTAGTTTTTGCGTTTTGCTTTCCGTTTTGTTGCACTAGTTATTAAAAATATGTCCTCTAGTGACGAAACCCTAACTAAACAATAGATATTAGTCCAAATTTATTGTTTGTAAAAGTTATTTACAAAACAATTGACAATTTTAGGCAAGAAAAAATTGAATTTGTGCCAACGGTGTGACCCGCGCCCCCAACTGGTTAACAAAGTTCAACGTGCCCTCTGAAGGATTAACGAATTGTAAAGAAATCGATTTTTAGTTTTACCAAATAATTTATCACTCTGTATTAGCGCAAAGTAGGCATTGAAAAATTGATTCCAGGTTAAAACGTATCTCTATGAATTATATAGAGTATTCCACTATGCTCTTAAGCATGCTTATTTTGTAATATTATTTTTTTTCTAGTGACATATTTCTCATACTATCACACTTTGAGAAATGAATGAATTATGAAAAGAATTCGAAAGTTTATCGTTTCATTGCTTTGAACATGAGCATAGCCGTACAGGCCCCTCTATTAATAGATGCTGAGGCTAACGTCAACTGAACTAAAAATAAATTGTTTGCGTTACCTTTTCCATCCAGCATGTTCCATCGAGATCTATGTGCTGATGAATGAACGTAGATATGTACAAGCGTCTGCAGTATGTAATTGATTGAGGTGATAGATTGGACTGTGGCATGAAAATTAAGCAACGAAAAAATATCGCTGCGTTTGAACGAAATCGCATTTCATTTTAAACGTTACATTTCACATCGCAACGTCATATCCAATTGTCAACATTGCATTCTAACCCGCAGGCACCGTATTTACATAAAGCTCAGGCTATTTGGATAATAAAGGATTTGGAGGTATTTCACATCGTTTCGATTTTCACCCAACTCCTCGGCTCTCTGTGTGTACAGACGATGAAGCTTTAATTCGGAAAGTCCATTTTCCCTCACTGACCAATACTTATTACGATGCGATTATGGATCTATTTACGACGTGGTCGAGCATAATTCGAGATATATGAGAAACTGAACTCGAGTTTCTGTGGTTTTATTATACCCATTGATATCGCACATTCATAAGCCCGATCGTATATTATTTTTACATCAGTTAATAGAGTAGACGCATTTATGTTTATAGCTGCAAACATTCACAAGCACTTTAATGACCGTGGGAATAGTTTCAGCGGCTAGCAGTAACTACGGGGATGGCTACTATAAAAGTAGACATGCAAACCCATCAATTGTAAATTAACGCCGTGGTCGTTTCCTATCGCACGAACCCAAAAAGCCTTTTTATAAGAACCTATTTACTTGCAGTACTATATTAACCTATTCATGACAATAATAATTTTATCTGGTTTTAGTTTAAATTCATATACCTATATTGGCGAGGAAGATTCTCGTGTTTCAGATGTGAATTCCGTTTTTCGATTTATTCAGTCTTTTTCAAGATTATTGATGGATAACCAAGTGCCGCTTGGCCAAAAATACTGGTAGAGGTGCATTTAAGAATCATTCAATATTCAAAGAGGTATACTTATAAAACTGTTTTGCATACTTACTAAGGTTTTACGGTGCTTATTGTTCATTGTTTATGTTTTAGGTACCCTATGAAAATATTTATACCGTATTTGACATTAAATACAACAACAAGAGATGGATATCCGACTGGTAACTTGTCGTAAATTAACAAAAGATACTTATTCCTCTCAAAGATCTCAAAATTAACAATACATGGTCAAAAGGGCACTCCGATTGGGACTTTTAGCATTAGGGTAGAAAAGAGCCATTTGAACATGATAATATGAAAATAATAGCAAATGCAAGGTGGAAGGAGCTTTTAAAATATTGAACGGTGGAGAAAAAAGAAAAGAAGCAAGTATGAAAAATCATGGGTGTTCATCGACATCCTGGGGAGTTAGGATGAGGATAGTTTGCAGATGTAGGTGTGGAGATGGATGAGTAAGGTTTGAATGAAAATAAACAAAGAAGCTCTCGGTATGTTTGTGGAGAAGGGAATGTGGGTTTTATGAAGTGATAGATCAGATAGTGATCAGGAAGAGGATAAGCTATAAGTTAAAGGAATCAGATTGCAGAACGGAGATATTTGAAAAGATATTTTTTCTTGAACTCTAAGAGAACATGGCATCATCAATATAATTAAATATATTTCCATTTCAAATTAATTTTTTCTAAAATATCTATTCTAATTTAATTCTTAGCGAAAAAGTAAAATTTTCGCTAAGAATTAGAATAGACTTGGTTCTCGTGTTTAGTTATTTCCTATTGTGTGCAGGTTGAAATGGTTGTCTGGCCCGCCTGAATTAGTATTCCTTTTTAATCAGAGTTTGTATCTCAATATTAATATAGTCTGGGAGCATGTTTTCTGACGCAGAACTGTCCTAGTTAAATAGAGTGACCACGCATTGCTCTCCTAACTAGTCCTTGATTAGCGGTAAGCGGAGCGGCCTTGAACTGGGATGAGTAATGCATATCTGGTGCTGAATCAACCCGTTTCTTGTACCCTGGAGGTGGCTTCCATAGTACTTCAAAATATAGCTGAGCTGGTGGACGGAAGAAGTCATTAGTGGTGAGGGCTTGTTGAGGGCTATTGAGGGTAGAGTGCTGGATATATACCTATTCATACGCACCATTTATGACTACTAAGGAAATATCGAAACGCAATTGCATCAAAAGAAATCTCACTATTTTTCCTTTCCCCCTTTCCATTCTGTTTCCCAATTCCATTCTTTGATATCCTGACACCCCGCCAAAAAAACGTTTCGCCTAAATTATGAATTCCGCGCCGAACACCCAAGTCAACGTGCTTTAATTAAGGCAAACAGTGTAGGTAAAATATTATTCTTGTATCATTGCCATTACTGCCTTTATTATGGTGAATTCCACCTTATGCACAGATGCACATAAATGAAATGTGGCCCTAGAATTTATTTCCACTCACTGGAAAATTTTGGTTTATGTGCACTCAATGCCGAAAGTTTACCGATCCTGCCTCCTTAAACGTCAATCATCGACGGTGGGACAGTGTCGTGGATGGGGAATTTTCTCTTGGTTCGGTCTGACCATCAGCCCACCAACCAGAAGTTGTGCGGGCGGAACGGGTGGATGACAACAGGATGCCCACTGGATGTATTCGCGGAGCCAGAGAAGAGGATTCCCACAGTTCTATTTTCCTCGGCCCTGATAAGTTTGAGTCGTTCCGAATGCAAAGCCATGTAATCCATACCGCAAGTATTGAATAAATTAAATGAGTTTGCATCTCTTGGTATCCATAAAGTAATACTTTTGGTAAAACTAGTCAGTAGTAGTATCGTAACCCGTGTACTGCATCTGCTGCCTGATGCAGGTATATATAGCCTTTGGGATAATGGGGACGAAGGTCCATCCGGAGGTCGCCTTTGGTACCTCTACCCGCTCTTCAACTACGGCTTCTATTTTTGGGAAAATATCTCGAAAGATAGTGGGGTAAGTGGCTGACATTTTGGTATCATTCGGGTGAGATCTTTTTCTTCATAACTATTCCATATTCATAAAATTTTATTTGAAGTGACATCTCGTTCAAACCACCTGTTTAAAGGAGAGGGGGAGTAGTCTCACCGGTTGCTTAGAAGTCTTGGGATATTGCAGCCTGAACTTTAGGATACACACACCCTTCACGCTGTTCACTTTCGTGGTAGACACTGTCGAAAAAGCTAGATTCTCGGTGCTAGACCTTGAAAACTGGCTTAGTTTCAATAATCTCCTCCATACAGCCCTATTATTACAAACCTTCTTCGCTTTCCCCACATTCTTGCATTGCTTTATATACGCTCTCCTGCTCTTAAGACTCCTCTTTAGAGTATCTTCCTTCACCCTCACCTTCGAAATCCTCGGTTTACCCCATCCTCTCACACCGTTCACTCCTCTTTCGTAAATGTGTTTAGCTATTCCACCCTAATTTGATCTCTGAACATGATCAAACGAACTTAACACGCACATTTCATACACTATACCCATTACCTAAACATCTCTTCCTCATGTTTTCATCACCCATTCATTTCTATTCCTATTCATTCTACTTTAACCGCAAGCACCTCTCATAAAACCCATTCCCACTGCATTTAGCCTACATTTGAGCTTATTCCAACATACCAAAGTTTCTGGTATTCAGGCTTAATGAGCTGCTAAAATCTACAAAAAAAAGTTTATACCAAAGTTTCAATGCCATACCATAAAATGGGTAGAAGTATACTTCAGTGAATTACTGTTTTTGCTTTCACACTTTTTTCATATGTTCCACTTACTCCCCGCGACTTACTATGTTCATAATTCTCTCGCCTTTTACTCTCTTCTTCTAAACTCCCGTTGCCCTCATTAATTTTTATAGATACGAGAACTAAATGTGAAAAATGTACCCTTCCGCAGGATACTATGCTCGTTTTCGAATTTGTCATTCCCATTGATAAGAAATATTATAATTATCATGATTTCATCTCGGAAGGTGATATCACTTTACCCTTTCAAAGAGCTCAGCAGCATGTGGCCATCATCTAGTTAAACATGTGGTAATCAAAATCAGCAATCATAACGTTGATGGAAAATGCAAGTCGATTTAGCTCGACTTTAGCTTCCTATCTCCCTACTTATTAGAAACCACTGAATTTCGTCTAACCTTAAGCTTATTCCGAATTTAAGTGTCAATTCCATATTATGAAGTGAGGATTAGTTTAGTCCACAGAAATTTTGATTTTAGTAGGTTTGAGAGTGATATTTCCTAATCATGATAGACACCATATTCCAATTTTGTAAATTAAACGGTTATGGGCTTTATTTTGTGGAATTTATCCATTACGGAAGAATAAAATACCTTAGTTAACTCCACTTGTAATATTTCATACCTCGACCCGGGTTTGTACATACATTTTGACCTGAAGATGACACAAAGTGTCGAAACCTGGTTCGTGGTATTAAATAGTACAAGTGGATTTACTAAGGTATTTTTCTTCTTCCGTTTACATTTTATTTTTAAATTTCAGCACCTATAATAAGCATCATTAAGTATGCATATTGTAATATAAGGTAGAAAGCAAATAAATTTTTAAAATGGTTGAAATTATGAGCAACTAACTAAATGTGCATGCTTAAGTCTTAAATTGACTCTTTTTTCATGTCGTACGGTAAAAACGCCTTCGCAACCGAAGATTATGTCGCGATTCTGTAAATTCTACTGCCGTGAGTAATTGATTTATACTATAAAATAGTTGAAAATTAATACAAACTACAAACTGTTAAATTTATGATGAGATCTATCCGTTAGAAATTCCTAATTTAAAAAAACAGTTTCTCCGGAGTGCATACCCGCACCATTTCCCAAGTAAAATGGCTGGTGTTTTTGGGGAAATAACTCGCAAAGTGTAGTGGTAAGTGGGTGATATTTTTTATCATTGAAAAGATGAATTATTTTTCTTTATGATAAGTCCAAATTCGTTGAATTATTTACGCGAAATCTATCTTAAATTACGTTATGTTTTTCAATTTATGATCTTATGTTCAATGTTATTCTGCGATATATCCACTGAGTCTCAAAGGGGGCGCGGGGTGCCTGGGATGAGGAGAGACGAGGGAGAAGTAGTCTTTTGAGTGCGGGGGAGAGGGCGTGGATGGCGTGGGCGGAGAGAGCGATCGCCTTGGAGAGGGCTCCTCCTGGAGATGAATTGATAGCGCGACGTTTTTCTGGCGACGTGCCTAATGGACGATGCCTTGCAGCCGCACAGGGAAGGGATGGGTCGCCTTCTCGGCCCGAGACAAAGAGGATGTACGGGGGGAAGGTGGAAAGGGGGGGGTGGGTGGGGAGAAGTAAGAAGAAGAGGATTGATGTGTGTGGGAGAGGAGAGGGTGTCGGATGGGGAGGTTTCTTTGAAGGGTCGGGGGATGCCGCTGAAGGAGAAGGATTTAGCGTTTGTTAGCGGAGGGCAAAGGGACATTGGTTTTAAGTGCGGGTGTGCGGGTCATGAGAGGAGCTAAGGATGACTCGGGGGAAAGATTCCTTTCCTACCCGCCCCGAACTCACTAAAACTCTCCTTCAACAGTCTTTCCTCCTCTGACTGTAAATTCTTTTTAATGATTCAGGAGGAGATCAATCCTCCCTCTCTCTCTTTCTCATCGCCTCGCGCGCAATTTGAATCTTTGCCGAAACGACCTGCGACTTTTGCTTACTTTTTTTATATTTCTTTAAAACCTTCTTCTCGCTGTTAAAAGCGCCCGAGATTTCATCTTATCCGTGAATGTGTGGGATTGCTCAACGCCAAGGAAAGCCTAGTCAAGAGCGTTCATTAAGTACGTTCCGCCTTTCACCCGATTCCATTTACATTAATACTCTTTGGATCATCCGCTGGGTGATCTTAGCACATGAGTGCTCCATTTCAAGTCGCGTAAAATTGCCGCGAGCATATCATTTTTCTGATTTATGCGTCCGGCTTTATTTGCAATTCTATCAAATTCCTTGGGTTCCATTCCTTTGGCAATTTCAGTGATGGTGCATTTAAACTGAACGTTTTCAAAGCCCATATTGAAACCGAGAGTATTTCTACGCTGCTTCAAAACTGTACCAGCAATATGCATAGCAAAAGAAAGGAGAGTGCTTGAACACCAAATATTGGTGTTCATTATGAGCTTTTCCAATGTTCTTCTCTATTTTCAATGTAAAACTTGTTTTTTTAATGAAAAGTTGAACACCATGTTCATTCATCACTGGAAAGAATGGTTTCCTTCATAGCACAACGAATAGATATACTTCAGTTATTGGGTATGTGTGTGCCAAATTACTGGCTATGCTCTATGTTGGGAGTTTCTATTAAAATTTTGGATACAAGGCTTTTATAGGTATTGTCTGACATCATAAACAGCTAATTTAATTTAAGAAGGAGGTTTTACCAAGTTATTATGTTACAATATTTTTACGACCACAGGCTTTATTTTAAAACTGAATTAAATGCTTTATAGTCCGTAATGGTACAACTATGGTCCGCTATGTTATACAGCATAGTTTTGTCTTTAAGGTTACATTAAAATGTCAATGCAAACATGGCAGAATTTTGTGCGGGGTAGGCGATAACTATTGCAGGAGACCTAACACTGTGCGAAGGAATGAACTAATGTGCGAATTGTAACCATTTTAATTTTTCTTTAGCCGTCGCTTTAAGAAACTTGTGAAAAAGCATCCGCTGAATTATTTTCTACTCTGGAGGTGTATTTTGTTCTCATATTTTCTTTTGCACAAGCAGAATCTAAAAAAAAACAGCAAATAATCATCCTTTTGGCGAAGAACGAAGATGAAACTCAAAGGAGAAGTGGACTTTTTGATGCCAATTTGACTGTCCATGTCATTTATGCATGTTTTTTCTCAGCCATCGTCGAAGAAATCAGTGATTTTTATTTTTCATAAGCGGTATTCCAACGATATGAATCTTTGAGCAACAGAAATGCCCAGAACCTTTCTTGAGGGCGCATTTTCGTGTCGAAATGAAAGCATAACCAAGTTAATATCTTCAACCCTCACGTCTCCTGGCGTGCTCCAACACTCAAGCAAACAAAACACGCAAAGCACGAGTGTTTAAAGTCGAGGCGATTTGCATAATTCGACATTAACGAGTTGCAGTAAAAGGAAAGAATGGAGGTAGGTAGAGAGAGAGAGAGAACCCTATCTAGGTTGACCCGATATCTTTCCCTTTTCCGAGGTCACATAAAATACGTCAGGCGACTTGTAAGATTCCACCGTGAGATAAGATTTTTATCATTAGATTTGGTCTGTGTTAAATAAAGCAATTTTCTCAATGTTCTCCGAGTACTAGAATTTTCCCAGTTATAGTATTTGTTCTTCTCGTTTATATTTGTAAATTTTTCTTGACCACGCGGAAAATGTGAAGTTTGCACAAATATGTGAAATTCATAGTGAAAAAAATCATTCACCTGGACTGGAATTCGAACTTTGACCCCTCATTATCGCACCGAGTGCTCGAATCAGTTTAGCTACCCCAGGCATCCTCTTCTAATGTGAATATCATAGAGGCTTAAAGGATCAAGGTTTTCTAACGAGGTACAGGGCATGTAATGCCATAGGCGCCAGTTCCCCCGTTTTTTCTAGACAATTCGAAGAACTGCGGAACCTATGACTTTAAAATAGGCTTTACCTCGTGGACGGTGGTGCTAAGCGCACGGATACGGGTACTTCATGGCATTATATACTAGGTACCTCGTGAGAAAAACTCGCTCCTTAAAGCCTCCATGAAATGCTTAGTGGAAGAGGACGGATATTAAGGGGTCTTGCTTTGGATCCCAGTCCAGGTGAATGACTTTCACTGATAATTTCACACATTTGCGTAAGCAATAGCGGGTAACTTCGTGAATGTTACTGAGCCACCAGGTCCCCAGCTCTTTAAATTCTTAATTTTTTCTTCAATTTTGACATTTTCATCTTGTTTGACTTTGGTGTAAATGCGTTCATATTGGACTCACTCAGCGGTGCCTTTCTTTTTCTAACTTTGAGGAATACTTGCAGTTACAAGCTGAAAAAAGTTAAAAACCACTCGCAAACTCCTAGGTGGCTAGAAGAGCACCCAATATGGCTTCATAAATCACAAAAAACCGGAAGTGGCATTCAGTTCCCTTGTGGAAATAAATTTCCGGTTGATAGATTCAGCATTTGCTCTAATAAGGCAACTTTCTGTATCTGATCAAAGTCCCTTCTCAAATACAGTTTTAATTTCTCAATTATTTTCCCACAACGTTCCTTTTCGCGATTTACGGCTATTATAGGTAAGAGTCATGCACCATTTACCTCAGCTGTAGAGTTTCTCGCACATCACTGAAAACTAATCACATTATTTTCCATTTCTTATAGAGTGGGTTCCTGGAAGATTCTATTTTTGCATCATCCTTAGTGTAAATGAGATTCCTTTTGCGAGAATTAATTCATCTTCAAGAATTATACAAATTCAATTCCTCATCATCAGTAGTCACCTCTCCGAAAATTTGTTTTCTACAGCTCACCGATACTCTCTCCGCTTCATCTAATATATAAAATGTTACGCGTACTTACGTAAGTTTCAGTTCCAAGGCGTATTGATATAGATGTGCACCCATAGATGGCAAGCGTGATCCCATATACGTTCTGCATTAATTGACACGTGGCGCGGGCGTTTGCATTTTTCAAAATTCACACAAGGGAAACTGCTTAGTAACAGCTCCGCCTGCCTCACCAAAAATGTTGTGTACGAAGAAATCTCTGACATTTAGATATACCATATATATATATATATATATATATATATATATATATATATACACTCAAGTACACTACACCAGTAGTGAATCTCCTCCAGCTGAAGAAGGGTCCTTAGCCCGAAAGCTACCCCTAAGCAGTGGACACCGGTGTTGTCATGGATCATCTGCCAGTGAGTGTCCACTGATTTACTTTCCTATCCTTCCCCAACCTCAACTCCTTGTTGCTAACATATACTTTTATATTTATTTCCTTTCCTTTTATATATATATATATATATATATTGTTTACCATAGTTATATATATATTGTATACATGTATTTGCTTCATGTATTCCATTCTTGATATTCATCTGTAATTCTTCCCATTCACTTCTTCCATTATTGTTTTCAATCGTCTGTTGAATTGCGCAGAGTGTCTTACAAGTACCTTCTTCTTTACAGTTTTCATTATAATTCTCTTCTCTCTAACTCTCCATAAGTCTTCGTTGGTGATTCTCCCCCTCTGTTTGGTCTTCATCATTTTTTTATTGCACATCTCCATTGATTCCAATCACTTTGGCTCTGCAGCTGTAAATGTCTACATTTTACCGCCATATAAGAGCATTATCTTGGTACATTAAATGAATAAACAAATTCGTTTAGTCTCTACAAAAGTGTAAATCTACGAGGGAAAATTATATTTCCCGCCGATTTTCATGCCGTTTTTAATCACAGTGACTTTATTTGAAAATATTAAGTTATCTTCAGTGTTACAAGCTATAATAGTTCAGGATTCTACCTTTTTCACATGTATTTGCCTGCTCGAGCCCCTTACTTCCATGTAGAATCCTGTCTGCCCGCTACACTCACGACATTCACTCCACTATCATATATTATTTATTAAGTTTTTCAGCACTTCCTTAAGTGTTGTATTCATGTTCAATGTGAACCGGCCGTAGGACGAGTTCAAGTGCAGTCGCAACAAGGTTGGTCATTCAATTCCTCGGAGGTGTCCTCTCTCAAATCAAGCAATTTTAACACTTGATAATTACTGGGGGCAATAATTAATCAAATTATAAGCTCATAGATATAGCTGATACGGATAAAGCTCACAGATAAGATGTAATATATTGCCCAAACAGAGGCATTGGCATCATAATATCCTAATGAATTAAAAAAAGATATGGTACTTTTTTCCACAGTTTTTTATTCCAAGTCGACCGGTTTCGTCGCATAGGTGACGTCATCAGGTTCCATCAGGTGCCATCAGTGCCATCAGACCTGATGATGTCGCTTATGCGACGAAACCGTTCGACTTGGAATAAAAAACTGTGGAAAAAAGTACCATATCTTTTTTGAATTCATTAGAATGGATTTTCACAAAGTGAAGCCCGAAACAATCGAGTTTATCATAATATCCTGGCCGAAACGTCGTCTCATGGCGAAGAAAAGGGTAGACGATGAGATGGAAAAAACTGAGACAATATTTAACGGGTTGCATTGGCTTGGAGACGAAGCTGGTAGTCAGCCACAGGCGCAGCGGAAACGTTATCCCAATGTCATTCGGGCTTGTTCGTTTCATTTAGCGGTCGAGCTGCTGCAGTAGTTTCTCCACCCCAACCCTTCTCCTTTCCCTCCCACCCCCTCGTGTACGTGTACCGCACGCTTCAAAACACTCCGAAAGAAGATATTCAAGCCTGCCGCAAATACGGCGATGAAATAACGGATAAATTGCCTCAGGAAAAAATCGGCCTGGACCAGGAATCGAACCACGTACCTTAGGCTTGCCGGGCCACTTCGCAGATCACTACGCTACCCAGAAGTTTTTTCCTATGGCAATTTATCCGTTATTCCTAAAGGCGGTTGGAGCGATTTTTATTTACGTACAGATTTGCGTGAAACTTTGTGTATGTGTTCTCAGTAGTGATATCTATAAACTAGTCGCAAAGTCTGCTGAAACAGGCTAAAATATTGGGGACAAAGGGGAAAAGTAATTAATAAAGTAAATAATTAAATAGAAATTAATGTGTGGCTTTTTGTTATCAATAAAAACAATATGTGTAACCATGGTCAACGTCAATGGTCTTTGTATAAAACGTTTTTGGTGAAGCAGGCGGAGCTGTTGCTAAGCAGTTTCCCTTGTGTGTATTTTGAAAAATCCATACATCGACCCCATGTGTCATATAGTGGAGAAAGTATATGGGAGCTCGCTTGCCATCTATTTTCGCACATTTGAATCACTACGCCTAGCAACTGAATCATGCGTACGTACGCGTTGACTTTTGATGTACGAGTCGTAGTAGATGAAAGTGAAAAAAGGTTGCATCATACAGATTTGTTTTTTTGCAATACAATGCTATTTTAACTTGTTGCTTTATTACACTTGACATACATATTGTAATAATTAATTTACATATGTACAGATTTTAATCTGAACGCGCAATAATGCATATATTATTATAATTGTAAATAAATATCAAGGTGTCACGCTAAGTCCAGGATTCCAAACCAACATGTTTCAATGTAATTTCGTCTCAATTTAGAATACGGCGCCGAAAACCCAAGTCATAACATACTTCAATTAAGGGAAATAAATGTAAAATATAATTCTCACGTCATTTCCAATGCTGAATTTATTTCCAATGCGGTGAGTTCCTCCGCATAAACAGGCGTTCTGAAAATATAAGTGGTCCTAGATTTTTTCAACTTACTTGAAACATAATTAAAATGAGGTCTCAATGAACCACGATTACCACTCCAATCATCTTAACTGGGTCAAACGCGGCGAGATCTCATTTTCGCCGGCAGGAGAGCGATGCCAAGGTAATTCGCTTGAGGTCCCTGCGTACTTTAGCGAGCTTTTTTTAAATAAAGGTTGACATGTAGAAGAGCGAGGAGATAAAGATGAAGAGTAATGGCTGGTTAATAGAAAGGACGGGAGAAATTAAGAGACGGCCTTTTCCTTCATATCCCTTGGGCCTTTTGTGTCCTCTACGGCGTAGGTGGGTCACAGTGTGTGGTATGAATTAAGTTCGCACAGCATTTCATGGTGTGCCCTCTTGTCTCTTTTTATTTTATTCTTTCAACAAGAAAACTCTTTTATTCCGGAATTTAGCTTTACGATTTGAAAAAAAAACCTAAAGAGATGAGGGTAAAGGGAAAAGAATGTCAAACGCGTGGAATAATAACAGCCTTGGTCTTTTGGAAGCGAATGTCCTGGTGGGGCTTTTGGGACTCCCAAGACCTTACCGCGTGGAATTACCTCAGTTCAAAGAGAGCCGTGGCTTAATCCAATTTTGGGCAGTGTTTCCAGGTGGCATGCTGTTTAGTGCCCTTGCCTATCGTACATAGCTACGTACAAGGTCGCATTACGCTATTTTCATTCTGCTTCCTAGGAATCGCACGAGTCAGAAGCGACTCCTTTGGTATTTTCCGGTTTTTAAGCGCAGGAGGTTTCATGCAGAAACAGAGAAAAATTGCATTCTGAAACCCAGGCCTCAAAAACTTTTTCACGCTTGCATGGATGAAAATTTCTCTGACCGTATGCAGTCATGCAGATTAAGAGTTTATGACATTAAATTACATAAATTGTCATCGTAGTGATCATTTAAGCGTGATTATCATCCTAAAATGTTTTTGTTGATTTAAAAGAGAGAGAGATAATCATTAATTAATTTATTAAAACTACACATTATTTAAAACTCTTAGTGATAGATAGACTCTCTTAAATAATCAACATAAATAAAAAAGGCTACTCAAGCATCTTTTATGCATCATTTAGATTGCAATAAACAACGATTTACGTGAATTTTCTGACTCCTGAAGAAGACAAATTGATTATTGGCTGTGGAAGAGTTTTCTGGCAATGTAATTAGCCGTTGTGCCGTAACTGTTTAACCTGCGGAAATCATAATAAGTGTATTCCCCTTTCTGGTGGTGTTTTAATTACTTGCAGAGAACTGCTGCGATAGATACACGTCACTTCGCCAAAGAAAAACTACTGAGAGAAGATATTTAACGAAATTTCATAATTGATAGGTGCAAAGCCTTGTATGAGAAATTAACCATCCATAATGGCATCTCGACGTTATTATTACCATATCACTGAGGTACCTAGGTAATCATCTACGTTAATCCACTTTGATCCCATTGATAAGTAGGAATTGACTAAAAATGTTCGCCAAACTTAACGGTGGTATTTTTTTCCAGACTTCCCGTAACGACTGCGAATGGCGTGCATGAGAAAAGGCCGTGACAGGATGCCGCCAGAATACCAAAAAAAGAAAAGAGTTGACCTAGTTCCTTGTCTTTGAATGCTTGGAGTAATTATTTTTGTATCTGATGTTCTAGCTCCTGGGAAGGAAGGAAAAAACAAAGGTTCGAGGTTTAAACTCATTTTTTCAGAAAGAATGCTGTAGGTTCAAGGGGAATTAGAAATAGGTTTACTCATCAGAAGCTTTCTTTTTTATCTACTTTCCTTATTCCTTGTATTTACGAAGTGTAAGGGAAGGATAGAAAATGCTCCAGTACATATTAACATTACTTTCCTTAGTCCGATAAATTATTTTAAAAACACCACTTGTCCAAAAATGTTACTTTACTTATCCTCTCATAAGGTTGTTAACTTATATGGTTGCGTGGTAGACCGGCATGCCTCTCGTTCCTTCTCCCATGGCTAATGACACAGATAGTCTGTCGTACATCTAGGGCTCAGCCGATCCAGGATTGGCTGGACAAGTGTTTACCGCCTACTGAGTCACGAAATATTCACTTCTAAAACGAATTCGAACTTTTTATTAGTATTTAGGAGCAAATATTTTCATACTTGTATCCATTCATGCCCAAGAGCTACTTTTCTGCTCTTATGTTCGAATTGCCTTACCGAGAGCCATATCAAATGTAAATATTTTTTTTCTACGAGAAAAATATTGTTTGTTTAATCGCAACAAGTTACCAGCACCATTTTTACTTCTTCATGCTTTCTTGATGTAGTAAAGCAATTTAATCACTGTATAAATAATAGCATCATGTACCTAAAGCATAAACAAGGAACAACTACATAATTGAACTTTAAAAAGTATGCTCAACAGCTTTAAAATTATACTTCTGTGGATGACGTATCATAATAATCGATAGTGTGCCTCTATCATGACATACACATTTTACAGGCCCTTTGATACGCGCCAATTTTCTCGAATATCATTAATTGTTAGTATATCGAAAAACGGACTTAAAATCTGTGATGTCAACACCGAAGAGACTTTCTCAACGACACATGTGGTGTAAAACAAAAAATGAAATATTTAAGCTTAAGACCATGAACGGGTTAAAAAATACATCTTGCGCCAATTAGGAGATAGGGTATTTTTTCCACCTCTAAAACTTATATGTTATAAGTTATATATATTGAAGAGTCGTTCAATCCTAAGGCTGGGTGACTGCAGCCCTCCATCCTTCGCTATCTAATGCCATTCTCTGAATCCTTGGTAGTTCTTCTTAAGTACTTCCCTCTTTGTTTGGTATATGCATCTATCCATTGGCCATCCTCTTGGTAATTTTTCCTATATTTTTCCTTCAATTGTATTCTTCACAAATCTATTGTGCCTCAGGGTGTGCCCAATCCATCCGCTTCTTATTTTATGTATAGTGTACCATATGGTCCTTTTTGTTTGTATTGGTTCCATATGATCTCATGTATAAAGGGCTATAAAACGCTAGTACTTTTATATCATAGCCATACCGCAACAAGTTAAAAGTATAATGGATCCGATAAAAGAAAATCCCCTTGATAATGTGAAGACAACATAATATATACAAACAAATTTTAATCAGCCCCTGCTCTGAACCAGTTATGGACTTATAAGTAGGTCTTTAGGAGCAATTCTGATTTGTCGTTATTGTGGTTAATGGCTCCATGAAATTCAGTTTCAGAAATAATTAATCTTATTACCCGCATTGATAGATGTTCTCTCGGAAGGAAAATGTCTCCAACGCACGCAAGAGAGTTTAAAAAGTAAGAAGTTATTGGCTAAGTGTCCATCATCGACTCTTCTAGGAGTATATACCCCACGGATGTAGCTGGAGGGTGGTGTACTTAAGGGATTATCTTAAAGTCTTGGATTCCAATTCCGCCAAGGTCACGATGGGTATATGAGCACTTTTCATATGGAATGATGGCTGAGTTAAGTTGTACACTGTAAAATCATCTGAGCTCTTGATGCTTCAGAAGAGTAGTAATTACTCCTACATCAATTTATCGAAAGGGAAAATAGATCATAATAACCGTAAAATACTTTTATACATTTTATAAACAAAGCTACATTTTCAACTTTTAAAAAATCTTTTGTAAACCTTCTCAATATCTTACCAAGAGTTGAATGTAAGCCGGTAGCAGAAATAATTTATTGAATGGTGAGAGTCTTTTTTCATTAGTGGGGCTCTATGGAAGTTAATGTCTTTCCCTCATTAACCATCATGTTTGTATGTTATCAATCAATTGTTATTTTCTATTCTCCAGAATGAGAAATTGTTCAATTACGGTCTAATTACTGTGCATTAAACCTAAAATTTGAAGACAAAGAATGAGATTTCGGGTTCTATTATTACCTCATACACCCATTGGCTTTGGACCAGAAACATTTAACCTGTTTGGAATGTATAGATCGTGTAGTCACCAGCTTCATTACATCGATTCTCCCATTCTAAATGCCCTACTGATAATACCCTTTTAAAATGTGCCTTGAGCTAAATAATATACTTTGACACTTTATTCCTCAATTTCTTCAAAATTAAATGTATTTAAAAGCTAAATTCTAGAGAAAATCTCAAGGTAAAACGGTAAATACATTTAGACTACTGAAATTATGTTTTGTCATTGTAATTTCCTGGTTTTCATTCATTTATCCAAGTTTCGCAGGTGGAACATGCAGCAATTTTTTACATTTACGTGGTATTCTTAGTTGCTTATTGGTTGGTATATGGATTTGCATACCCTGTAAATTCTCCCTTTTGGGATTGTAATCCGAAAAGTGCAGTGTATGTTGGTTGTGGACTCAAAATTGATTCTTAAATTTCAATTTTTCACATTTCCTTTATTTTACGCCCTTCCTTAACTCTGTCAGGTATACTAACTGTCGCTTTTCCCGCCACTCACTTTTATCAAGACACACTTAACTTATCGACCCTTTCCCTCCTCAGTTCCTTTTCTCACAAGCCCTTCCTTTTTTAGCTGGTGTCCTATCACATGCCGCACATGCTTGTGGAGGCTCACGGTGCAGTACATAGAATCAGAATATCTCGCAAGTAATAGGTGCTTCTCTCACCCATCTTTTCAATACAATGACCAAACGGAGGTAGCACGCACCTTTCATGCGTGTTCGTCTCTGGTGCTCACAGTCCGCACTCTTCAATAACCCGCTTTAACGCACCCTGCATCTTAGCAGCAGCAGCAGCATTCAATACATGCATTTTTCCAGTATTCAATTGCAGTTGAACCAAGGATAACCAAGTATCACCTTAATGCATCTAGCTGAGTCAGTACCATGTTATCTTTGCTCTAGAAGAGATGAAACTGCGTTGTTTTTGTAATTATCCCGAATATCTCCTCCTGTATGACGCACTTTAAATTTAACTCTTGAAATATAATTACAGTTAATATATTGGTAGATTTCAAGCTTCTTTTTTTCACATAACGTTTGTTTCATATGAATACAATGTTTGGTTCCTACCAGCAAAAATAAGAATCGTCGTAAATTACTACTCAGTTAAACAAAGCTTCTTTTTCATCAGAAGTGTAGCAAAGTATACATGCAACCTTATTTTTCAGTATTTGATGACAAATTCCTGATAAAAATGAGCTCAGTTACCTCTATTGTTGATAGAACTTAAAGAGTTAACAAAGCTGAAAAGTATCAGTCTAGTTATTTCATATTTTTATTATGGGTTCAGTGGTTTTTCCTTTTTTATCGTTGAGTAAGTATGGATGAGGTATCTTGCTCCTTTTATTTGGTTATCTTTTAATAATTGCCGTTAGCTTCATAGCCTAAAAATCTTCTCTCATTCATCCGAATTCCTAAATTTAACGTTTTTCAAAACTAGTGTTTTTTCCATTTTCGAGGATTAGCTTTTCGGGCAGCCGCAGTTTCAAATCGGCGGATGGAACCGTAGTGGTCTCCAAATGATCGTGAATAAGTACCGCAGTTTTGATTATCGTTCTCTGTATTATTCTGTTCGTTAAAAGTCTCTCTTCGTATTATTTTTTCTTATCCCACTCACGCATTTTGAAGTAAACTTTTTTCGCATTTAAGCACACGACACGACATGATTTGTAGTCAGGGATTATGTGGAAAAAAGTAGAAATTGTGCGCTCATGAACGTACCTACGTATATATTTGTCATCTTCACTTGTTTATCGTTTTTTTTTATTCCGGCTCCCGGTGAGTGAGAAAGAGAGAGAGAGGGAGAGCTTTAGGCTGTCGGATGTTAAGTCCCCTAATCCCCAATGAAAACTCCAGTCCGACCCCCACACGACGGATTAACGCCAATGGGAGAAACTGTTACCTCACCAATTTGCAGACAGAGAGCCATGTAACGGCGCGGCAACATACACACCCTTCCCTCACACACAAATGTACACAGAGCCCCGTCAGTACTCCCCCTCCTAACCCCCTCACGCCCAGATGACCTCGTGTGTTTTTCTCTTTTTGTTCGGATTTATTTTTTTGGCGGGGGAGGGGAAAGGGACTAGAGTTAATTGGTAATCTCAGTGCCCTGTTGACGGACGAACTTCGTGAGTCCACACATGGTCTGGGGATGAGGGAGGGGGTGTTATCCCTTCTGCTGAACCCTCTCCCACATCCCCCACAGAAGGTCAGGCGGCCATTAAAACTCCCGTTTCCTCTTAACGCCTGGGAGGAACACGTGGTCAGCGGCGAAGTCGGTAGAATGATGGCAAGCGAGATTTATATATAATCGGGGCCTACAGGTAATGGTGCGACTCATTCGAGGCGATGGGACACGTCCCACACAACGTGAAAGTGTGCTTCGTGCTCATCCCTTATTATTTCCTTCTCATTCGGGCTCCTACTCATAGTCTGGGAGTATTGGAAATGTGTATGTAATGTTCCTTCCAGCACTAAAAGGAATTGAATCATTATAAGAATTCTATTCGTTGTTACCTCCGGTTATTACCATACAGGGCAATTACCATCGGCTTTCATCGATAGACTAATACCCTTTTGAAAAAGCTAATTTACCTTTCATTGTGATGTACTTGCGTATAATTTATATTACAAATCAAATGTTTATTTAAAAAGTAGAAATTTATTTTTAGAAAGAAGTTCATTATGTTAGTATTCATTATTAGTTATCATACTTAGTTCTATTTCTCAAACTTTTATTTGTACGACGCGTTTCATCGATTTACGGCATCGTCAGGTACAGAAAGTTTGTTTAATATGTTAACTGTAGTTGTTGTTACGGGGGAGGAGGGGAAAATTGCAAATATTGGGTCAGGGTTGAGAAAGACACGTAAATCAAGGGCTTAAATTTGTAAAAAAAAGTACTAACTATTTTAATTAATCATGAATACTTACATCAAAAACGATTTCATCATTCTGACCACTCTTTTGGAGGGCCGTAATCGTTCTACCTTTGCCTGTCAAAGCAATTACTATGCAATTACTGACTATGTCTGACTTCTAACATCAAGGTTGCACTAAAATATATTGGTGGAGAAATTATTGACTCCCTGAAATTTCCAATGGTCGCGCGTCCGGTGCACTTATTTCATTTGCGCGGTGATGCCGTAAGACCAACCGCCATAGACCAGCGCCGCCCGGTGAGCTCCGCCAAGGGTGTAAACCTTGTCGCTCGAACACCAAAGTCATCCCCCAACACTCGAGAGGAATCCCTTTTAACCCTTATTCCTCCTCCCTGCTTTCCCCCTCGCCCCTTGCCAATCCCCCTCACGTTCCATGCGCCCCACCACCCTTTCTCCCCTGCCCCTCTCGGTCCCTCGCGAAATCATCCGTGCCTTTCCACCCATCCTTAAATGTACTTAAAGCCTCCCTTCCTCACCCGCCAAGTCCCCTTTCATATCATCCGCCGTATCTCATTCCATCTATGCTTCCACGTGCACGTGACCATCTAGAAAGAAAAATAAAGAAGCTTATATTCTCCTCTTACGCCTCTGCCACACTCCTTTCTTTACTCTCACTGCCTACATCCTGCCTGCTTCCCCTTTCTACCTCCATGCCTGCCTCCCTCCCCTTCAAATCCTCAGTAAATCCTTGCGATTACCTCCCGCGTAATCCCAACCACGGGTAGGAAGAAAAAGAAAGAGATAAATTCGCCGGGACGGTAAATAAGGGCTGATGTCTTTCGTTGCTCTTCCGGACGATGGGCTAAAAATTTACGGCAAAGAGGGTTCCTATGAAGGGGGGAGGAGGGTAGTGGGGTCGTTTTCGTATTGAAGAATGGACAAAATTGCGTCGTAAAGAACTTCATGGCCGTGGACATCCGTAAACATACAAGGTTTTTGGTCGGCCGTCAACCCTTTTATGCTCATATTCTTGTTTCATCATGAAGGGAATGCACCGTCATAACGTTCGCTTTATTCATGAGCGGAGCGAGGAAAAAAAACAAGCCTTGCATTCATTAAGATCAATCTTTGATGTTCTGCGAGAATAAATGTTTATTTTTCCTCATGACACGTTTTGACCATTTTTCTCTCTTGAAATTGGATCCGTAAGTGGAGTAGATCAGAGAATCTGGTTGTATGCTCTCCATTGGCTAAAATATAGTTCACCAAAACGTTATTTAGGAGAGTATTCTTATATGAATGTGCGACATGGGCCATCAGGAGATGGAAAAAAAACTTGAAGCAATTGAAGTGTGGAAAAAAGATGAAAAAAAGCTGAGCAGATAGAATAAGTAATGAAAAAGTTTGATAAGTGAAAGAAAATAGATTGATTTAAAAAAATAGAAAAAAGAAGGGCTAAACCTAATGGACACGTATATTACGTATAATCAGTTCATATGAAATATATTCGAAGGTAAGTTATCGGAAAGAAAGCAAGATGACGAAAAGCTGCACTTTTCAAAAACATACTAGAGATGGACTTGGCATCGTACGAAAACGTGAAGGAATCTGCAATGACAAAATAGACGTGACTATTACGACGAGCTATCTCATTGAGAAGTTGATGATGAGGAAAGCCTGACCTTGGTCTACACTGTTTATCATCCTGATTATTCATTCCTGAGTCTGCACTTGAACCAGCGACTCTCGAGTAGTCCTGCCGGTAAGCTACCGACCTAACTACCCGGTTGACTTGAAGTCAATCGGTGTATTAGCAAAGTGAAAAATTATATAGTAACTACCTTGTCATTTTACCCAACGGTTTGGAATGAGTTCAATATATTCGGCGGGCGATTGGGAGTTAATTAATTTGAGACTGAAGGAAAACTTGAGCGTGAAATGTTTTTTGCGTAATTAATTACAAAAAATATCGAACAGATGAGGAATTATTGCTGCCATCTTTTACAAAATAATACTCTAGGACTGTTTTATAATCTTTAGCTCAATATTTTCTCAGTATGAACACCGATTTTAATACATTCTTCTATTTATAACGCTCACACCAACTAACCAAGAGTCTTATATAATAAGAACAACTCCCTGTTAACTTCAGGTTAACGTAAAGGATACGTTATCTTGCAATTAAAGTTTAACCAGCCGTTATAAAACTAGGACTAAGCGTAAACATTTAAAAAAATTATTATACATCCTTATTTTTGTTCTAAATAGATATCAGCAATCAATTTGTATGATAATCTGATATATGATAGGATTATATTTATATATTCAACGATATGCACTTATTCATGTATTTCAATGTGAATATCGAATGTTCATTTACATATGCGGGCAGTGAATTAGCCAGGATTAAGTTTCGGAGGGTCCATACTGAGCATAACCGGGGGTGAGGGGGGGAAAAGGGGGAAATCCAGCAGAAACATCTTTTGAAATCAATACTAAAATATTGTGTTAGGCATTTTGATTGCAATTTAGACTAATGTGTAACAGCTATTTTCTTTATTATTCTGTTCAAATTACTGAACGAATACAGTACTGACGATTTTTCATGTTCTTAAATTACAGCATATATTTAAAAAGTTTTCTAAACTATCCATAAATTAAAATATTATTTGTTAAACTATCACAATTCAACTTTCTACTATATTTCCCTAATTTTTAAATATAAATTAAAAAATTTCGGGGGACCCGGACCTCATGGATTACTTCCCATGGCTACGTCACCATCAACGGGGTACCATACAAACCACCTCAAGGGTGTGGGGCGATGTTTAATACATCCAGGATACGTACAGTCTTGTTTTCGTTATCATGCACGAAAAATATAATCGATAATGGTGTGGAATTTGATATTTTGTTTCCTAATAAGAAGAAAAGAGATTGTTACGAAAATAACGATTAACTTATAAGCCTGTCAATGAAGTCATTAATTACGCCAGTACTATCTATGCAAGTGAGGAAAGGAGGCCGAATTGCAATCGACAATTTTAACCTTCTCTCCCATCGCTATTGTTTTCTTCCTCCAAACCCTCTCCCTCTCTCTCTCATTTGCCACCTCCATCCCCACACCTTGCCCTATTTCTCAAGTTTGATATGCAGATGGAAAGATGCCGATAAGCTAAGCTCCTCCGAAAGGGGTTACACGTTCCGTATTGGCCCTTCGTATCACCACGGGACCAAGGTCGCACGTAAGAAGGGTGGTGGGCAGGCCACCCCATGCGAGAAGGTTCCCTTCGCACTGCACGAGAGCTTAAAAAGGACGGTGTTGAGGTCGAATCTGAGTCGACTCCCACCTCAACCTGCCCCTTGCACAGCCGGCACGAACGGGAACGACATGGGAGCTCTACATCCTGTTGAGGTTGAGCTCGATGAACATTCACGGTGTGAAAGGAATGGGGAAATGGAAAAGGAGGAGTTAGAGCGATGGGGAATGGAAGAAGTAATTTGAACGGGCAAGCACGCTAATCCTCGCCTGACAAGTGGGAATGATTTATCATCTCCCGGATTTCCTATTCCACATTGCGAAGATTATATCTGGCTGATGGGCGCCATGGAAATGAGTTAATCTCAGTTTCGCGTCCCTTTCTGAGCCGGAGAGTTCTCCTCGAAGACATTTAGTTCCTTCACTTTTGGGTGTTAGATTTCTTTTTGCTGGATTTCGAGTGTCGTATCCATTTTACAGATTCCGAGATGAGGTTAAACACTTGATGAGATATAAATCGGTGACTTAGGAGTAACATATTAAATTCGAGTAAAAAGCGTGTCTATGATAGTCGAAATCATGAACCCAGCGATAATCGAAGTGCTTTAACCCTGTAGTCAATTAGACATACAGCCACTGATTCTATTATATACAAAGCATATTGACACATTATCAGAACTTAATTACCGATCAGCATTACACATTGTACTCACAAGGAGGAGTAAGTAAATCTTAAAGGATTTCGAGCTTGTCTTTGCTTGATAAGCGCTGAAGTGTCGATGCACTTGAGGTTTGAAATCTAGAATAATAACTAATCATGTGGTGGTAGAAAGTCATATCTTTGAATGTGTACTTTTTGAATAATAGATCAAAATATAAATGGCAATATTCAATACTTAAAGAAAAATATCATGGATATGATATTTTATTTTATTCAACTCAATTTTTTGCCAAACTCATTATTCCTTCATGGTTCCTTATTTAAATATTTCTTAAGTTTGCGTAGTATATCCTATCCTTGGTCTTTCTTAGTGGTTTCTCCTGTGTTTTTCCTTCCATTATTATTTTCAGGAGGTTACAATGACTCAGAATGTGCCCTATTACTTTGTTTCTCCTGCTTTCAAAAGTTTCCATAATTCACCATTTTTCTCAAGTTCTTTGCTAGACTTCTTCATTGGTTATTCTCTCCATCAATTTGATCATCACCATTCTATTAAGACATCAGGTATCCATTGTGTAACATTTTATTCGTGATAAATCTACCTCTCAGTATTTTCCCAAATACTGTAGAGCTAAATCCATGGTCTTAATTTCTTTTACTTGATTTTCTCGAATGCCAAAACTAGACGAGAAAACCTGAGCTTTAGAAGGGGTAATTTTAAACCAGAATGGCTGTGTCTGGGCTCTCAGAAATGAGCATTTCAAACGTATATTTCAATCTTGACTTCTGTCACTTTCTTTTTGCCGTCGGTTACCCATTGGTTTGAAGAGATGATGTAGTGAATCTATAGGAGAGGAATTTTTTCATGATGTCACTTCGTTTTCACTCTTTATTTTTTCAAAATGCTTCAACTCCAGCGATACGTGTCTGTGACTAACTTTATCAACCTGCTATAGCCATCGCATGTTCGATCAATCATTCGCAGTGGCGCAGAAGTGTGGCATTTGAAGGCTCAAGGACCGAATTGAAAAAAATATTTTTAAAAATAAATGGCAATCGGAAAAATATTAAAACGACAATCACCCTCTTTACATTCAAAATGACGTGAAATTTTCTTGCAAATAGCAATGGTGCTAATGGTAATATAATGCTATAATGGTAATATAATATGGTGCTAATGGTGGTAATAATGGTGCAAATTTCTGTGGTGCTAATGGTGGGGGTAGGATAAGAAAAACAAAAGAAACAAAAAGAAAATATTACGTAAAGGGATGCCTGGTAGTAATAGTAGTAGTTTTTATTCTAGGCACGTTTTTATTCTGGTCATTCCGCACCCTCCATGGTTCCATTTTATGTAATCATGTAGCTACATAAATGTACATTAAAAGAGTGATATTAGATAAATTCAAATTATAATCTCAAAAGTTAAAATTAAATTTCATAAAAGATACCAGTTTCCTTCAAATAATTTCAAATGCGGCTAACACAATCGGGTTCGGCTCAAATGGGTTCAAATGCGGTTAACACAATGCGGCTATCACCCAGCAGGGTTCTAGTTTTCCCCTTATCCCTAGCCTAGCTGCACAATGCCCGGTTTCTATCACGTTTGGTAATAAAAGTCAAGGAGACAGACATTGCACGCTTCACATGCAGAAGGTGTCCTCTCTTCATTGAAGAGATAATAGGGTTTTAGAGTGTGTGTGTGTGCCGTATCTGCATACGTAAGGTTGCGAATTCTTCTCTCCTGATGGTCCTGACGGAGGAGTACCACGCCGATGAACCGGGTTTTATGGTGCGAAGCCTGTTAATTTTTAGGTTGGGTCTTATTTCCGGATCCCCAGTTGCCCGGATGCCTCGACTCCACCTCGGATCATGCATTAATTATTTATCTATGGACAAACATAATTATCATTCAGATGGCCTACCGATAAAGGTAGCTTTAGGTGTAATAGAATGAAAATCTTTTAGAATATCACAGGCGCGGGCCCGTATCTCATTACACGATGTCTTTCTTCATCTCGGAAAACGTCCTACCTCTCTTCATCCCTTCCTTGAAGCATATTCTATTTCCTCCCCTTCCACGCTTACCGAATAGTCTTCCCTACATCACGGTTTTCATCATCCTCTGGCCCCTCATTGCCTCTTCCAACCACCTACTCTGCCTCATCCTTATCTCCTCCAGATGTTTCCGCTAAACACCCACCAAGCCGAGTACATTCTAGTTCGTCCTATTTTCCGTTCACCTCTCGAACTCCATTCTCCTCCACGTTTTTTCTCAAATATCTGCACCTTATTCTCATCCTCTTCTCTCGAAGTCCACGTTTATGACCATATAACGTTGCACTCAACATATGGGTATTTACCCGCCCTTTCATGCTACTCAACAATGCCCCGTGCAATCATCACTCTCCCAATTGTGAATGCCTACTTCCCTTAAGCAATTTTCCTTCTGTCCCACCATGCCCATGTTCCTTCCACGTATCACTCAAGTAATTACATTAGCCAGAGGAGAGGTAATTAACATGATGGTGTGCTGCTAAAAATACCTTTGGAAATGGCAATGCTAAGATCACCAAATTATTTATTTATCTGGAAAATGGAGTATATAAATATGCATGAATACTTGAATCATATCTGTTACCTAGTACTAACAGCACGCCGTGCATGTTTTCTACATAAATCTTGAGTATCTGTCTATTTGTGTAGTTGCAAAATACATATATATTAACGGTCCCGCTCCATTGTGATAATATCTGTAGTGTAGTGCATGCTTGTGAGGCTTCGTCTTGTGACAAGCATTAGTGATTTATGCTAATGCATAATTAGTCATAGTTACACTAACTTTAGGGTATAGTGTAATGCATGTTGGTGAATACTCACCCCCTGCCACACACCCCTGAGGTGGTTTGCAGGGTATTTTGTAGATGTAGATGAATACTAACCAGCCTTAATCAACTTTATCTCACTGTTCAATTTAACCAAGCAACATATTTCCACACTACTTCTTGAGATACATAATTCAGCGCAACCCTACCCAGAAACACACAAGTGGTATACAATCAGCTGGTTTCAAAAGGAAACTAGAATTTCAGCGACTTGTAATTTTTGCAATTTGGAAATAGTTTATGGAGAATATGAAACTAATATTTGCTTAGTAACGAAAACAAACCATCCACTTCGTTAGCTTTCGAACATCATTTTTTTCCGATTCCCCCAGAGATGCCAGCGCCAGTCACGTTAAGTTGGCACAGTCGGGTACTAAAAACTACGATAGAACCACCGCGCGTTCAAACAGCTTTTTTCCACATACGATGACACACACGAATATTGGATGGTACTCCGTGGTGCTATGAGAGGTGGATTAACTCATGCGATGGTACGAGTGAGGTGTTTAAAGGGGGATGATCGTTATGGTGGGAAGGAAAGAGTTAAAATGTAAGGGAGGGAACGGGAGTGGTTGAGGGTGAGCGTCAGCAGCGTCTGGGGCATAAAGCTCATGAATCATCTCTTTCACGGGGATGGGAGAAGGCCGCGGTCGTGGAGATGACGTCACGCAATTTCTGGAGCACTCGAAAAACATGGCGGCTCGGCGACTCAAGGGCCGGGGACGAGTAATTGGACGGGCAGAATTTCCGTGCGGATTGTTAACGAACGTCCTGACCGTTTTTGGAAAATACCCTCTTCCCAATTATATAAAGCCTTCCCTCCCCATTCCTTCGCGTTCTGAACTACCCTCCTCGTCTGTCCACTTTGCTCTCTCCGGTCCCGCGTGTCCTTATTCTATTTCGCACTCTCTGACTTTGCCATTTCACTCTTTCTGCCCCTCTCCTTCAATGCTCGGGACTGAGAGGAGGGTTTTCTGACTCCGGGAGGGGACTCTGACCATCTAAATTGCCATTCAAGATGCGCTTGTTTGGTCCCCAACACCCCGTGAAGTCCCCCTTCCTCCCCACCTGCTCTTGGTTTGTTGTCATTTTCAGTCTCAGTATTGTACAGCCGCTGAATGAGTGGAGTATCGAAAAATGGCGCTTGGAAGTGAAGTATCACATAATGTTGACTTTGATGAAACGCTGCAGATGAGAACTGGTTGGAAGTGCTAAAATTCAGAGAAAATGCTAAAAGTGATTTATGCTGGTCATACCGCCCGTAGTAGGAACAAAGGTTTCCGCGGTTTAGTGGATGTGATAATCATTTGGTGAGATGCTCTTTGATTGCACTGAAATTATTAAAATTGTATATTCAATTGCTTTGGAATTTATATTGTGGTATTATTACAGCAATATTTTGCAATTTTCCTATCATTTACCTGTGTTCATTATTGATTATTCCAATGCGAGTGTGATTTCCATTTCCTGACTAATTTCTTAGTAGACTAGTTATTTGATTGCTCGACTCTTTGGCTCGTCTCTTAGAGATGATAACCCGGCTGCTAATTTATGCCATACTTGCACAATTGAAGAATAATATGCATCTGCTGCTTACCCTAGAGTTCAGAATAGACATGGAAACAATATGAGGCGTATTTTGATTTTCTAGATATGCTTTTGAGTATGGGAGCGTGCTTCCTGTACATCTTGGCTTCTAATTTTTAACATCCTAATTAAAGTAATGCCTCAGACATTGGTCAGCAAATATTAGATTGTTTTTAAGGGTACATTTTATCCAGTAACGCAAGTTTTTAACTTTCCTTGTCGTTTTTAACTATGGTGTTTGGTACTTGGTATTTACCCATAGTTTTTTTCGGCCAAAAATATCGTAACTTGTTTGCAATATTGTTAGCATGACACATCTCCTTCTGATTTCTCGAAGTGACCTTTTCTGAATGTTATCAGCGTCTTTCAGTTTATATTATCTCGGTCGTTCTCCTCCGTTCTCTTATCTTACCTTGTGTGCCCTATCGGTGTCGGGTCGCATTTCGTTTATCCTCCTTTCCATTTTCCTCTGCTTTTGCATTGCGGCAACTTTTTTCCGTTGTAAGTTTCTTCCTACTAATAGCGTTACAGCCTTGTTTTCTGCATTTTCTTAAACATTTATCCAAACTTTGTCGAGCCTTTAATTCTTTTGTTTATATTTTATTCATTCTTAGCCCTTTCTTAGCCCATTCTTCTCCCATTCTTAGCCCTAGCTTTCTCAGCATATGCATACTTCAGTGGTGACAATCGAACTGAGCTGCCCCATTAATGCTATGTGGCAACATAGGTTTCCAAACAGTTCGACTGTTTTTTTAAATTCATTCATGGTACGAAGTTTTTTCTTACATTTTGCAGTTAATGGTATATTTTCCCTTTTCTCTGTCATATGGTGGCGTAAGGTCCACAGTAAAATTGTGTCTGACGGTTTAATTTCTAGTATAGCGGCCTATCTTATATTGGGGGGGGGTAGCAAGTTGGCTAGCCTTTGGAATATGCCGTCTATGAAGGGTCCCAACCCCTGCGTCCGTTTCTCCTGTCTTTCCGCCCTCTGTCCACTCAAACCCTTAGTTCCCCCTCCCCCCGCCGCTTCACTCTCCTTCTTCCCACCCCCCACTTACCCCCCTCTCCGCCCCTTCCTTAGCCTTCCCCTTCCTCCCCCCACTCCCTAATGCCTTGGTGGAAAGCTATATATGCTTGACCTATACCGAAGAACCCTGCACATGATTATGCCACAGTATGGTGAAACGCGTCGTGCCAAAGAAATAAATCTGTGGAAAATTACCAAGTGTATTTATTCATTATGTATATCGAGAACTTCCACCATATCCAGCCTGAAACAGTTATATTTGAAGCATTCAGTAATTCGGTGCTTTGCTATCCTATTCACCCAAGTTTAAATTATGCCACGTGAAAACTTCCATGGAAATTTCGCGTTCCCCAGTAATAGCAGTAAATATAGGCATTGCTTTCAAATAGTTTCTGCATTTTATTTTTTTATTCATTCGTTTTAGGATGACTTATTTTATTATATTTTTGTACGTACTAGAGTTCACTGCGCCGAGTTGTCAGGCTCTTTTTCGAAGCAGTCCATACCATGCAATCACTTAAATCACTGGTTGCTTACCTGCAATGAGATAATAATACTCAGTCAATACATTTTTTAAAAATGAAGTACGAAAACATTACATAAAAGTATAATGAGATCAATGAATTGTTATACTGCTCTATATTTTCTAACGCTGCGCAACCCTTATATTTTGCATGTAATTCTACTTCATCCATGCCGTCACACCAGATTATCAATCAAGTAAATGTCTGAAATGAATTTTAGCTTACGTTAAGAATTGAAGGGCACTGGCCGGAAAGGGTGTTAATGATTGATTTCCGTTCATTTAATAATGTGAAGTATCGTCAGATTTGGTTCAAATTTTGATTCCAATTCGTCTCAAGTGATGCAGTACCTCCCTAAATATGATATAGTAAGTGCAATCTAGACAAATTTAACTATACGCGATAACCTAGAAACGCTAATGCAACTATTGCCAAAATAATTTTGTTTTTCGTAGATAACGTGCTGCTAACTGTATATAATTAACTTATGAAAATTAAATTCATGGTTTGCTGTCCCGCGTGCATTAAAATATCTTATTAAGTATCCAATTTTGAATCACATTTGTTATCATTTTTATCCCTCCACTTGCCAATGCTAAAATTTGCAGTTTTTTTTTGTTTTGATCCTGAGTATGGAGTCCTTAGAATCTTTGAAAAGACTTGAGTAATGCATCTTCATATACATGCATATAATTGCGGCAGGTCCCGCCCTGCATGCCTTGGCGGAACGAGAATACATCACTGCGTCACGTCCAAGACCCTCGTCGGCGTGTTTCGTGACTTGACTTGTTGCCCGCTGTCAAGCACCATTGCTCCCTCTCACCCCTCGGCTCCCCTCGTGAAAACACCTCGATAAAATCATTCTCCCCTGGGTAGCAGGCAACTTGAAACGTTCCCTAATGACTGGGAGGGCTTGGTTTTTCCATAGCCTCCGGAGATAATCGTCACCAAGGTTTATTTTTTATATTTTTTACAGGAAGATGGATCCCGTTTGATTTCAACGGAAAGTTGAAAAGAATATGATTGTAATGATCCTCCCAATGTAACGTGCGTACAGTTTTCATAGCGGCATGAATGTAGTATGTTACAGTCATTGACCACAAATGGTGAGGTTGGAGGAAAAAATGCTTCAGCTAAATTCTCGCTATAATAATCATCGCTATCATAATATAACCTAAACCATAAGTACCTCGAGCATAAATAATCTCCCATTTTAAGCCTATACTGCGTTTTCCAAGTACACAAAAATTTCTTTGCTGAAATAGTGCAAAATTTGACGGTTTTGGACGAAAAAATTCAAATTCTAGGCTAAAATAATCCGAATATGAAAATCAAGTATGTAAGAATTAGTAATAATTTAAGAGTAATTTAATTCCTCCAGCCAACCGATACTAAAAATTGCAAGACTATATCATACTTACAAGTAATATAAAGAAGCAGGAAATAAACCTCTGCACTGAAACCAATAATTTCCTTCTGGAATTAAAATTTAGCTAAAAAAGGGCTCAGATAAGGATCCTGTGGCATTTCTAATATTAGTTAATAATCCTTCTTATTGGTCTTAAGGAACATGTGAGCCAACATTTGTTCGAATCTCTCGCGGTGTGTAGCGATCAAGCAATCAGAATTTCAATTTTATAAATAAGTTTAGATACTCATACTTTGAAGGATCATCTTCAGTATTTGCATTGAAAAAGCAGTAAATGAATTTAAGGATAAATTAATAACGGGAATACATGTACATGAAGAAAAAATCAGAATGCTACGCTTCATTAACGATGCAGCCATTCTGGCAGAAAAGAAAGCTCAGACGAGAATGCTGAACTGCATGGACAAAACTATGACAAATTGAACATTAATGTCTAGAAAACCAAAATTGTGGACTTAGAAAAAAATTAAGATATCTGAATCACAGTCATACTTGGAAGATTACACACTTGCCCAATTAGAGGAGTTTTCCTATTTCGGAGAGAAAAAAGAAATGAAAACTTTAAGAAGATGATGAGACCAACTTATTGGGCACATTTCCAACACAGTAGCCTATTGAAAAAAATAATGGAATGAGAAATGAATGAGGAGAAATACATGTTATGACCAAGAATGGAGTGCATCAGAAAAAATAATGAAGGACGTCAAAGTAAAAAATTATCTAGGAATGAAGCGGTTAGTGGAGATGTGAAAGGATTGTAGAGCTGCAACAAACCAATCTTCTGACTGCTAATGTTGACTTCGAGGGATACGAGTGACATTTACTGAATGAATTTTGGGCATGTATGAGATGCGCTTGACCAACACGACGATTGCTGTACCAAAGAATAAACGGTGGCCTTCAGCTTCCGCGTGCAGCCGGGAGTGGAAGGGGCTTTAATTTGGCCAGGGAAGTCTAGTATGTTATGGCTGGGAGCGGTTAAAGTGATCACATCATCCCGCCTCTCCAGTTTCCACAACTGGGAAGATAAATAAAGTTCTAACACCACTGCACTTGGAACTTATGACTGATTGAATTTGTTTTAAAATGTGGAAATTTCACACACTCTAACCTCCCGGGAAAAAAATCATGAGATCCGCTCATTTACTTTTGACCCGAATCTCTTTCAGGTTTTATCGTGTGACAATTCCGCAATTCAGAAACGCATTCATTATTTCGGGATTAAAATAACAAAATATTTTTCAAATTGAACAATTTTTGTAAGCATCAGAATTCGGTTAATTAACGGAAATGAATTCAATCGGATATTGGTCCATATAGTGCGATATTTGAGGTTCCCGGAAAAGATGCCATTAATTATTTAAAATGGGGTGTTCTTCCTATCTTGTTTCCACGCCACAAAAATTCCGAGTATCAGTGGTTTTATTCTCATAAGGGGCCAAAAAATTAAATCCACTTTAATTTAGCAATTGTTTGGTATTAATACTTTTTTATTAGCGCAGCCGTTTTGATGTCAAACATTATTAACGTGTTGAATCACATTTCATAATATTCACTATATAAAATAGAGGTATAATTGTGGTTTTTTTATTTTTTGTAGTTAAAAAGCAATATATTCTGTCATCACGCTTGAATTCAAATATAT